>OZ005648.1:148688034-149288034 GCA_963930645.1 Salticus scenicus
ACATGCCGAGTTGAAATACTCAATTACACATTTTCGCGCGAAAAATATATAGACATGTATGCAGTATTAAAGCAATTTTGCACGTATGTTACTGTTCTACTCGAAATGACATATACGTATCTTTAAAATGTACAGTCGGTAACAAAAGTATCCGAACACTAGCGAAAATTCATATATAGTCCTTGTCGAATCATGTTCTTAGTCAGTCTAAGAATATGATTCGACAAGGATTTATTTAACAAAACAGTATTAACTCTACTTTTTTTTATATAGGAATTTTTGCTAGTGTTCGGATACTTTTGTTACCGACTGTATGTATCATTCTTAGAATACTTTTATTTATCTAATGAATAAATAAAGTAAGTATATAAATGCTTAATATTACAAATCCTCGAATTTCGGTGAGTATGCAGTCGAACAAGTTGTGCTGGTTATGAGAAATTCTAGTTGACCGGATGATTATATTGGTCAAGAAAAGAGAAGAAAATGGTGGAACTCATAATGCTTTACATCGTATTTGATCACTACATCGTATTTTATTACGTATTGTTTTTACATCGTATTGTATTACGTATGAATTTAATTATTTATCTATTTATACTTTGTTCGTGTATAATTCATTTTTACGAGGTTTGTCCGGAAAATACGTATAAAAGTTGAATAATAACTTTATTTTAGAATTATTCAGGTATTACAATATGGTCTACTTCAAAGTATTCTCCCTGAGACAAGATACACTTCTGCCAACGCCGTTCCCACTGTTGATAACACTGCTGAAAGTCTTCAGTTGTGATGCTGTTCAGTTGCCGTGTCGTCTCTGCCTTGATGGCTTCCACATCTGCCAAGTGCCGCCCCCGAAGCACCATTTTGCATTTCGGGAACAAGAAGAAGTCACAAGGGGCTAAATCGGGTGAATAAGGCGGGTGGTCTGTCACGGTGATTCAGCTTCGGGCCAAAAACTCACCCACAACGAGCGACGTGTGTGCGGGCGCATTGTCGTGATGAAGGATCCACCTGCCCCCTTGCGCCAAATCCGGTCGAACTCGGCCATTCTTGCCTAGCTTTGCAAGAAACTTGATGTTGATGCACTGTTCCTCAATCAGAGAGAGCTCCATACCGACCGCAGGTGAAAAAGGGTAACTTTCAACAAGCAGCCGCACACTCCTACTTTCACGCTGAGCGCTCTGACTCGAACTGAGCGTTGATGGTATTGGCTACAGCAGTAGTGCCACCTGGCGGTGACTGCAAACTGTAAAATAAAGTTATTATTCAACTTTTATACGTATTTCCCGGACAAACCTGGTACATCGTATATTCTCTTTCTTCGTGTCGCTTATTCTGTGGCAGATAGAATAAAAATAATCACAATCTAATGAAAAGTAAAATTTTGATTATTATATTTTGCAAAACTATTGACTATAATCATAATAATCATATGAATATAAACTAATAGAAGGTAACTATATTTTTATAAAAAAGTGAGAAAAAAAAACACTTTTATTATTAAGAAGTTGTAAAGTTAGAAGTAATCCACAAAGAAAAGAATTAAAAGTCAATCATATTTAAAATGTGGAGTTCAATTTGCCTTTTTAATCAAATACTTAACTGTTTAAGAGATGCACTTATTTGCCATTTTTAAACTACACATTTATAATCAATATATTTCCGGCCTGAAGTAATTCGTTATTATAAAGACCATTTGCCCCACGATGATTAAAATCTTCGAAATAAAATACTACATTTTGAGATCAGATAAGCATACTTTTAAATTTTGCAAGCGTTTGATATTTTGTTTATAAATGGAAATGTATCGATAATTATGATCACATTTCTTAACGAGGATAATAAAGAATTTTTGTTATGTCGTCATTATAAATATGAAATGTGAAAAAGAAATGGACTAATATCGCCAGAGAAAAAATAAATAAAGAAAGAATAAATTTTTATTTAAAAAAAAAGAGACATCAAATTCAGAATAGCGAAATGATAGAAGATAAGTGATGTCGTGAACTTTCAAACTATCACTTTTGTACTTCATTCTAAAAACCTTATCTTAATTTTTTATTTTAACATTTAACGTACGCTATTCTATGAAGTATCTTCAGAGCTTTAGATTTATTATTATTATTATTATTATTATTATTATTATTATTATTATTATTATTATTATTATGCGATTTCTTTTTCTTTCTTTCTTTCTTTTTTTTTTCCAAATAAAAATACATATTTTGTTAGACAAAAGTCTGGACAACAGTTATTTTTATGTACATTAAAATTCAAAATAACAATTGAATTTGGAACCGCAAAGACTTTTATAGATACTTTCACAAAAAACTTTATATATATTTATTATATATATTTACTATTATCTTTATGTAAGTGCTCTATGCATTGTCACATTAAAGTACGTGCAGAAGGACAACGAAAATTTTTAACTTTGTAACTTTTTCCATAAAAGAGAATGAATACTCTTACATGCCTATATTAAACAGTCATAACAATATCATTTCAGACGAAAAGAATTTAAGAATTTATTTTATATAAAGTAGAAAAGCTTATAATATTGCTTGGAAAAAAATATAAGATATTCGCTTAATGATATTTGAAAAACATATCTTCGCATTTCAAATCTAATATGAAAAGTTCTCAAAGTTTTCATTCGCATTTCAAATGAAATATTTGTTATTAAATTGTATTTTATTTATTTATTTATTTATTTTTAATCTGCAATTTATTTTTATTTTATTTTACTTTTTATTTTATACGTAAAAATTTTATTAACCTTTGAGTTCCCATACTTCATGCGTTTTCTGAAGAGAATGCAAATATTAATCATAAAAATCTAGCAACGTAAAAACGAAAAGCTATTTTCTACACATGAATATAAATTACTCAAATATTTAAATTACATATTCAAAATTCTTTGGGAACCTTACTAAAATATTTCGTTTTAAAAATTTAAGTTCTTACGTATGTACTAAAATATTGTACATCAAAGTAAGATAAATAATAAAGAGTTTTTTTTTTTTTTTCTTTAGAAATTCTATAATTTCTAAACCAATGGATTACAAACGAAACAGGAAGTATTAATTGATAAGGAAATGATACTTTATGAAAATTAACCCATTTTATCCCAATTTATTTATTTTGCTCAAATTTGAGAAAAATTATTTTTTTTAAAGGTTAATTGAACCTAAATAAACAAAATACAACAAAATTTTAATATATATATATATATATATATATATGTACTAGCAGGCTTTGCCCGCTTCGCTGGACATTAAACTTAAATGAGTTGTCAAAATCCCATATCTTTATTAATAACCTAAGTTTTCGCTGTGATTGGTAGAAATTTTCTCGCTCGCAACGTGAGGAGTCTGAGTTCCCACTGTCTTCGGCACAACTTACCCACTTCTCACTTCCCCTTCCTCAGCGGGTGAGTTCGAAGTTTTGCAAAATCCCATATATATAATGCGTACACTTAATCAATATCCACACACCAAAATTCGCCATTCTAAGATAATTCAAAGCGAATTCAAACGGAAAAACGCGTTTTTACACATGTTTATTGCCCTCCGACTCCGGGAAGGGGGGTGGGGGATTTCGAATTTCATGAAATCCAGTTACAGTAAGTGCCGGATGCATACAAACAATTAACGCACCAAATTTCGTGACCACACAAGTCTTTAATAGAAAATATTATAAATAAATAAATACAAAAAGCACAGCTTTAGTATGGGACCCCTTTCGCGGCTTTACATTTTTTAAGCCATTTTTGCGATGAACTGAATTGGCTATCTCAATTGTGCAATTAAAGATCTTGGCGAGAAACGTCCGAGCGACTTCGGTGCCGAATTTCAAATTTTGCCAAAGGGATCCAATACTAAAGCTGTTCCATATCGAGTCTGGGTTGAAAACGGAAAAAGGGTAAAATAAATTAGAAATATCAGACCTATATTTATAAATTTGATACCAAATGAAAGGGGTGATTTTTCTAAATCCAGGGGTGCAAACAGTTTTTCGATGCGACAATTAGATTTTTTAAAAATAACTAAAGTATGAAATTTAAGTGGCAACGGAAAAACGGATAAGGGGAAAATAAATTAAAAGTATCAGACCTATCGTTACAAATTCAGTACCAAATGAAAGAGGTGATTTTTCTGAATCCTGGGGTGTAAACAGTTTTTCGATACGACAATTAGATGTTTTAAAATTAACTAAAGTATGAAACTCAGATGGCAAAATTTCATTTCAATCTTTTCATAATTTGTAGTGCGAATCACGCGAATAAAAAAAGTATCTTAAAAATTTATTTTTGCATTTTATTTTTCCATTCAAAGCGTTTTAGTGAAAAAATATTTATGGCGCATGCGCAGGCGTTTTTTACCCACAATTTAAACACTAATCAGAATTTTGAAATTTTCTATAGATATTATTTTAAGTTGGGTGAAGATCTAAATTTCTGCCAAGCGCTGTTGAATTCCGTCCTGCCGTTCTCAAGTGATGCCCGGACAAAAAAAGCGACATACGGACACGATGACACACACACACACACACAGGCAAAATTTTCTGAAGTCATTTTCGGCTTTCATGGGGTGTGAAACGTGAAGATATCGCAAAATTTTTCGATTCCGACAAATTTACAGACAAAACTCTGATTTTATTAATATAGATATATATAATATATATATATATATATATTCAGTATAAGAAATCTTATCCACCTTGTACGCAGGACATTGAAATAAAGAGGATGAAATTTGCACTTATATGTTTTAGTGTTCTCTTCAATACTATAAAGGGCTTTCTGAGTATAAAGGTTTACTTTATTTGTATAATACTTTCTTATTTACATGATAGTTCTCCGAAAGATTTTTCAACCGCAAAGAGAAGATAAACCACGCCCCCTAATGTAATGATTAAACAAAGATTCCAGATGAAGGAGGAGGAGGAGGTGAGACACATAACACGCTAGCAGAAGATCATATATACCATTATACATTCCAGCTGACAAAATATTCTCACCAAGCAAATTCTGATTTCTATATGCAATTTTTCAGCTGTCCTTTAAATAGGACAATGGGATAAAATGGGTTAAGAAATTATTTACATGTTTTCTGTATTTCCTTATTGTCGTAGGGATGTAAAATTTTAATTCAAGTTTATTTAAAAAAAAAATTCTATTGAGAGTATTTCCAATTTTATTATTTATAAATCGCTATTTAATTTTATTAATATATATATCAGGGCATAAAAATTGGCGCAGAACTTATACCAGTGTTATTTTAAAGAATTTCTCTTTTTATAGTATCGTTGATTTAAGAAGAAGGAAATTTTGTTGTATTTATTGTGGTATGAATTCTGTGCCAGTTTTCCACCCCTGTATATATATGTTTTCTGTGTGTGGTTGCCTACGTATAAATCTCCCAGTTGCATAATAATACAAGATATATGACAATATTTCTTTTCTGTACTATGCAGATCGACATACAGAAGAGTCAGAATATAAAAATAGTTAATGCGAAATCAAAAATTTCTTTCTCATGCAAATTTGAAATACGGTTACAGCTTATAATAAGTGTCGTTTATTGTAAATGTGATTTAACTCATTGTAAATGAATTTTGAAATAATAAGCTTTTTGTAAATTTATGCGAATAGGAAAGGCAAGTTTAAGTATAGGATATCGATTTCTTGTGCTTAATACAACTTAGAATTATAAGAATTTATAAATTATATTAAATATAATTTAAAGTAACTTAGAAAGATCATTTTTATAATGCATATATAGAAGTTATAGTTTTCTGAAAATGACAAGTAATACCATTTATGGGATTTTAATGCAATTGTTGGTGTTTCTTCACTTTTATAATGAAAGAAGTGATTATATGTGATACAATTAAGCAAGAAATATACATATTTAAAAAATATGGAGTTACACCACCTTTATAATGAACCGTCCATATATCAGCTTCATATTTAATCATTAATTTTGTTTGTTTATTTTATTATTTTTTAACTGATAGTTTTTTCAGTTAACTATTATAGTCTATGCGAAAATATTACATGATTTACTTCCGTGGAAGTTAAGTGTTGCTTGGAATACACACATTAAAAGAAAAAAAAAATAATCAATAACATAACTTGTAACTTCTTCTTCTTTTTTTTTTTTTTTTTCTTTTTTCCCAATATGAAATTTTTATTTTTTATTATATTTGAAAAAAAATAACGAAAACAGTTCGAAAAAAAAAAAAAAAAAAAAAAAAACAGTCTTTTAGCGTGGTTTAATTCTATCACAATGGTCTTACCTTGCATAACCATTTTTTCAATTAAAGTATTTAAAAGAAATTTAGTAATTATTTTCACTTTTTTAGGTATTGGGTGTAATGACAAGTTAAAAAACTATTTTTTGTGACGTCTATTGCGTAATAGCTTACTAATGAATACATTGCGTTTGTGTCGTGGGACAGGAACTACAGTTTTCGAGACGATGTAGAAGTTGGGAAAGAAGTCAAATTAAATTAGGCATTTCGAAGGTGGAACATGCCATACGATAAGTTTTATGTTCGTCACTGCATTCGGAGCGAATTTCTCAAAAGCAAAACTAATTCAAAAGCATGATAATAAATCCGTTCTGTTCTCGGAGAGAAAATCTTATTAAAAACACATGCGAATTTCGTATTCGATGTTTTAAGATGGCGATTTTAAATTACCGATGGAGAACATAGAGGCTTTTCGCTTGTGGCTGGGCATGAAAATTTGCAAGCACGGCTCGATGAAAATGCATTTCAAACGCAAAAAGAATTTGCCGAAGAAATAGGAGTATTAAAAGAAAAAAAAAGATTTATAGTTATAGTTAATGATTCAAGTTATTTTTTTTTTTTTTTATCATATGTAATTGCTTTTATCTATTTCGTAAACAAGTGACTAAATAAATATGTATATAATTGCAATTTTAATGTGCAAGTATCACTTCAATTGTTTTCGATACTGGTATTTTCCGACTGAGAAAATTCCTCTGAATCCGTTGATATTTTTGGTACAGGTTATTATAAGATTTAAAAATAAGTAATTTTCAGCTCAATTGTTGAAATTTAAAAGCAACTGTTTATGTAAAGAGAGAAAAATTCCTTTGAACGGAAAACAATGTTTCTAACACTAAAGTTACTGTATGCATCTGAATTAAATGGTTTTTACCAGAAGGTATTAAACTAATAAAATTTCACATAGAATTCGTATTTATAACAATTAAATTTATGCATAATTTTCATATTACAATGAATAGATAATAAAATTACGATTATAAATTTATAAAAACACATCAGGAACAAGAAAAAACAGTGTCACTTGAGCTTCACCAGTGTCTGAGTGGTTCTGGGTGCAAAGCTGTTAGACAGTTAGACTGGGTTTGATCCAAGGTTACACTCGTCGACCTAGCCGTTCGGGGTTTTCTGTGGTTTTTTCAATAACCTTGTTTACGGGGAAGGAAAATCAATTGCATTTACTTTCATTGTTATAATATCATTGTGATAAGATAAGGGCAGATATTTAAAAGTCTGAATTTTAAAAATGCAATTAATAATGTACTGAAAATCCATGTTACTTACTCCCCTTTGTTTCTTGTACGCCCTACGCAAACAGTTCTTTTTTTTTAACGGCTGTTCCGCATATTAAATTCACATTTATACAGGGGATAGGGGAGTGACATAAACCGACGTTTTGTCTATTATCAATGGAATATTTCTGGATTTCTTTTTTAGATTATTTAGCAATGAGTGAAATGAAATTTTAAGAATACATTTAAAGATAGGGATTGAAGCGGGTAAAGCTTGCTAGTTTATTGTAAAGCAATTGTGTTATCTCCATAAGTTTGCGTAATTATCATAAAAGTTAGTTATAAATCCAGTGTTTGATTTATTCAAGCGTATTTCAGTTTAAATGTGGATATAATAATACAAAAATAAATAAAATCAATGCACCAACAAAAAAATTAAGTGTAATAACTCACATGATATATAAATAACAAGTTTAAGGGAGACACTATTGCGTTATTTTAGTATTACGTTATGATTTAATTTTATACATATTGATTTCTTAAAGAGATTTTTGTAATTATTCACAAATCTTAATTCTGAAAAAAAAAAATGTATATAAAATTATTAAAAAAAAAAAAAAAAAAAAAAAAGTTTTAATGAAATGTCGTAACCAACTGACACATCAAAAAATCGCTTTCCTGAGATAATTTGAAGTAGAGTTCTGTTTGAAAACATGTTTTTTCCCTCCCCCCCCCCCCTACTCTTGTAGCCGACGACTAACGGCCATATTCACCAATAACCTCAACTCCCGGTTGAACACAAAAACTTTGAAAGCGTATACACTGAGGGTTTACATTTTAGCAAAGTTTGACGCGTTGCATCTGCCATCTAGCGGCATTTTTATTTTCAGATTTTTATCTGAAAATAACCAATCAAAAATTATATGAAAACTTTTACACTAGATGGCAGAAGAAGCATGCCAAATTTTCTTTGAAAGCTACACTCTGCCTTTAAACGCTTTTCAAGTTTTGGCGTTGAACCGGGAGTTGAAGTTAATGGTGAATAAGGCCGTAAGTCATTGTCGCAAATAATAAGGACGCGTACTGAAGAATTCACGTGTAAGGGAGACGCTGTCTAAGGCAGCGGTGTCTCAGGTGTCAATATGTGATTTTGACATCACAGATCAATATGTTAACTCTATAGATATATTTACGCTAAAACATTGCAAAGTTCGTGACAAGAAAAAAAGAGCATGCGTAGGATATGTTGATTCGTTACTTTATTTTGAATAAAATAAAATGCTGCTGAAAGCTACAGTGTACTACAGGAAGCTTATGAGGAACATATCACGTCTCAAGATGCATGTGAACGATGGTTTAAACACTTTAAAAGAGGTTATTTTATATTGAACGACAATGAAACATTTGAAGACAAAAAGTAAAGTAGGAGCTGATAAAGAAGCTGCTAAAACCCGGTAAAACCGTTAACAAGGATCACAACCGACAACAAATAGTTAAACTGAATTATGCTTCGATCGACAAATGATCACAATGGGCAAGAAGTACCCGCAATATAATTTTCCTTCATGATAACTCATAACCACACAGGTCGAAACTTGTGAAAGACACGTTAAAGGACTTTCCCTGGTAAACATCAGCTCATCCGCTGCATTCACCAGACTTTGCTCCTTTAGAATGCACTTTGTTCTGCTCGGTGTCGCATGCACTTTTTAAGTAGCTCTTCCCAATGTATGAAACAGTCAAAAAGAGGTAAAAGCTTTGCCACCTAGGACGCAAAGTTCTATAGGGAGGTATCCAAATATTACCTGAAAGAGGGAAGAAATGTGTAGCTATTGATGGCCATTACCATGATAAAAGCACACGTGTTGTTTCTATTAAAGTTATCGTGATTTCTTTATTTAAATAATCCGCAATTTTAACCGGTTCACGTAATACGTTTTAATTTAGAGATTAAGTTGGAAAACGTATTTTGTTATTACAGTCAAACCTCGTTGACGTGAATACGCTTAACGTAAATTACTTTTAACATGAACAGTTTCCACAATCCCCGTCAGAAAGAAGATTAGATTCTGAGTTACGGATAGCATAAAATACTGATAGCATGAACAAATTTTTACTCCCCTTGAGATTCACGTTAACGAGGCTCGACTGTAGTAACTATTTGGAGTTTTCACTGTTTAATAAAATGTAAAAAAAAAAAAAAAAAAAAAAAAAAACTTTAACAATATATATACTTTTAGAGACATTTATTTAAATTAAAACTTTTATATCAGATTTTGATTAAAAAGATTAGAAAATTAATACCTATAGGATATCATTGCATTTTATATTGCGTAAAAGCTCCCCATAGCATGTTAAACCTACGTTATATGTTAACTACATTAAGTTGTTTATATAGAAATACATTTGCAAATTATTTTATAAAAAGTTAATCGCATCTTCCTAAAATTTCATGAGATTCAAATTTAATTTGGAAAAGAGATTTCTCTGATTCGGTATTTTATCGATAAGGTAATTTGTACAAGTTAATTTAAGGTAAATGAGTTTATTTTATCTTATTTCGCTGTGTAATATAACTTCAAATTTAGTTTAGAAAAGTACTCAGCAATTAAGAAGAGCATTTAGTACATATTACTGCTGTGGAAGTTCAATTGCAATAACAGCGAAAAATTCGATTTTCTTCCTTAAGCTCATGATAAGAATTGATACGTCTCAACTACTTGTTAAGAAGTGTTTGTTTAAGACAATTTAAAGGGTTTAATGGAAATTAATGGAAAATGTGTCGTTAAGTATTAAATTAAAATGATAGCGATCAGAGGCACAATCATTTCAAATTTTAAACAATAATTATATTTAAAACGTTCCATATAAAATATATCTATATATATCAATGTAGAAATATCAACGTTAAAAATAATCATTAATAGTTTTTCAGTAATTTATATTACTGAAAGAAAAAGAAATGTAAAAACTAAAGTATATATATTTTTAAAGCAGAAAAAAAGGGTGATGGGTGATGGGACAAAGCGAACGTCATATTCGGATTCAGGAGGTCATATTCCATAAGAATTTTCATGAATGGTATTGGACAGGGTTGCCAGATCTGGCCTTTATTTTATTCAAAAGTCACCAATAATTTTTATTTGTAACGTTTGACTAATCACTTCGAAGATTGATAGTCTATTATGTATATCAAATGTCACTTCTCAAAATTACTGGTGACTGTAGAATAAAAAAAAATAGCCAGATCTGGCAAAACTGGTATTGGGGCCAATTTTCGTGGAGAGCAGTGAACCAGTGTTCATAGACTTTGGGATATTTTAATTTAATTGTCACTAGTAATTTTGATAAGTGTTATTTCACATGCATAATAGACAATTCTTCGATTCGAATCGTCTATGATACATATAGAATATTCCTTCATAAAATTATTGGTCGCTACTGAATAAAAAAGTCGCAAAGCTTGACAACACTAATAATAATTCTAGGGGGGAAATCTTCTTTGGCTTGATTATGAAGGATCCTATTAAAAATAGTCTTTTGTCATTTGGTCACGAGAGGTAAAAGACTATTTTCTACTGTGATTAAAACATATATTGCTAAAGATGCTTAGCAAGACGATACCCGGAGATAATACCCATGCCAATTTTTTTCCGTAAGCCTTCTTTTCATACCACTTTTTTAAGAGAGTAATTATTTAATCATAATTCTTCTTCTTATTTAATCATAGTTACACAGTAGTTAAAATTATTAAAGAAAAAATAAATAAATAAATAAATTGTGCTTTTGCAAATTTTAAAGTAATTTGTAAGTAAAGTAATGTTAATTGATCACAAAGAAGAGTGTTCTTTTGCATTACTTGGGTAAAGCTTTAGTACAGTACCCTCTTGCTGATATTTAAATTTTTGTTTTTTTCGCGATGAATTAAAATAGCTATAGCAGTTACGTTAGAAAAGACCTTGGCGAGAAACGACAGAGCTACTTCAGTGCCAAATTTCCAATTACGCCAATTTGGGGCTACTAAAGCTACTTCAAAATATAATTATTTTCTCTATTTTATAGCACATTTAAATTGAACGTGTGTATTTTTAATCAAAATTTTTTGTTTAACATATATAAATAAAAAAAATAAAATAAGTAGCATTGCTTGTGCTCGCATAACAGTTCCCTATAGTTTTAACATAAGAAATTATTCCTACGTTAGATATTACTTCTATAAAATTCAAACTATATAACTAAATGCTACCAACATATTTGCTTTCTTTATTCTATACTGTTTCTTAAAACAATTTTTATAGATGCCACACGCACCATATAAACTTTTTAAGATAGCACGCGATCATGTTTTATGTAAAAATTATATCATTAAATTCATTTTTTAATTATTTTTATTTCATTTTGCACGCGCACTTTTTATTTCCTAATTCAAAATTATTTAAAAAAACCTTTTTCGATAGTGTTTGCTTCGATACTGATAATTATTAATTTTCTTTTCTTTCCTTTTTCTTTCAAAAAAAAAAAAAAAAAGATTTTGATGAAATTTTGGCAAAAGCAGAATTTAGTTTAGGACGGAGGACTAGTATTTTTTTTTTTTTTTTTTTTAATTATAGCATCGCTTTTAAATTATTCAATTATATTTTCGATAAATTTTAGATTTCGATAAATGTCCAACTATCGGAAAATGACACCGCAAAAATCCCAGATTGAGAAAAAAAAAAAAAAAAGTTGCGTGGGGAAATAAAGAAAAGAGTAAGTAAAGTAAACTGAAGGACAGTGCGTTTCTGCATCTTAAAATATGAGTCCAAAAGTTAACTTTGTTCTAATATTCAAATTGTGCCTTACTTGTTAGAGTATAATGCTGTAACTCAATTGCTTTTTAGAAAGTAATATATTAACTCATTTTGTTGCGTTAATCAGAGTATGCTATAAAATTTTCACACGTCATTTAAAAATATTTATCATTATCTGCGACAATAATAAAACCTTTCAATATGAAAAAAGTTTACTTCTAACACAAGATATATTGATTGAGAGTGTAATTATTTAAGTAATGTAAATTTTAGGCAAACCGTATTGCATACTGAAGAAAATAATACCTCGATTTCTTTTCGATACATCTGACTTTCATATTAACTGACATTTTCTAAAATTCCATTTTATGAATGAATATTTTTCAAATTAGAAATAGAGCATTTTACAAAACTTATTAGAATTTCATTAAGCCCCCTCCCCCCCCTACACACAGAGTAAATTGTATTAAACTCATCATAAGAATAACCACATTTATGAATTAAAAAAAAAAAAAAAAAAAAAACATTTTGTTAAACGATATAAAAATCTTTTCAACTAAAAGCTTGTAACATCTGGTTTATCTGCTTATTCATCTGAATCTTCACACCACTACATTTATACTATAATCTCTACCTTGTATAATCGGGGTACATTACTATAAATATATCCAAAATAATTCTACAGGAAATTAGTGGTGGCTGAAAAGCTGAAAATTTCTTATCTGTGAGAGTGTCCTGAAAAAAGGGCGAAGAGTACGACCCTTATTTTAAGGAATGAAATCGTCTAAATTCCAATAAAATGAAATAATTAAATGAACGTAAAGGATTTTAAAGCGTAAAGGATTGTAAAATGTAAAGGATTTTTTGGCGGAAGATTTTGAAGATAAAAACTTTAATAAATAGTAAATGATGGGCGGAATCTGCGCTAAAAAATGGGCGCGACTAGACACATGTCATTGCACGTACATTATGCTAACTTTTTTTTTTTTTTTTTTTTTTTTTTTTGGCTGGAAAATGCCTGTTCGACCGTCTCGAACAGGTTAACTTGTGGAAGGTAGTTTCACAATAACGTTACGTGTACAATAATAAATGCAATGATTGTGGACAACGAGAGATTCGGTCAGCAAACAAGAAACCATCCTAGTTGAAAAGGTAGTGTACTAATTTTAAGTTAAACGTGTTAACTAGTAACTTAATATTACTTTTTATCTTGATTTTTATCTAGTTTTTTTTTTTTTTTTTTTTTTTTTTTTTTTTCTGTTTCTGTTTCTTTAATATACATATGTATATATTAATAATTTTTTGCTGTTCTTTTTAAATTTCTTTTAAATTTCTGATTTTTTTTAATTATTGAATAGTAATATCCACTCCCAACACGAAAATATTTGTATACAAATTCCTTACAACAATGTCATTTAAGTGAATTATTATTATTGATAATATAATTGTAGTTATAATTACGCCGAATCTCTCCTACCCATGTGCGCAATCACTCCTACCCTATAAAGAGAAAATAGTTCTCTTGACTTTATTATTACAGTTGTTTTAAATTACAACAGAGCAACAAAATAGTAATGGAAATGTATAGAAGAAGGATCAATTCAATGTTATGCAGCAACAGTTTAGCAAAAAAAAAAAATAATATTTGGATTTTTTCTATCACTTTGTTGAATTGTGCGCAAACTCTCTTAGCTTTACATTAGTAGTTTAAAATGATATAAGATAAAGCTAGGAGAGATTGCGCACATAGGGGATCAGCAGGAAGGAATACAATGGGCGCTCTGAATTTCCAGGTACTTCTACAATATCGACAGCGGAGTGCCCACTTAAATATGTATGTTCATTGCTTGAACAGTCTAAGATTAAACGTGGTTATTTTGTCTCGTTGTAAAAAAAAAATGTTTGCTTAAATTTTCAAAACCCTTTCTAGGAATTTTTATAGAATAGTAGTATTACAAAATATTTTTTTATTAAACGATTTCCCATGGACTCGTTTATAAATTTTACTTGTGGCAGATGGTTGCTTGAAAATTGCATCATTTAAAACAACGAATGCAGCGATTATAGACAACGACAGATTAGGTCAACAAACAAGAAACCATTCAAACTGATATTGAAATACCTACATGTAATGCAAAAATATTTGTTTGCAAAAACCTTATACCAATGTCATTTAAGTGCAATTATCATTATTAACAATTTAATTTTAGTTAAAATTAAGCGCAATCTCTCTTACCCTATAAGGAGAGATTGCGCAAAGTAGCTCTCTTGGTTTTATTACAGCTGTTGCTTTAAATCATACTATAACAACGAAATAGTAAAGGAAATGCGTAAAAAAGGGATCACTTCGAAGCTATGCGCCAACAGTTTAGCAAAAAATTAAAATTTTGGCTTTTTTTATAAAGTTTTGTTGCATTGTGCAAACTCTCCTTTACCTTATATGTCAAACCTAATGTTCTTTTTTATTTATTTTCTTTTCTCATAAATGTTTCTTACTATTAAATTAAAGAAAGTATAACAAAGCAAATAAATTAAAATCCAGTAGTAGGGGAAAGTTGTCCAAAACGGGGACGTTAACATATCTCTAGCCGCAAAAAAAAAAAAAAAAAAAAAAAAAAAAATTATAAATAAGAAAAATTTGGCAAAGCATTTCCTGATTAGAATATGTCTTGGACTTTCAGATGGCAAGGTTATTTTTAAAAAGTATCATTAGTATAGGCAGAAAACACACTTTTCTGAAAAATGTGCAAAGTCCCCGTTTTGGACAACCGGTTGGGTAAAATGGGGTACTCATAAAAAATAACGTAAATTCAAGTCCTAAGGCGAAATTTTATTAGAAAAACTTGTCTTACAACGAAAAGGTGAAGTTAATGCGAAATCAAGATGCAGATAAAGTATTTTGTTGTCTTTTTCAACAGTTACTAGAATGATACAAAAAATAATTAAACACAGACGTCACATATGAAGTTGACATCGCTTTTCACTTGAACAAACTTCATGTGCACAACTTCGGCAGCTGCTACATACATTGAATCTACCCCTGTTTGTCTTTCGAGTCAATGTAAAATTCATTACAAAAAATACAAGCATCCTCGATTGTCTGTTGCTCATCAGATCTTAATTTTGGGTCTTGAATTTTTTTTTCTTCTCTTTTTTAGCTTTTGGATATCTAGGATTAGGTTCGGTGGGTTTCTTGAACAATTTTCTTTTCTGTTTATTTTGCTTTGCATTTTTCTCCTGTTTCAAAGCTTTCAATTCTGCTTTGTAAGGTGATGAAGTGAGTATAACAGTTTTACCTCTCCTCATGTCATTCACTTTTTTTTTTTTTTTTCTAACGTTCAGTTTCTTGTGGTAGAGGCATTATTAGGCAAAGTATTAAAAGCTGAACATTTCTGGGGTTCTATATCTGGAGATATACCAAATGATGAAGTGGAAGGTTGGGGTGTGACGTTTTCACACCTTGATGCTGAGACTCTAAAGAGTTGTAAGCAGGTTTTTCAGCTGTTTCTGAAGGCGCAAATAAATGTTCAGGGAACACATCTCTGTTAAAGGGATATATGCTTGTTTTTTTAAGTCCATTCATAGCATTTTGTACAGTAGCTGCTCTTGAAACTGCAGTTCCGAAAAGTTTTCCGACCTAGTAAATTGTCATGTAGCGTCCAGGGTGATGTATGAGCCCTTTTCTTGTCTCTTATTCGTCCTCTTCACATATGTATTACACACATAAATAAGCGCTTGTACTCATTTAAAACACTTCAAAACGAAATAACAATTACAAATTATTCCTACTTCCATAGTGTCCAAAATGCGGACGACCCCGTTTTGGACTACCGTCAATGTCCCCGTTTGAGCCGACCATGACATATGCTAAAAACGTGGCGTCCCTTCGCATACGTGTCAGACAAAACTATAAAACAATATGTGAAAATGTAAATTAAATCTAGACGAATCCATAACGTACTTACCAAAATCGAACGTTCAACGGTTACTTGATAAGATCCAATACATTGTACGGCCAAAATCGAAATGAAAATCGCAAAAAATTGAAAACTTTGTAGAAAATAACAGAACCGGCTAAATATGTCATTAACTAGATTCAAACTTGCATATAGCCGAATTGGAATTATCGTAGACTATTGGATTCAAAGAAGGCAGCTCTAATCAATGAGAAACTTAACGTCCCCATTTGACCCGCCGTCCCCGTTTTAGACAACTCTCCCCTACTATTGGCAGTAAAATTATTCGGGCGATAGCAATATTTCCTATATCAAAAAAGTACACTTAATACTGTTTTATGAAGTAAATTCTTATCGAATCATGTTCTTAGACTGTCTAAGTGAATGACTCGACAAGGATTTATATAACAAAGCAGTATTAAGTATACTTTTTTGATATAGGAATTATTGCCAGCGCTCGAGTTATTTTATTGCCAACTGTAACTTATAATTTACAATATCACAAAACCTTTAAGACATTTTTTATTTAAACTGTATTTTAAATTTTAAAATATATATTAAAAAAAAAAAAAAAAAAAAAAAAAAAAAAAACAGAAGGATGTCTTAATATTCATCTTAATATTTGAGTTTTGAGATACAAATTTATTTTTCAGGGAAACTGGAAATTCGAACATAAAATTTGGATTCTGGAATAGCAAAGTCGTTTTCGTGTTAGCAAAAAAATATACTTAACTTGCATATAAAAATATTATCGAAATATTTCCAAGAGAGGTTTTTTTTTTTTTTTTTTTTTTTTTTTTGAGATTTTTCATTCTAAAATTACCCATTTGCATTGCATCTTAAAGGATAATTCAAATATTGAATATGAATGAAACAAAACATGATATACATAAATTAGTTTTAGAAGCCTAAGAATATTTATTTATTTATTTATTTATTTATTTTTTTGAATATTACTAAAAAGAATGTTATAGAAGAATGGATTCTAATGCACTCGTGATAATTCAGTAGATTATAAATAAAATAGATCTGGTTTATTTTTTCTTACGTAGGTTTTTTTTTTTTTTTTTTTTTTAATTTTAATAAATTGTAAATAATTATTACGTTAGTAAATTATATAATTAACAAATAATTAACTAGTTGGAATAGGTGGACTCTGCTCAGTTCACCATCATATTTATGTTCTCAAAAATTTCTAGTGCGAGACATATATTATAATCATGTTAAAAGAAACGAATTTGACCAAAGCTTGATACAGTGACAGAATGAAATCCCCGCCTAATAGGCTATCCACCGTTCACTTCGATATATTTATGTTATTCTAATCTATTCATTTATTTTATCAGGGTCAATTCTGTTGTTTATTTTTCAAGCTACTATTTCTAATGCAATAATCCTCAAAATTAATATTTATGTGAAACATTTACAATTTCACTCTGTTGATAAAATCGTAAATTACGAATAAATTATGAAATTTTCCTATTAGAATATTTGTATTCAATCATGTTCAAACAAATATTATAAATGTAATTTTCAAGTAGTCTAATGTATTTACGATCCTCAAAATGGAAGTTTATGCTCAATTTTGCCTTATTCTGACACGTTAAGTAAATCGTAAATTCCAAATAACTTACGAGTTTTGTTAATTGGAAAAATCATAGTCTATGATATTCATGCCAGTATCTTAAATAATATTTCGAAAGTGGTTTGACATCTTTACGATGAATATATCCCTCAAGATTGACGTTTATGTGAAATTTTGCCCTATACTGCCATGTTAAGAAATTCGAAAATGTCCAATAACCTGCGAAATTTTAAAAGTAGCATATTTATAGTTACTGATGTTCATTCCGGCATCAAATCTGATATTTTAAAACTGGCATGACATTTTTACAGTAGAAAGTTTCCATTCAATGCACGTTTAAGTGAATTTTTGTCCTACTCTCCCATGTTAAGAAAACCGTAAATTTCTAATAATTTGCGAAGTTTTTTAATTCGAATGTTGTAAATGAATATGGTTCTTGCCAGTATCAAAAGTAATATTTTAAAACTGATCTGACCTCTCTGCGATCATTTGTTCGTGAGATATCGTGTAAACAGGCTAACAAACTAACGGACTAACACACTAACACACTAACAGACACCCTACAGACAGACACCATACAAATTTTGTCATTTTCGGATTCCTCACACCTGAAAACGTATAAAAAAGTCAAAAAAGCGAGGTCGAAATTTTTCACGATTACCTAAGTTCCCCAAACCTATTGTATGATGGGGAACTAATAAAAGGTTATTAAAACAAAAAATAATTTCTCATTAGTACATATAAATTTACTTATTAGTAAATAAAATTTACAAAGAAATATTCAATAAAACTGGATAAGAACTATTTTGTGAATTAATTGGTTCTTATGTAATACATAATGTTGCATATTACAACTGTAATATTAATTTGTTGGTTTCAGAAATCTTAGACTGAAATAAATCACATTTCTCGTATTATTCAAAGATGGATTTGGAAATGGAAAGAAATGGGGAGAAAAATGCATAGCTGCTAAGTTTTTACTTTTTTGGCCAGAAGAAAAATTCCATAGTATATATATATATACACTAGCAGGTTTTGCCCGCTTCGCTGGACATTAAACTTAAATGAGTTGTCAAAATCCCATTTCTTTATTAATAACCTAAGTTCTCACTGTGATTGGTAGAGGATTTCTCCCTCGCAACGTGAGAAGTCTGGGTCCTCACTGCCTTCAGTAGCAACTTACCCACTTCTTACTTCACCTTCCTCAGCGGGTGAGTTCAAAGTTTGCAAAATCCCATTAATGTACACAATGCGTACACTTAATCAATATCCACACATCAAAATTCGCCATTCTAAGATAATTCAAAGCGAATTCAAACGGAAAAACATATTTTACACATGTTTTTTTATTGCACTCCGACTCGGAGAAAGGGGGGGGGGGCGGAGATTTCGAATTTCGTGAAATCCAGTTACAATAAGTACCGAATGCATACAAACAATTTACGCACCAAACTTCGTAACCACAGAAGTCTTTAATACAAAATATTATAAATAAATAAATACAAAAAGCGAATCTTTAGTATGGGACCCTTTTGGAGAATTTAAATATTTTAAGCCATTTTTGAGATGAACTGAACTGGCTATCTCAATTGGGCAATTAAAGATCTCGGCGAGAAACGTCCCAGCTACTTCGGTGCCGAATTTCAAATTTTGCCAAAGGGATCCGATACTAAAGCAGTTCCATACACAAAATAAATAAATAAATAAAATAAAATAAAATAAAATCTCTTTTCTGATATTTACAAAATATAAATAAAAAATCTTAATAAAATCCAAATTATAATAATTTGAAGATAAGGGGAGAACATAAAAGAACCTCATAAGGTACATAATAACAACAAAAAAATTTGTTTTACTGCAGGAAAGAAAAGTACTGCTTAATTAAATAAAAATATTAAACTAATGCCAAATATCTCTCTGAAAATATTTATCCACATACAAATTCCTGTTAAAAAAAAAAAAAAAAAAAAAAAAAAAAAACCTTTTGTGGGTATTTTTCTCTCTAATTTTTAATATTATTCACGTGAAATTAAAATTATTTCATTTTATTTCTGGAAAATAAAAATATATTAGGTGTACAAATTAATTCGGTCCGTTTTCGAAAGATGGCGCTAGCTGCCACAATTGCTAGACTATGATAGCTGTTTTCGGTGGTTTTAGAGAGGTTATATCTGTAGTGATAAGTATAAAGGATTTAAGTCCATATTCTTGATTTTTCAGGAGACGAAAAATAAAGTTTAACTAGCTAAAAACAAATCAGAAGAATGGATTAAGGAAAAGGTATTTCGTTGATTTTTACCCTTTATACCATTCAGTGGTTGTCAACCTTCATTTAATAACGGGAAAAATTGAATTAAATATTTTATACCATACATGAATGGTAAATTTCTAAATTGTTCCTTTTTTTTACCAATGGATTTTCTCAAAGACTAAATGACATAGAATTAAATCCTTTATACCAATCGATAGAGAATTTTTTTCTGAGTCTGACTATGTACTTAACTCAAAATCGACATTTTTGGACTTAAATCCTTTATACTTATCAGTACAGATATATTTGTTAAGAATCTTTAGTGTACAACTCTTTCGCTTGCTTGAAATAGCCTGATCAGCATTGCATTAAACATGTCATGTTTTGAAGTCAATAAGCAGCATTTGCGGGAAGTGTTGATTTTTTTCTTTCATTGGAATAAAAGTGCCGCCGAAGCGCATCGAACGCTCATAGAAGTATACGGCGATAGTGCTCCGACTGACAAAACATGCAGGAAATGGTGTAGACGATTTAAAGATGGAGATTTTAGCATTGATGACAGGCGTCGCTCTGGACAACCGAAAAAATTTGAAGATAACGAATTAGAGGAATTACAGAATGAAGATCCGACTCAAACACATGAATAGCTTGCAGAACAACTGGAAGTGACTCAGCAAGCAATATCGGTGAGACTAAAAACGATGGGAATGATCCAAAAAGAAGGAACATGGGTTCCTTATGAACTGAAACCCAGAGACGTTGAAAGGCGATTATGCACTTGCGAGCAGCGACAATACTTGGAGACGCTAAAGTGGGACGTCCTACCGCACCCGCCGTATTCTCCGGACATCGCCCCTTCCGACTACTTGTTGTTCCGACGAATGCAGAATGATCTGACCCGTCAGCGGTTCACTTCTTACGAAGAAATACAAAAATGGCTCGAAACATGGATGAGCGAAAGAGATGAGTTGTTTTATCGAGATGGAATCAGACGATTGCCGGAGAGATGGGAAAAAATAGTAGAAATTAATGGACAATACTTTGAATAATGTATTTTTTGTTTTGGTTTAATAATAAATACTTTTTTTATTGCTAAAAAACGGACCGAATTAATTTGTACACCTAATATATAAATATAAAACCTTCTACCGAATCTGGGTTGAAAACGGAAAAAGGGTAAAATAAATTAGAAATATCAGACCTATATTTATAAATTTGATACCAAATGGAAGGAGCGATTTTTCTGAATCCACGGGTGCAAACAGTTTTTCGATGCGACAATTCGATTTTTAAAAAATGACTAAAGTAGGAAATTTAAGTGGCAACGGAAAAACGGAAAAAGGGAAAAATAAATTAGAAATATCAGACCTATCGTTACAACTTCAGTACCAAATGAAAGAGGTGATTTTTCTGAATCCTGGGGTGTAAACAGTTTTTCAAAACGACAATTAGATTTTTTAAAAATAACAAAAGTATGTAATTTAGATAGCAACACTTCATTTCAATCTTTTCATAATTTGTAGTGCGAATCGCGCGAATAAAAAAGTATTTATCTTAAAAATTTATTTTTATATTTTATTTTTCCATTCAAAGCGTTTTATTGAAAAAATATTTATGACGCATGCGCAGGCGTTTTTCACCAACAATTTAAACACTAATCATAATTTCGAAAATTTCTATAGATATAATTTTAAGTTGGGTGAAGACCTAAGTTTCTGCCAAGTGCCGTTGAATTCAGTCCAGCCGTTCTTAAGTGATGCCCGGACAAACGTGTTTTTGTCTTTTGCCCCTCAGGGGGGAACGGGGGGGGGAATTTCTGAAAAGTTCATAGATATAATTTTAAGTTAGGTAAAGTTCTAAGTTTCTGCCAAGCGCTGTTGAATTCCGTCCAGCCGTTCTCAAGTGATGCCCGGACAAATAAAGCGACATACAGACACGATGACACACACACACACAGGCAAGATTTTCTGAAGTCATTTTCGGCTTCCATGGTGTGTGAAACGTGAAGATATCGCAAAAAATTTTGATTCCGACAAATTTACAGACAAAACTCTGATTTTATTAATATAGATATATTTCTGCAACAGCGATCATTGATTGAATAAAATGAAGTAGCTAAAAAAATTAAAAGTTTGCAACTATTGAAATGTCTAACTCTTGCTTATGAATATAAAAGGAAGTCTTAAAATTAACAAAAAATAAGAATTAAGTGCTTATCTCTGTTATTTTTAACGATAATTAAAGATTTACGATTCCTTGTAAAACACAAAAATAATTAAAAACTTTTCAAAATTATAGTGTCTCTCCATAAAGTAATTGGACTGGTTCCATAAAATGTATTTAATTGAAGGTAATTTGCAGACACTTAATATTCTCTAAAATAGCCTCTTCCGGCATTAATATACCACCACTGCCAATGACTCTGTCACTCATTAACTACAAAATTTTGAATAAACACCAGAAAATGCAAGAACTCGTTACAATTGTTTCGGGTTGAAAGAAGACACGACTCTTCATCAGTCGAACAAATTAGGCACGAGTGCTGCAATCAAAGCGGCAACGCACAAAACCTTATAAGTGAAGAGAAAAATCAAATAAAGTTAATTCTAAATAAAAAAAAATACTGGTGTGACCAGAGTTAAAAAAATATTTTAGTAAAATGAATAGATAAATTAAAAATTAAAATGAGATATGGAATTCTAAAAAATTAAAAATTAAACGGAAAATGAAGTTGCGTGAGTATATTCTAAGCATCAGACAAGAACGGAGTGGAAGAACTAACATTAACAAGATTTTTGTAATTTTTAGATATGTAAGAAGCCTCGTGGATATCCACATGGGACAAGGAGATAGGAGAAGAAATTATGTTAGTTTTAGAAAAATCAAAACAATGTCCTTAAGCCCAGCGGTGGGAAGCAATAAAAGATTTAGAAATCTCTTGATTACGAACATTCTGACGATAATCTTTTAGCCAATATTTCAAACGTCTCCTAGTTTCACCAGTATAAGTCAAATTACATGAGGAACACGGAATGAAATAAATGACAGATTGTTTTCAGTAGGGATAGTTATTTAAGAGAAGACAATTTAATTTTGTTGACTGTTTGTAAGAGACTTTAAAACCAAACGGTGAAATAATTTTAGAAATAAAAAAAAAAAAAAAAGTTATGAATAAAAAATAAAACAACTGGATGAGACTGCGATCGTTGAAATTGGGAACAGAATGTTTAGGATTTTTGAGTTTATATAAAGCTTTATCGGTGATAGAGGGATTATAGCATCGAGAAAGAGCAATATATTTTAAATAATTAATTTCTTTCGAAAGACTAGACTGATCAGAACAAATGTGTAAGGCTCGAACAACATAAGTATAGAACGCAGACATTTTCTGTTGAGGGGCGGGGTTAGAGAGAGCGTGCGGCGGAAGAGAGAAATAGAAGGGTTTTCTAAAGACAGTGGTTGAGAACCGATATTTGTCCTTAGATACAAAAACGTCAAGAAAAGGCAAGGAACAATCCTGTTCAATCTCAAAAGTAAATCGAATGCAAAGGTGAGTCAAATTGATTAAAGAAGGTAAACTGGAAAAGTCGATATCAGAGGGAACAAGAACGAAAGTGTCATCAACATACCTAAACCAGTGAAGAAAATTAGTATACTCTGAAGAGTTTTTCTTCAAAATAGTGCATATAAATAACGCAAAGTAATAAAAGAGAGAGAGGACTGCCCATTGCCATGTCCTCATTCTGGGAATAATAAGTACCAAAAAAATGAAGGCAGTTTGCCGGATACATAAATGAACAAAATTCACAAGCTCCTCAATTTCAATAGCCGAATAATGGAATTCGCCTAATTTAATAACCACTTTAAACAAATCAGAGCTCCTTGAATAGGAATATTAGTAAAAATAGATTTTTCATCTAAAGAAATTTGGAGGGATTAGAAAAATGTCCGGCGGTGACAAATAGGGGCAGTACGTTTGTTCGGGCAGCGTTACGACGATGTGTTTTTCTTGGAACTGAGTCAGCAGCTTGGCACAAATTTTCCGCATCTCAAGTTCTTCTGTGACAGTTTGATGCACGATTAATTTTATAAAATCCAACACCGCCGCAATCATTCACCATGTCATTCGATGATCAGAGTCCAAAAACGCTTTAACTGGATTGTCTCAATTTTGAGCACTTCATGGGCGCTAAGCGCATTGTTCATCATCGACGTCCTCTCTTCTGTCTTTGAAGGTTTTGTGCTACATAAAAACTTGAGCCATGGACAATTAGTCTTTACTGTAGTCTTCCTGTGACATATCGATCATCTAATTGGCAGATTTGTTAGCTTTACACAAAGTTTTTAGGATGTACGCTGTCCGATACCCTATTGCATTCTGAAAACCTAACGCCATATTTAAACATGTGTCTGTTTCACGAGCAATCCGGGCACTGCAAAGGCTGAAGGCCAACTGACATCCACCAGCTTCTTTGGCTGACAGTCTCTACAACCCGTACCACCCGCAAACGTCACCTATTGGGATTTTGCTTGACCCGTCAGTCTCATTACTTTCTGGACAGACCCTGTATTTTTTTACGTTTACATTAGTTTAATTTAACACGTTACACTATTCTGAATAAACCCTAAACCATACCTTAAAAAAAGATATAATGTTGACACGTTTTAATAAAAATTCTTTATAACTTACATAAAATATTTTTTTGTTTATTTGCTCTTATCTATTAAGTATATTAAATGCGGCTTTCTAATACATGATTAAGTACAACTCAAATTTATACAGATTTAAACTTCGACCGAATGTAAAGTATTAAGACCGTGACTCAATCTTTGTTATTATCACACTTTTCGCTCTTGATAAATTTGCTTCGATTCTTAATTCTAAATTAAGTTACAATACAAATGTAATTAGAAAAGAATTGCATAAAAGTGGAAGACATGTTGGAAGACTGTATGAATTTATGAACTTAAAAAAAAAAAAAAAAAAAAAAAACCTACTACAGCTGCTTTTGATTTTAAAGGAAAAATAGTTCAGATATCAAACTTTTTAAGACTCGAAAGCTATCCATTTTATTTTTATCATATTTTGCTAAGACATACATCAAGTAATTGCAGTGTGCAGCATAAAATTATTATTTATTATTTATTTTGAATCTTTTTTCGGTCTTTTAAAGCATACGTATCAGCGTTTAGATTACGTCTATTCTTAAGTTCCTATATCTCGAAAGTTACGTGAAATAATTCTCTGAAACTTTCGTATAAGACCGACGCGTAATTTATGACACATTTTAGCAATCTTTTTTAGTTTGGTGTTTTATATCATTTCATTTTAATTTTAATGAATTACTTTTTAAATGGAGATGAAATTCTGTTTTCTCATCCACTCATCTTAATGACCGGTAGGAATTTTCTGCAAGTGTACAACTTTCAAAATGGATAATGATGATGTCCTAGAAAAAATACGATTGAAAAACAAGAAGTGTTGTTTTAAAATGATAATTCTGATAGTTTATGGAAGCGTTAGTTATGTGTCCTGCTCAGTAAAGTATCTTTGTTGTTTCTTCTATAATTCAAAATTTCGTGTGATGTAGTGTGGTAAGGTGTAAGGATTAAAATCTATTGAAAGTATATGTGTTTTAAACATGGGTGGAACCCTTCGTTGTGGGTCTTTTTAGAGGTCTTAATCCGTATTTACGGAAGTTTTGGAGAAAACTACGAAAAACGTCGAACGATTAAATCGACAACATGACCTGGAATCGGACCCGGTGCTTTTCATCTACTAGCTTTCTGAATTGAAACTCTGGCCTCTTTATTTCAACGTACGTAATTGATATTAAATATGGAAAAGACAAGGCAATTTAATCATACTTAATATTATTTTACAATAGCGTAAATGCATATACAGTTATACTTAGGTCATTAAAAATTAAGATAATTATAGACAAATAGAAACTATAGATGTGATATATAATAATTATAATTTAGATGTAAACTTTCACATTTTTATTTTTTATTTATGGATTACGAAAGTAAGGTGACAAACCTCCTGCGTGAGTTGGTCAGCAAACAAAGCAGAGGGCGAGCCTTGAGTCTTTACATATATTAAAAGATGAAGTGTGTCCATTTCTTTGTAGACTGCGATCAGACCATAGCTGATCGCAGAGCTACAGAATTTGCATGGAGATCCGTTTTGACCTCTCCTGATATACCTCGATACCCGAGTTATAATTTCTTTTTATTAGTTTTTGAAAATTGATTAAAAACGCATAAATTTCCGGAATTACCGTGTTTGAAAATGGAAAAATAAATGTGAAAACCTCTGTTGTTTAAATCGTCATGCTAATAACACGAAGGTCGTGAGTTCGCTCCTCCGAGGGTCAAAATGTTACTTTTTGCAGATAATTCACATAAAAAGGTGTCAATTGACAAAAGAAAATCTTTCAGTATTTTCACAGCATTCTAAACCTTATGGATCACCAGAAAGTGATAAAAGACAAAGTTAAACCTAGAGTTGTGTCTGTCGCTTTCTAGAAAAATGACTGATCGGAGAACTATGAAATGTTGCGTGGAAGTCTGTTTTGATTTCTCGATTTGAGTTCTATTTTTGAATTTTTGAGTAGTTATTTTTCTTTTAAATCAATTAAAATTTTAAAATAAAAAGGATAATCCGTAAGTAAATATATTTAAACAGTTACAAGACAAGATGTATCTCTAACGCAAAATTATTGAGCAGTTCCCCATATTATTGATTGTTTTATCTCTAAAATTTAACACATTTTGATAATAAGGTTTATATTTATAAACGAATTAATAAATAATGTACTTTATGTGTACTGTCGTGTAGTTTTTGAAGATTCTAAAAAATATATAACAAAAGGTAAAAATTCTTAAAATACATAACCAAACACAAAAATGCAAGATGTTAAAGAAGGATTGTCAATTTTAGCCGTTAACAAAATAATGCAGGGTGTTACTTAAAAGCTATAAATATGTATTTTACTTTATGAATAGCACTAAGAGATAAAATTTATATTAAAACAATATATTGTTATTTGTTACTAAACATTTGGAATTTTCATATTTATTGTTTTACATTAGCTCAATAAAAAAAAAAAAAAAAAAAAATGTTTTATGTTTACAAAGTTACCATTGACCATAACATTCTGTACCTAGTATTTTTGTAAAGTTTCCTATACTTTATTGAATTATACATAAATAGTAAAAAAAAAACTCTGTGTTTAGCGGGATAAATGTTTGTTAAACATTTTTTTTTTTTTTCAATTTTTATAATAATTGTGCTAATATTACTTAAATATATTCAAATTTTACAAATGCAATTTTTTTTTCTCAAATGCATACAGTTAGCGTAGTAGATATACAGTTAGCGTAGTAGATCTACAGTATAGATTTAACACATTTAATATTAAAATTATAGTACAGTTAGCTGCCAACATTTATAGTTTTTTGGCTACTGGAAAATTTTTATAGATTTTTTCGCATATCTTTGTAACAGTTACTCCTGATAAACTAACATAAAAATCTCTATTAAAATTTTTCGATAGCCAAATGTGTAAATTTCGCATATATGTAGCAGCACTCAAACAGGTATAAATAAAAGTTTCTTAATAGCTAATGCTTAATAAATTCACTCTTTTTTTTTTTTTGCTAATTTCTTACAGTAAAAATACATTTATTCATAATTGCTTTAAGCTTTAAAATCTAAGTATTTAACAGACTTTTCTTATCTAGGTACTTCTTAACAGATCAAATTTATTCGCATTTTCTTTAAGCTTTACAAATCGAAACATTTAACAGACTTTCCTTAACTAGATAGTTTTTAACAGTTCATTCTGTAAATAAAAATGATTTTGCTATACGGAATAACGTAATTTACTCTTGACTTTCTTTTTAATTAAGTTAACTAAGATAAAAACAATTGTTTAAATATGCTAAAACAGTAATGAGACTTTTATTATATTACCCCATTCAGTATTATTAACAAACCTATTTATTGTAGCCTTGAAATAATATTCATACAGAAGGTTAGGAAAAATTGAAGGTTATTATTCTTTCAAACATAGTTGTCAACTTTTGGATACCGAAAAGAAAATAACAGAAAATTTTTATATATATTTTGTAAAATTTTTGCTGATTTCATAATATAAAAATTTCTGTAAAATTTTCTCATTACGCAAAAAGCGTAAAAGTTGGCACCTGTATTTCAAAAATATGTATTACAAGCGATATTATATGTATATTTATGTAGTATTCAATATAGTGACTAATGACAATTCTATAATTGTATTGCTTTTTGCGAATCAGTAAAATATTTATGAACAAATTTTATTTATGTTTAAAAAGGATCAAGTTATATCACAGTTTTTTGATAAAACTTCAGACTTAAATCAGACTTTTTTTATTTTGTAAAAACATTTGTGTTAAGGGAAATTGGCATTTTCGAATTGGCATATCTGAAAGTTTCATATAAAAACTCATATTTCCGTTTAATATTTATAAATACAACAATATTAGATTTGTTCAATAGAATATATATTTTGGCAACAGTCATTATGGTTTTTGATACATTTTTTTTTTTTTTAGAGATTTGAATGAAATCTTTAAATTGCGCTTTCTGAGTTGGATTTTCTTTTCTTTTTTTTTTTTTTTTTTTTTTTTTGAGTTCATGTTTTAAAAAAATTTTCAGCTTCTACAGATATTTAAGAAAACACTTAATATTTTTTGGATGTTTAACTGAAATTTGAAAGAATTAAAGATAGATTTTGAAAATGATTAAGTAGGATTTTGTTTTGGCAAAAAAAATTGAAAAGCTTATGTCTGTGTAAAGATTAAAAAAAAAAAAAAAAAAACATGATTTATCTCTCTCTCACACACACATATATATACTGAATAATTGAATTTCGTTATAAAATTTAACAATTAACACATACATGATAATATCAATAACACACACATAAAAGTGATTGTAATTGGATTTGAATGTTAGCACTTATTTTTTATAATTTATTTATAGTGCCAATTAATAGATATATCCATTTTAAATTTCCATCAAAAAATATACCTCTGGGGGTCACCGAAGCGGGAGAGCCATCCCTTCCGTGGAGGATCAAAATTGTGATGGCATGTATCCGGACCACCTCTAGGGGTGTGTCCCAGACCGTCGCCAATTGCCCATCTGCGCATCATTAGTACGACGTAAAACCCAACCATCCATTTTAAATTACTTACGCTAAAGTGAACATGTAGGACCATAACACTCTAAGACTAAGTAGGGGGAATTTATGCGAAAAGTTATCATACGTAAACCAATAAATTAATAAAAAATACGAAAAATAGGTAACTGGAAATAAGAATTGAAAAATATGAAAAATGGATAACTAGAAATGAGAATTCGATTAAGAAATGCTTAAAAATCGAAGTATTCACATTTCAGGAAACATGTACTTCTAAGAGCAGATAAATATGTATAGTAAGTATTTTTCATTTAACGATATTGCAAAATCTATCTATAATTCTTTTGAGTCGGTTCCAGAACTGCCAAATTAATCCCGCAAATTCTTAGTACCACCCCTTTTTCCATACCAGTCCTTTTTCAGAGTATTTTTCTTCTTAATTCATCGAAAATACATTTAAAGACAATTACTTTAAAAATTAAGTTGGCAGCTCTGCTGTTCTATTAAACATTAATAATAATAATAATAATAATAAATGTATATATTAAGTCTTTTCTGAAATATCTGTAAATGTTTTAGTATTTTGAATATCATGAAGTCACGAAAAAAAAGCAAACTAAGAAAAGGCAATTTTAAGATTTCAAATTTGTAAAATACATATAAAAAACATAAGATTTTTTGCCTAAATATATACTCTATTGAAAAAAAACAACAACAACAAAAAGAAAAAACAATGTTATCCAATTTATAAATGGAAATATAAACTCATGTATGAAATCGTCAGTGGTGCCAAGAGAAAGGTTCCAAGTTTTCTTGAACTATTTCTCTGCCAGATTTTGTTAATTAACAATCTTAAATGATTATGAATTCTAACATTTTGTATTCTTTGGGTTTCCCTTAACTTTAAAAATAATATTTTGTTTATACATATATAAATTTCATGACTTAGATATTTTTCCAGATGCGTGAATATATGATTTTAGTTTGATTTTCTAGTTTTTATTCTTCATGAAAATGCAAACCATGATGTTAAAATATCACAACGCAAAATAGAAAAACATTTTCCTGCATATGAATACCAATATTCAAATATTCAAATTATAGTTTTGAAATCCAGGCAAAAAGTTTTCCAGTAAATTTCCTTTTTGAAATTCTGAAATGTCTGCCGTTCATTTATTCGTATGAAATTCACTGTAGTATAAATAGGAGAGAAAATTTAAAAAAATGATTTATACATGTATGTAAAATACATAATATTCCCGAATAAATGTAAAACGAAAAGAAAATATTTCGTGAAAAGTAAGTTTAAATGCTTTCTGTAAAAATTTGAATCACATACATTTTCTTCATTTCCATTTTTATGAAAATTATTAGCATCTTTTTAGTTTAGTGAAACGTTTATTGCTACAATAGGGAAACTAAAAAAGTATTATTGATATATAAAATATATGCTTATTATTTGCATTCTCAGCTCATATTATGTTCACACTTTTTAAACTTTAAATTCGAAAGTTTAGACATATAGCTTAATATTTAAAATTCTTTTGTAAAGACATGTTTCGATACACGGCTTTTTAACTTCTGATAACTATTTTTTACTGAATTTGTCATCTTGAAGAAATTAATTACTATGTAATACAAGAATAATAAAAAATGTAATGTTCTTTAAAATTAATTTAACCCTTTAACATTGAATACATATTTTCTAATGTTAAATTAATTTTAAAAATGACTATTATCAGATATGGCAATATTTAAATCTATTCCAGAGCACTATTCGTACCTGACCCTTTTTCACACCACTTTATTTGTCGTGAAAATTTCTTTAAAATGTAATTGTGATTAAATAAAATTAAAAATACCCTTCAAGAATAGTGGCGTGGAAAGTGGGCATGTACAGACAGTGCGCCGTAATAAATTAAAATTTTGTTACGTCTGTTATTAGGTACGTAACTAAACACAAATATTAAAAATAACAATCTATCATCTTTTATTTCCGAACTATTATGGTTTGAAACACCTACGGGCTAATCTGTTTAAATTCAAATAATGTTTATTTTCACAAAGAAATGACTTTGTAAGAAAACACTATAAATCACAAAATAACGGTACAGTTGTTTCAGGTCAAAAAAAGTAGTTACCCGTTATCAGATGGAAAAAAAAAGACTAGACGTGACTGTATCACCAAAGTAGCAAAGGGCATTCGCGAGTATTTAGTAATTTAAAGTGAAATCTCCATATGTCTTCTACTCTAACATACAATTTTGAAGTAGTGATTTGAACTATTTATCGAATAAAGTAGAATGTAGTCGCCAAATTAGCATTTTATGGCTAACGTAAAAATTTAGTAGAAATATTTATTTTATTAAATCAGCGAACTGTGGCAGTTTTCACTGATTAAGTGAAATTAATATATATATATATATTAAAATTTCCCGCTAGCCAAAAAGTACTAAAGAGGGTAATTTATAAGTAGGAATAAAAGTTTGAAAATTGATTAAAACAAGGAAAAAAATGTTGCGTAAAATAAATGTTAAATGTTTAATTTCAGTGCGAAACCAATGAGCATTAAAAGTCTTGATGGAGAAATTTTTAATATATATATATATATATATAGGTAATGTTAAAAATTAATAAAAAAATATTTGTTTTTAAAATTTTTTCAACAGTTTTCTTTTGTTTTATTAATTTTATCGCTATTTAAAGTATTTTGAAGGGAGTTCTTGAAACAGGTTTTAAAAATTTAACACTATGAAGAACAATTATAAAATAGTTAAATGTATGTATTGAAAGTGGATATACAGTTCCGAAAGTAATTTTTTCGTGAAAATAGAAAACGAAATTCTTAACTCACATACATTTGGCATAAAAAATTAATAAGCTGGAAAACGAAAATTTCTCAGACATTTGTATTAAGCCAGAAAAATCAGTCAAACTGCAGTAAAGAGATATATTAAATCCACTAAATGAGGTAAAAAGTCTTCAAAAGTCAGATTCACTTTATTAGCAAATAAGTATAACAGACAAGGTTAGATTTGACACATTAATGAAAAATCAAGGATATGCAACTTCTGGAGGAGAAGAGAAGAAATCGCACATCTTATTTACTGGTGAAACTTCGCTGGAAATAAAACACAAAAAGTCAAAGAAAAAATAAATACTTTAGAACTGAAAACAGAGGTAAAGTACCCACAGACTATGTTCCCAAATTCTCTGCCAGTCAATTGTTGGTGGTATTTGTGCAAGAGATGTAACAAATTTGCATACTGTTCCTCAAGGAAAATCGTTAATGCTTCTACAGAAAGGCAATTTTACCTGTTTATTTAGATCCTCTGGAGAATAGAGTCTTATTTCCAAGAAGAGACAAAAGCGTTTTCACGCAAGATATTGCTACACCCCCATACTGCAAATAAGATAATCATGGAGTTATTGGAAATGATGTTGACGTTATTGGACAGGTCAAAATAAAAGGATAATTCACTCCTTTTAACCCACGTGAAAATTTGTTGTCCATCCTCGATGATTCTGTTGCAGAAGAACCAATTCCAAAAACGATTATGGAATTAACGGCAAGATTTTAAAACACTTGAAACAATTATCCTGTCACGTCTAAAAAAAACTCCTCCAATCTTTTAAGCATAGAATTGAAAACTTGTTAGAAGCTAATGGTGGACTTTTCAATCATTAAATGAGATTATGTAAAATTTTGAATGAAATTGTTTGAATAGGTTGAAATATTTTGTCTGGATAACTCATATTACAACATGTGTCTAAAAAACTTTCGTTAAACGGATTAGAGAACTAAGAGAATGTATCCCTCAGCGAACGGGGAGATTATTTTATATATACTGTGTTTACATACACAGGTTGCAAATAGTCTTATTTTTTAATACCCCTATTTTTGAATAAAAACATGTTTCATTAGTTTTCAGGATTTATAAATATCAAACATTGCATTTTACAATTAGTGTTGGAAATGTAGGACGATAATTTTCATAATTTGTAGCAAGACGATAATTTTCAATAATTTATCTGTTAAAAATAGTATTTTAGAAATTGTGGTGTAAATGAAATTGAATGTAAAAAGTCTCTTACCCATGGAAATCACGGGCACCGTACGTGGAGGTTTAAAAAATAACTAAAAACATTCAGTTTTTAAAGGATTAAAATGATGTTTGCGGTCATAGTTTCCTATACAATTATTAGTCCATGTGATGTTTTTTATCTTCAAAATTCGTCTCATGACCTAAGAATCACACTGTAATAAATTTTACATTAAGTATGAAAAATTTTAAAATAAAATATTACTTAGAAATACGTTTCTATGTTTAAACATAGCGTCCTAAACTAAATGCCTGTCGCGTGGCTTGGAAACTTGGCAACAGTTCAAGCGGTAGACAGCGCCACCTGGCACATATTGCACGACTTTTTTGTTCAACAGCCACCAAAAATTTTTAAAAGTGGGATTTGATATACATAAAAGGCGAATAGAATCGAAGAAACGACGATTATGTATATCATATATCACTTCTTTAAATTATTGGTGGCATTTGAATAAAAAAGTCGCGCAAACTGCAACAGGTGGCTCTGTCTACCACTGGAACTGTTGCCAAGTTTCCGAGTCACGCGACTGGCATCTAGTTTAGGAGGCTATGGTTTAATATAGATAATCTGAATTATGAGCATGTTGTATTTAAAAAATAATAATTAAGAAATTACTTCAGAAAATCATTAAATTTTACAATAGCAAATGTATATTTTTTTCATTGAAGTCCAAAACGATGTATCCTCTCAATGATAAAATATAAATGAAAACAAGAAAAAAAAAGGGAAAACATTCTTATAATTTACATATTGAATAATTCAATGACCTTCATAAAGATGCGTATCACTCCAATGCAAATGTCCACGTTTTTAATTATTTAACTTTTATATATTTATTTATTTATTTATCGATTGTTTGTTGCTTTATTTAAGAAAAAAAGAATTATAAATCCCTAATTAAAAAAAAAAAAAAAAAAAAAACATTTTAAACTTTAGGCAAAAATACATCCAGCACCATTTATTACTTTCCGAACACCATAGTGAGGAAAGTATTGTAATCATGTCAAAAATCCGAATTTGAGATTTCTATGTTTCTATACGTTTCGAGGTCCCCTGAGTCCGATTTCACTATTTTTGCGCTGATGTATGTATGTGTGTGTGTATGTGTGCATATATGTGTGTATGTGTGTGTGTGTATGTGTGTGAGTGAGCACGCTAGCGTCTAAACGCTTTGCTCGAATGAGCTGTAAGTTGGTGTATACGTTGCAAGTCACCGTAGCACGAACCCTATTGATTTTGATGAATATAGCGCTTATAGTTTTTTTTACAGGGACACAAAGAAAAATCATTTATCATTATAGCCTACGGGACCAAAATATTAAATGTGCGATAACATCTAAACGCCTTAATCAATTAAGCAAAAATATTATACACATATTATAGGTCACAGATATTCAATCTGTATAGATTTTGGAGAATCTAACACTTATAGTTTTTTACAGGGTCACAAAGAAATTTTTTTATCATAATGGCCAATGGGGCCAAATTTTTAAAAGTGTGATAGCGTCTAAACGTCTTATTAATCTGAGCAAAAAATTTGTACACATATTATAGGTCACAGTTGCACCAACTGCATAGATTTTCGGGAATTTAGCGCATAGTTTTTTTACAGGGACCCAAAAATATTCTTTATCATTATGGCCTATGGGATCAAACTTTTAAAACTACGATAGCATGTAAACCCCTTATTCAATTCAGCTGAAAATTTATATGATTATTATAAATCACCGTTGCACTAACTATAAGCATTTTGGTGAATCTAGCATTTATAGCTTTTTATAGGGACCCAAAGAAAAATTCTTTATCTTTATGATCTATGGGCTCAAAGTTCAAATAAAACATCGTGTAATATATGGAGAAAAATATTAAAACACACTATTATGGTTTTCTCTTTTTTGTTTGTTTAACAACTCCTCTTTCTTAACTTTATCTACAAAACTGTTAATTACTCAATGTTCGGAAAGTCAAGTGGAGTCACTCCAGATTTTTTTGTATTAGAAATTAAATAATTGAACTGTATTTAAAATAAAAATTTCTATGTGTTTTTAACAGACTTCAAAAAGGCGGAGGTTCTCATTTCAGACTTTTTTTTTTTTTTTTTTTTTTTGTTAGCTCATAACTTCTGAACGGATGCTCCGAATTTGATACATTTTGTTTTGTTGTAAAAGTCTTGGTCTGAAATAGGTCACATTGCAATATCTTTACGATCTTTAAAAAAAAAAAAAATACAGGGTGACCACAAAAGTCAGTCTCAACACTTTTAACTGCTGAACTTCTGAAGCTATAGTCGTAAAATTTGTACGTAGGTATAGTAAAGTGGTCATGCGCTACGTGATTCAACTGCCTGCAGCTCCACCTGATGAAAAACAGTGGAATTAGCGTACTTATCACGAAAATGGTTCAAGATAGCGGAAAAAATTGAACTACCAAGTAGCCGAACATCATCAGTTTATAATATTACACAATATATATATATGTACACTAAGCAACAAAAAATAAAGAAAAAAAAGCCGCACTTCAGGGGAAAATGACTTATAACTTTTTTATTTGTAATGACTTTAAAATTAATGTTTGGAACAAGTAAAGCTGTCTTGTTTGCATAATACCAAAGGGATGAAATGACACCTATGTACATTTTCGATTTAATAATTCGCTTTATTGCACTCTACGAAGTACTTTTTAAAAATCTTCATAAAACGTCTTTTTTTAACATAATGCAATAACCATACACTGTGTATTTTATTATGATTTATTATATGAAATAAACAAGTTATATTTTAATATAAGAAATAAAACTATTTATTTGTTAGATCTAAACAATTTTTTATTAAAAATAGGTATTTTGCATTGGGTTAATTCCACCTTTATATGAAGTTACTGCTGTAATGCGCAATGACATAGTTTTATACAGTGTTTTAATATAAATCTCAGAAATTTCAATGTGCCAAATATCACAAATATTTTTTTCTAATTCTGGCAGAGTTATAGGCTGCAAATTACGAAACCTCTCCCCTCTCCCCCACCGTTTTATGGACGAAACATTTTCGAGCGAATCGTGATTAGCAGTATTTCCATGTCTGGTAAAGAAGAAATTCTACTATATCTTTGTGGGGATTAACTTAAAGTGAAAATAGATATGATTACTTACAGAATTATAGGTTCTCATGGGACTGGATAGGACATTTTGACAATCTGAAGTGAATAAATTTACCACAGACGCCGTGTAGCAAGGTGCATTATCATCTTGAAATGCTGTTTGCGGAAAAGTCCGAGATACCTCCAAAATTGTCGGTCAGGCATCACTATTATCAAGATTGTGTTTTATTTAGAGTTTAACCACTTGCCAGTTTTGCCCGAACGCCGTTCGGGTACTTGAAATGACATTTCCTTGATTTGCCCGAGCGGCACTCGGGCAACTTTTTTTCTACTCTAATCCACTGATTTGCCGTATTTTTTTGCTTGTTTTGTGTGTAATGTTTCTAACAGATGACTCTAGTAGTTCCAGTAATGGTAGAAATGCAGAACAAGTCTAAAGCGGTTTAAAGGTTAAATTTTATTGCATTCTTGTATGAGTGTATAGTTGCGAATTTTCAACGAGGCAAAGCTTTGTGTGTTGCTCGAAAAGAAAAGATTTTAGCAAATGGATGAGTAAAGAAACGCGATATTTTTGTCCAGATTATGATGTTGGACTATGCTTAACTCCCATAACTTAACTTAAAATTCCCCACCCCCTTAATTTAAAATTTACCATACAAAAACTGAATTTTAAAACGATAATTATTGTAAGTACAACAAAACATTTCGATTCTAACATCCATGTTTGTAAAGTGTTCTTTCCAGTTCGCCTTTTTCTTCTAAGAAAAGCCATTTTTAAGGAAAAATGTATTTTTTTCAATGAAAATAAAAAATAGCATAATTCCTTAAATTCAATACTTGTGATAGTTCTGACTGCTAATTTGAGTTTATATAACCGATTTCACCAAAAAATTGTATATCAAAAATATGCTTATTTTTTTACATAATATGACGGAAAAAAGAAACAGTTAAGTGGTTAATGATCTCTTGAGAATAAAATTTTGACGGACTGTTTAAAAAGTTATGCACCTCTGTACCATAATGTACGGAGAAAGTGCGATTTTCATTAAGTCGGTAATATTTTCGTTGTCAGATCCGCTTGTTTTCTTTAACTCGAAATAAGTTAAACTTGACTCATCAAGGAGAACCAGTTCAGCCCAATAATTAACTAATTTTTTTATTATTTTTTTTAGCCATCTGAGGTCTTGCTTTCGTAATTCTCTTCCCTAAGAATGGAATTATTTTCAAATTTTGTGTTATTTAAACCTGCTTTGTTGAATAGTTACTGTACTGTAATTAAAGAAATTATGCTGCTAAATACTTCTTTCTGAATCTCTTTTATGTTCTAAATGTAATACATACCGATTTTATAAGCAATGGCTTTTTAACTTACGGGCATCTCGCTTGGGGGAGCAGTATGGCCGCCTAAAACCAAATTTCCAGTTTAAACGCCCAAAAATTTTTATATCTTACCAAAAACCCTTTTACCAATATTTCGTTAACATTTATTTATTTTTCATCTCACGTATTAAAATAGTTTTTGATTTTCATTAAAAAATTAATTCTTTTTGTGGCATCGTTAACTGTCTTATTCTTACCATTTTTAAAATAATTTCTAAAATAACAATTTTCTTGACAATTGCATTTTGTTTTTAACACTGGACGCAAAGCTAAATGTATGTGGAGGACAACATAATAAAATCTGTTCGAAAATTTGCTTTTCAAACAATAAAATTGGCGGTGGTAGATGGTGAAAATGAAAATATCTAAGTGCAGTTTTTTTTTTTTTTTTTTTTTTTTTTTTGTCGCTTAGTGTATATATTATAATGATCCTATAAGAATTAAATTTCTATCATCTATTTTTCTATGCTTTGAAGAAAAGAAGATTTATTTTAAGCGTAAGGCTTTTCATAATCTTTCATTTTATAAAAGTAAAAGTAATGTTAACAATAGTATATAACTTTACATGATAGTAAAAAAAAAAGTAGTAACATTTAAAAAGAAATCTTTTAGACGCATCATATTTTGCCAAACTTTCACATTCTCCTTTTATATATTTCAAATTTTACTGGAATTTTTATTATCATAGTTTTTATTATCTTCTTATTAAAAATGTGATGTTAAAATTTAAATCTTTACAACAGAAAAATGAAAAAGCTATTTCTTGCTCACAGGCATAAATACTGAAATATTTAAACATCTATTTAAAATTCATTGAAATACTTATTTTTTTTTTTGGAACTCTAAAGCATATTTTGTTTATTTTCTTAAAAGAAATTCTTATTTTATGCATTACATATATAAATATATTGGGTGTTTGAATTAATTCGTAGTGTTTTCTAATAGATGGCGTGACTAGTATTCCCCGCAAACCTACTATCATTGAGCATCGTTATTAGTGTATGTCATTTGGTTGAAGCGTAATTAACATAATTTTTTACTTCATCGAATATGTCTAACTTTGTGCCGGATAAAGTGTTTTTGCGGGGAGTTTTACTTCATTACTTTAACATGAGGAAAAGCGATGCCGAAAGTCATCGAATTTTAGTGAACGTTTATGGAGAGCATGCACTAGTTGAACAAACGTGTCGGAAATTGTTTGGTCGATTTAAAAGTTGTGATTTTGAGCTGGAAGACAAGGAACGACTTGGGCCGCCGAAAAAAATGAAAGATGAAGAATTGAAGTCATTGCTCGATGGAGATCCATGCCAAACGCTTTAAGATTTAGCTGAATCATTAAAAGTTGACTTTTCAACAGTCAGCAAACGCCTGAAAGCCATGGAAATGATCCAAAAGCAGGAAAATTGGGTCCCATACGAACTGAAACCTAGAGACGTGCTCGTCCGCATGTCGAAAAAACCGGTCAAAACCTACATCGAAACAACCAAATGGAATTACATATCTCACCCGCCGTATTCTCCAGACATTGCTCCATCTGATTACGACTTTTTTCAATCGATGAGCCATGGCCTGTCTGAGGAACGCTTCACTTCTTATGAAGATTGTAAAAAATGGGTCGATTCTTGGATTGCCTCTAAAGACGATTTGTTCTTCCGACGCGGAATCCGTATGCTGCCAGAAAGATGGGAAAAAGTAGTGGCTTGTTCTGGTCAGTACTTTGAATAATCTATTTGTAATTATTTTTGGACAATAAAGCCTCAATTTTCGAAAAGAAAAAAAACCGCTACGAATTAATTCAAACACCCAATATATAAAGTAAACAAATTCAAAAAATCGATTATCTGATCCATTAAATAAAATAGTAACAATGATAAATATAATTAATTTAAAATTCCTTCTTTAAATAACAGTGTAAACATACAAATTTTCAGTTCTCTAAATGAAAACTAGCACATTGTTATCCTAGCTTCGCTTGATACCGTTTAAATGAATACCTCAGTAAACGTAAACGGTAAAAAAAAAAAAATATGTAGTCTGGTAGGAAATTGTACTGAATTTGATCCAATCCTTGGTAAAGGTCACCGTTGTCTTCAACAGCGCTTTCCCTTACAGCAATATGTAGAGTTAGGGCATGCAAAGCCTGCGGACGCGCCTTGGAGATATTTACATATATTTACACAAAGTACTTTGAAATTTAATGCCCCAAAATCTCAGTGACATACTTGCCAACGTCCTAATTAATATTCCGTAGTGTTGTTAGTTCCGCCCTTTTTTTTTACACCAGCAAATATTTAGAGTAATATTATACAAATGCAATTACAATTAAATAAGAAGAAAAATACTCTAAAAAGATACTGGTGTGAAAAAGAAGGCGGGGCTAACAATATTACGGAATATTAATTAGAATGTTGGAAAGTATGCAGTGAGCAACATTTTATTTCATTATTAGTTATTATTATGGTAATTTTTAATCGTTTAGTACGTTTTTATTTAAATCTACTTATCCAAATAGGAAGCCACATCAACAAAATTAATCTTATCTGAAATCAAAATTTTCTGCAGTGAATTAATTTTTAACATTTTTCCTAATATGTTAATGACGGCTTGTAGGGATATATGGGATTTAATTGCACTGACGAAGTGAATCGGTAATAACTTGTCCACTATAATACTAGAAATAGAATCATAAGCAAAGGAAAGTTTGAATTACATATGCTAGAGTGTGTGCTTTCCTGTACGTCATTTTAAAAAATTCATGTACCAACACTTCATTTAAAACATTGTATAACAACATATTAAATAACGAGCTTTAATAATTTGTTTTATATTGTTAAATAATTTATTTTATTAATAAAATTTTGTTTTATTAAATTTATTTTATATGTTTTGTTAAATAATTTGTTTTATTTATTTGTTTGTTAAATAATTTGTTATATTTTTCAAGGTTAATTACTATTATAGTAATTTAACTGTTTTATCCCACCTTTTTTTATAGCCAAAGGTGCAAAGTTAAAATTTGTACAAAATTAATGGTATTTGAAATCAATATTACTGCAATAAGCTTTTTTTTTTTTTTTTTTTTTTTTAGAGATCTACAAAGATGTGAATCAATACAGTAAAGTTAAAATAAGAAAAATGAGCAGTCTTTTTAAAATGAATAGAAAATAAGAACTGTTTTACTATACATAGTACAAAAGTTACAGTTATACGAGAATATATACCTGAATACATAATAATGTAAAGCTAGGAGAGATCGCGCGGTAGGTGAAATTGCGCACATAGGTGATCGGAAGGAAAGAGTAGAGTGGGGGAGTTGAAATTTTAGGTGGTTGTACAATATCAATAGTGAAGTACCGAGTTGAATTTGCATGTTGATTGCTTTAAGAGTTTAAGAAAAAACGGGGTTATTTTGTCTCGTTCTCAAAAATAAATGCTTGAATTTTCCTAACCTTTTCTAAGAATCTCAGTACAATGGAAGAAGTCCAACATATTTTTAAATTAAACAATTTCTTATAACCTACTGACCTAGACTAACGGTACAAACGCCATGATTTTCTCTAAATCTGTGTAATTATTCAATAAAACACTGCGCAATCTCTCCTACCAAAATGGGAGAGCTTGCGCTTTTGCTGTTTAGGAGAGATTGCGCATTTAAAATTCTATGCTAACAGGGATTTTTCAGATTATTGGTGATAACAAGGCAATGATAATTAGTCTGTTCAATGCCTGGGACTGTACCAAAACATAACTTCGGCAAGTGATTGGACTAATTCAAATCATTCGAGACGGCGCACCACCTTTATGAAGACTATCCACAGAATCTGAGATTGAACGTTATTCAGGAGTGGTACAATCAACAAAAGCCACACCTCTGGTGGGATTTACCACTAGAATGTTGTCAGCCTATGCGAAATTTATAGCAAAGTATTTAAATGTTATTGTATATACACTGTGTAAAAATGTAGGACAGTCGGATTTTGTAAATTATTTTCTGTGCTTTTATCCTGGTTATTAGAGTTTTATACAGATTTTGTCTGACAACGTTTTCTTTAATTTCACGTAAAAATAAAATCTCTGCTACTAATGCTAATTAGTCGATTGTGGAAAAACTAGCATTCATTGTTTCGAGAGTTTAAAAAAAGTACAAGGACACTTTCCAAAATTTGTTATTTGGTGGATTGTACACGAGTAAATATGTAAATATTGAATTTTTTTTAACTGCTTTTGTTGAGGAAAACGTATTTTGTTAAAAAATGCATTATTATTTTCTTTTCAGACTGCCTAGAAGAATACCTTAAAATTATTTCCAAAAGAGTCAAATCGTTGAATATGAAATTAATAGTAAAGTTATTAGACAGATTGTTCATATACTGCACGTCAGCCCCAATACACTTTCTAACTTTATCAGAATGCCAGATAAAAATAGGAAAAGAAAGAAGACTGTTAGGCCTAAAAAGTTAACACCTTGCGATGAAAAAAAACTTGCTCATGAGCTCAAAAAGAGCAGTGGTAGTATCGCAAAAGCCTCAAATCAAGCAGGACTTATTCAGGTGTCAAGGGAAACCGTTTACAACTGTGTAACAAGATCCAAATAATTCATTTTCAATAAGCGGAAACCTCATCCAATGTGGAAAATAAACACAGATTGATTACTGTTTATCATGGGTTAAAAAACACGTGTCATGGACCTTGGAAGGTACTTTTATAATATTTTCAGACGAGAAGAAGTTTAACTTACAAGGAAACATTCAAAAGGTGTCATCTTCAAAAAGTATTTTAAAAAAATATATGTGATTCTACTCTTCATATTAACACCAGAAAATGAAAAAATTATCGGCTGAAATTAATTAATGCGACCGCAAAAAATTGTCAAAATTAAGCATATTTGGCGATTTAGCGCTGTTAGGCGATACGTTTGCTAGCACCGAGATTGCCGTGTACGAACAGAACCGTGTTTTGCTTTTCCGCCAAGTACTCAAAATCAATCGCCTAGCAGTGTGAAATCGCCAAATATGCTTAATTTTGATATTTTTTTGTGGTCGCTGTAGTTAATTTCAGCCGATATTTTTTTCATTTTCTGGTGTTTTATAAAGAGTAGAATTATATATATATATATATATATATATTCAATACTTTATGAAGATGACACCTTTTGAATGTTTCCTTGTTAGACGATTTAGATGGTTACCAATAATGATGGCATTGTCTGAAGAATGTAGAAGTATTTTATTTAACTCGAAAAAAGAGGGGAGGGTTTGATGATCTAGTAAGCAATTGTATATGGAAGAAGAACAAGTCTGGTCTTTTTCAGTGGTATGCGGAAATATTCAGACTATATTGAAGTTCTGAATTCCGAGCTTCTTCTTTATGGCTCAGAATTTGGGGGAGAAGAGTGGATGATTCAACAAGATAAAGCAGCCATTCACATCACCAAAGAGATAAAAATTGCTTCGCTGCAAATAATGTGAATGTTTTACCTAAGTCAGCTAAAAGCTCTGATCTTAACACAGTAGAAAACATCTGGCTAATGTTTGTTCGTCAAGTATATGCTAGTGGGAAAATGTTTAAATTCCTTACTGACCTTTGAGTAGCTTTGAACAACAGCTCAGAGGCTAATTTTTGCCGAACAGGAATCTAATCTTTGTGTGATTCACTACCAAATAGAATATTCGAAGTCATAAAAGCCAATGGGAAGAGTATTTCTCACTAATATTGCTGGTATTTTATAATTTGCATTACTATCTTTCTACTTTTTTTTACAGAGTTATAAGAAGAAGAAACTATTTTTGTTGTCATTGAAAATTAATTTTTAAAATTCATGCTAATGATACTGATATTTTCTTGTTAAATGATCTGCAAAATAAAACAAATAAAACTAATTCCATTAAAAATAAACAATACCCTTTATTTCTAAAAATATCTAGTGTCCTTCTACTTTTTTTACACAGTGTATGTTTAGTTTTGCAATATTTTCAAGTATGATGTTGGAGTTTACAGTTTTCTGCGAGCTGTCGGCTCTCGTCTGTTTAAATAGGAGAGATAAAACGAAATGCAAGCAAAAAATATCAGTTTACTCAATCTTCTTTTTAAGGGGGGGGGGGTTCGTACTATCCGCCTTTTTTTTCAGAACACTCTCGGAAATTTCAAATATATTGCTACCACTATATTTATACTATAATCTATACCCTATATAATCGTGGCAAATTATTATAAATATATCCAAAATAATTCTACATGAAATTAGTGGTTGCTAAAAAGGTGAAATTTTTTTTATCTGTGAGAGTGTCCTGAAAAAAAAGGGCGGAGAGTACGACCTGGTTTTAAGAAATGTAATCGTTTAAATTTCAATAAAATAAACGTAATGAAACGTAAAAAATGAACGTAAAGGATTTTAAAGCGCAAAGTATTGTAAAACGTAAAGGTTTTTTTTTTTTTTTCGCGGAAGATTTTGTGGGGAAAAAAATTAAATAAATAGTAAATTGTGGGCGGAATCTGCACTAAAAAATGTACAAAGTTTATCAATCTACATTAATATATATATATATATATATATTATTATTATTATTATTATTATTATTGTTGTTGTTGTTATTAAATAAATAAATAAATATTGAAACCTACAGGAAATTTTCATTTTGATTTTAATGTAACTTCATGTGAATAGTATATTGTGAAATAACAATTATCAAAAACAAAGTTTGTTTGAATGATGCTTTAGCTGAAAATACTGAGTATATTCAAGTGTGAACCTAGCTTTATTAAAAATACTCAACTTGAATTTAATTAAATATTATATTTCAATAAAATCTGCAATGTGACTTAATTGAAACCTGCAAGACGGAGTTGGAAATTTGCTAATTAGGAATACCGCAACTCAATTGAGAGCTTGGGAAATGTAAACATAAAAAGTCAAAGTAAATTTTGTCTGAAAAATTACAGTCAAAATTAATTTTAAAAATCTATCACACAGATTTCTATCAAACATAGCAATATACTATTTCGATTAAACAACCATTCTAATAGAAATAGCAATAATAATATAAAAAATGAATTAAAATAGGTTTATTCGCTTGGAAATTACTGTAACACAAACAAACACCTATATATATATGGTCTAGTAGGGTTAGAAAATTGAACAAAATTTATTTTTTAAAGTGGAAGAAATCGACTCGGAAATATTATAGGGGAATTGTATTCAAATTAGTATTTGCACGAGGAGATTTTCTTTTAAATAAAAATGCTACATAAGAAGGACAAATATCAGGCTAGAAATTTTTAACAAAAAGTAACAGTATGGTTACTTCAATTTCCAGTTGAGAAAGAAAAGAGTAATTAAGAGAAGACATGAAGTTATTATCTATATCATTATATAAAGCGCAAAAAATTGTTTGTTTGTGGAGGGTAATCTCTGAAACTACTGAACCGATTTAAAAACTTCTTTCACTGACCGAAAGCTACAGTATGCCATATTGTTATAGGCTATATTTAATTTTGATAAAATAAATTTTAGTTTAAAATCTGAGCATTTTAATTAAAATCCCCATAGAAGCCGTAATAGAAATGGAAATAATGAAATATTAAAAAAATTAGCTGCTGCCAACATAAAAGAAACATTTACATATTCATTTCGTTTTTAAAATATCTTGACGTGAAAAGAAAAGAAATATATTTGCACGTGCATTAAATTGAAATTCATATAAAGCTTTTTTAATTGTTAAACTTACACGTTAAATCTGACGTTATTATAGAATTAAAAGTGTTTATTTTTCTAATAATTTAATTTGATATGATATGATATAATATCTAAGCATCAATGTTTAAACCACGGAGTCTTTATTACTCCGTGGTTTAAACTGATGTGTGTAAACCACGGAGTAATATTAATAGGAGTTGAAGGTCCAATGGGAGAAAGCTACGAAACTGTGATCTAAATTTTTGGTAAATATTGAGGGCGCCACTTGTCATTCCTCCCTACCTCGGTGCGGATATATGTTGTTTTCAATAGAATTTTGCTGGAGTACATTTAAAATTTTTTATTTTAAGCAATTTAATTTCTTTGTAATTTCTTAAAACTGCATAATTCAGATGTTTCAAATAAATGCTTCGTTCCTAGAGTTAAAACAGGCTATGATAGTGATAAGAAAAGAAAAAAAAAGCTCTAGGAGAGAAATAATGTCCGAGTTCGTGTTTTCTGCACCTAAAGTAAGTTTATTTTTTTTCTTTACAAAATTTCATCCATTCTCCTTCCTCCCAATTGTCTGTTTTAGCTAGCTTCGGTTCATAAGCATCGTCATTTTTTAAAAGCTTTCTTTCAAAGTAAAATTAGTATAAAATGGCTCTTAAAAAAAAACATGTTGGTTAGAATACTCTATTTAATGAAATTTGCTTTCAATCGAAATTTTTTCAGCTTGATATTATTTTTAAAAAAATAATTAAAACGATACATTTCCCCATTGAATAACATTGCGGAAGCTGGAGAGAAGGAAGGATTGCACGCTGGCGCCATCTGTAAACATTACAAAACAACATCACAAAATTTCAGCGTTACCTTCTTCTCCTGTCTTATGTGTAAACGAAATTGGAATTTAAAAATAAATAAATAAATAAAATAAAATAAAATAAGAAATTCTATTTTATAATATTATTTATTTTAATTTATAATTGTTGCCAAAAAGATTTACGAATTAATTTATTTTTAGACATATAATAAAATATATTTTCACGCGAACAATAATATAAAAAGTGAACTGGATTTTTTGTAAAAAAATAATAAAGATCGAGGAAAATTATTTCCCCATTTTAATCCCCATATTTGGATATAGATATGTATTAGTTATCATGTGCATCTGTTAGATTAAATTGTTTTTGTTGTAAAATTGATAAAATTGGAATTTTAAATTTCAAAACTCTAGAAAAAAAAATGGCAAATTTCCATATTCGATTGAAAACATAAACATTTCATTTCAAAGGATGATATTTACACAATAAACATCCAACTAATAAACTAATTAAAAGCGAAAGGATAAATATTCTATCATAATTTGAAGTCAAATTTGTTTTCAAATGTCTAAATAAAGTATCTGATATAATATAGTTGCAGCGGAATAGATTTGATATCCGTCATCCTTGGCAGAAAAAAAAATATCGCCAAATTATCTGGCGAATATAATTTAATTCCTTTCAAAAATCATGGTTATTTTAAAAACTTACATTAAGAGTGTAACGAATAATATGAAACAATATTTCGTACAATACATATTACGAAAATATACATCTGACATGTATATTTTCGTATTACGTTTTTGATCGCCAAATACAAAAAACGCCAAGGGTGACAGTTTTGAAATTTAAAATTAAAATTTTGTCAATTTGACAGCAAAATAACTCAATCTAACGCATGCATACAATAACTAATACATATCTATACCCAAATATGAGGATTAAAATCGGGAAATAATTCTTCTAGAATTATAATTAAAAAAAAAAAAAAAAATCCAATGAGCGATTAACATGGAAAATCTTTTTCTTGCATCCACGGGCGGTCAGTGATGTCATACTTCGCTTGCGTATTGAGATGTTTAAATTTATTTGGCGACTATTTTTAGCAACTAACAATTATGGCAAGTAGCTCAATATACATAGCGCATACAGCCATTACTGAAATGTAAATAGCATTTAATTATTTGAGCTACATTATGTTGACTGAAAACCTATTTAATATACCTATGCTCTATAGCTATACTAATATAAAAAAAAGAAAGGTTTATATGCATATGTAGAGAACGATCGCTAGAACTAAAAAGCCGATTGCTTTTTTTTTTTTCTTTCAATAATCAAAAGTTACACTGTCTCTATCTAAGTGCTAGAAGCTATAATAAATTTTGGTAAAATAAATTTTTAATTAAAATTTTCAATATTTTAATTGAAAACAAAGCATAGATTTGATATCTATCGTCATTGGCGATTTTTGTATTTGGCGATCGAAAACGTAATACGAAAATCTGTATATTATCGTAGTAAATACGAGATGTATGTGTTTACTTCAATTACCCTACTACCGTAGGTAGTGGAAGTATTGTATAGGTTTTGGCAATTGGTCAGTGTGTGTGTATATGTGCACGTGTGTGTGTAATCTTCTGGCTGTCATATCTCCAAAACTAATAAAAATAGAACTACTAAACTTCACAAGTGATTCAGGTCTGGTGTACAGATAAATTTTCCAAATTTTCGTGAAAATTGAAAAACCGGAATTGGGTCATCGAAAACCAGAAATGGGACCCTAAGCCCATATTCAAAAACACCTCTAATGATTTTCTTCAAAGTTGCTATATAAATAATATATTAGATGCCCTTTCGATTGAAAAGTTGCTTAGTTCAGGAAAATTGATAGGCGTCCTCTATAAACAGCTCAATTTCAGACTTCGCAAGTGCGTACCTTTAAAAACGCCTGTACGGATTTTTTTCAAACTCGCCATGTTAACTTCCTATTAAATATCCTTTTGTATTATAATTGTTTTTAGGTCAATAATTGAGTATGTTAAGTTTTGGTAAAAGTTGGTATCTCAAAAACGGCTTTAACGTATTCTTGAAAATTTTTTCTTTAATCCAATTTAGATAACCTTTCTCAAGTATTACGTGCTTATTACAGGAATATTAACGGTCATCCTGATTAGGTAGTTCAGTTTTAGATCTCGGAAATTCGTGTTTAAAAAAATAACTATCTATTTTTTCCCCTTATTTTTTAACTCGCTATGCAAACTCTGTTGTATGTGTCTTTATACGTGTATCAAGTTTCTCTTACTCGAAAATCTCAAAAAATGCAAGTAATATCTCCAAAAAATTGTATATATTACGGGTAATAGTGGGTAATGGAAGTCGTGTGGTTGTTTCACACCAGATTCTGTAATAGTATATATTGTACGAATATTGTTTCATATTATTGATTTCTCCTTTAATATACATTATTAAAATAATAATCAATTATGGAAAAAATTAAATATATTTGCGAAATGAAAAAAAAATAATAATTAAAGCTATTATGACGTCAATTTTATCAAAAACATTTTCATGTCATAGGTTTATTTTTCAATATTTTTTATTCATGAGTAAAGAAATGTTTCTTTTTATGAAATAAATAAATAAATAAATAAATAGCATTAAGTAAAAATTGCCAACACTTAACAACTAATTAAAAAAAATAATTGTAAAATTATATTTTGACTTTCCAGTTAATAATATTGCCTGACTATAACATATAAACTGATATATTTCTTGATTTTTTACATATCAATCCATCTTTAACTAAAATTTGTTCATCAGTGCGAAGCCGGACGGGTCAGCTAGTAATAAATATAGTTGAGATGCACTATTCATAAATAATAATGAACTTTTTTTTTTTTTTTTTGAAAGATTAAAAACAGTTTAACGTTTACAAAATATTTAAAGAAGAAATACAGATAAATTCTCAAAAAATATCAGTTGTTCTTTTTTATTTTAAACTAATATATGTATATATTAATAATTTTATTATTATTATTATTTACAGCTGTGTAAGTTTATTTGTAGGTCTAATTGTGCTGTAAAACAGATAACGAAAGGGGAAAAAAAACTGAGGTATTATTACTTTGAAAAAAGATTTTACGAAATAAAATAGTAGTAAGTTCATTCTAAAGTGATTATTGAATTTTCTTCTAGCCGGATGTGCTGAGGATATATTGGAGAAAAAACAAAATTTACTTCAGAGGAATAAGAATGCTTTGAGAAAAACTACACATTATACGTAACCTCAATAAAACATCTACTTCTTTTGCCTTTCATCAAAGAAATTTTTATTTTATTTTTACTGAAAGAAACTTGGGCAAAGGAAATATTTTTGAACGTAGTATCTTAGATTTAAATAAAATGTATCCAGTATAATTTTTTTTATAAGAACAAAAATTTCAAAAAGAAAAAAATGTTCTGTTTAATCTAAAGTAACATTAGATAAATTTAGTTATAATTAGTTTTATTAAAATTAGTTTACCTTAATAATAAACTTATTAACAATTTTGTCCCTGAAAATTGCGATCTGTTTTTGTATACATACAAAAGGAATACGTCATCTTGGAAATTATTTTTATTCAGATTTATTTACTAAGTTTATTCTTTATAATTAATTGTTATGTTTATTCTTGTAAATAATTAAATTTATTGAAACTGTTTATATATATATAAAAATGGTAATTTAACATGGGGGTAAAAAAGCGTTTTTTGAATTATATTTCTACAGTAAATATATTATATAAAGAGCGATAAAAAAAATATTTCATATCAGGACGTGGCTGCAGCATATATGCAAATTAACTACTCGTCGGCGCGAATATATGAGCACCGATGTCGAGGCATGAGATTAATGTGGCATTCATTTATTTCCGAAGTGTGTGTGGAAAATGCTAAAACGCTAACTTTGGCCAAGTGCTTACCAAATGCACCCAAACAGTGCCAACGTGCTGTTATTTATACTTTTTCTGTTGAAAGACAAAACCAGCAGACATTCACCGGAGAATGAAGAAGGTGAATGAAGAAACCTACCTGTCGAAAACCACCCTAATGGAACGGTGCGCAAAGTTCAGAGCTGGTCGCCATTCGACTCAAGATGCAAGTTGATCTTGAATATTATCCACATCCAATACAGACGCCAACAAGAGGTCGGTTAAAGATGTGATTAGGGCATAGCATTGCATGTCCATTCGTGCACTTTCAAGAGATCTCGATATAAACTATGGTATCTCAAAATGCATCCGGCAGAAGTTAGGCTACTGTAATGTCTGAAGCCAATGTATACATTGGGTTTTGAATTCGAATAAAAACCTAACCGGATGGAATTTTACCTGAGGCATTTGCTGCGTCTCACTGTCGAAATAAACTTATTCCATGCACATTGTCTCAGGCGACGGAAGCTGGTGCCACTACTGCGAACTTGAGTCGAAAAGGTAGAACATGCAGTAGTTTCGTCCTTCGTCTTCTTGTCCTAAGGAGTCCAAGAACCAGTCATCTGCAGGATAAGTTATACTTACATTTGATTACCAGGACACATTGCTTGCTGATTTCAAGGATCCAGGTGTCTCTATCATTGTGGAACTTTACTGCAAAATGTTGGAGAGATAACAACGTGTAATTATGGTGAAACATTTTTAATAACTACAGAATGGTGTGATTCTGCTTCATTATAACAAATGTTTCCTTATTGAAAATGTCTTAGCTCAAAAGTTTCAATCAATAAAATGGTAGATACTCAAGCACCCACTTTACAGTCCTGATTTCTTCCCATGCCTTACTTTACAATTCTGATTTCTTCCCATACAGTCCTGATCTCTTCACATTCCTTTAAAAAATCCTTGAAATGACGATGGTTAATGTCGGATATTGAAGTGCAAGGAATTTACGGACTTCTTCAAGAAACAGAAAGAAGACTTTTACCAAAAGGGTATATTGTGCCTGGTGAAGAAGTGAGATAATTGCTTAAATGCTCAAGGGGATTTTGCTTGACTCGCATACAAAATCTGAACTGAACAGCATTCGAACGGAAACTCTTTGATCAATCAGCCTTTATATGAAAACAAAACTGAATAAAAGCGTGCAAAAGAAAAAATGCATTGATAATTCATGCATCATAAAAATTTCAACTTCATTTTCCTCAATTTGAATCTATATAGCTAAATTTACAAATTTAGAATTACATGACGTGTATAAAAAATACATAATGTGAAAAATATATGGCATGTCTATTTATATTTGCTTTGTTAAAAACAATGAGACATTGCTTTAGGCAAATCAAATCTCATTCGTACAACACTGAAGAAGTTTCTAAGTATTTTTTAAGACAATCTGGATTCCTTATTTATAACTTAAAAAAAGAGTTAGGGAGATATCTAGAAGCACAAGAAAATTATTTATCGTAACAAAACCAATTCTAAAAATATTTCATTTAGTGTTCAAGAACTTTTTCATAAAACATCAAATATGTGCCTTTATGTGCCTAAAATAATTTATATCATTCACTTTAAAATCTGATATAGATTGACTCTCTTATTTATTGCCAATATTCAATTTATTATTATTAATTTTAAATCAGTTGTTTAATATACGGGAATCTGTGGATAAAAATCAAATGAGTATTGTGAGTTTATATATATAATAAAATATTGCTAGTTATATCTATATTTTTGGTTCTTGTGGATACTGATGGCGTTTCATCATCTGATTTTTTGCATTCTGCATCCATTGTAACAATATATATGTGTTTGACTATATAAATTTGTTAAACAATCTATTTAATCCAATATCACAACTGAGTTTTAATTATCTTCTAATTATAAGTTAAAGTTTTTAGTATGTAAACCCATAGCTGCTAACATCCTAATTGATAATCCATAGTATTTCTATTACCCGTTTCTTTTTCTTTCTTTTTTTTTTCTTTTTTTTTTTCTTTTTCACGCCAATTATTTTTCTAGAGTATTTTTCTTCTTATTTAATCATAATTGCATTCGAAGAGAATTACTCTAAAAATTATGTGGCGTAGGAAATGGGGCGAGCACTTACAATACTGTAGAATATTGATAAAGATTTTAGTAGCTAGGGTAAACCCCACATTCTTTACATACCAGTAAACCGCATTACGACTTAAATAACTTTCGGTGCCTTGTAATTTTATTCAGCACATGAAATAACCTATAATAATTTATCTTCAAGTAAATGTTTTATTTTTTTTGGATATATGTACACAAAGCATATCGCAAAAATAATCAGAAAAATATAAATCAGGAATAGAAAAATGTTGTGTCTTTACATTTCATTGCTGTGGGAAGTCAAATCTATTAAGAGTTAAACTTTAACTTTTATTTCTATACTTGTTCGAATATATGATGTTTGTTTGACAAGTGGCCGCTGAGATATGCATGTTCAAGACAGATTAAAAGGTTTAGTGCAATTTAGTTGACATAATCTCGTATGGTATAAAACTAAAATTACGTCAAAAGTAAAGATATAAAAACTTCTTTAGGTCTCATATTATACAAAAGGCATTCTATAAAAACCGAGAGTTATTTTTTTACGTAGAGGCAACACCGCAAAACTAAAAAATAAAAATGTAGGCAAATTTCTTAAAATGTTAACTTTACGTTATTATTATTCTAAATAAAACAGACGATTTTATGTTCCTGTTTTCATGCTTGTTATGTTTAATGAACTGCTTTATTTGCCCTACAAAAACACAGAGGTGCGTGGTTCAGAGTTAAAAAAACGAAATGCGTTGTGACATAAAATTTTGCTATTGTTTGGGCAAAACAGCTCTAGAAACAGTTAAGTCAATGATAGAAGCTTCCAAAGACAAATGTTTCGGTGAATCCACGATTTTCAGATGGCATGGGGATTTCAAAAAGGACGTTTGCCAGCAGAACTGGCGACTAAGACTGGCCAACTAGAAAGTATTGTGAATGATCGAAATGTTAATACTGTGTAGGCATTCTTTCATGAAAATTGGTGAATGATATGTGAAAAGATAGCGTCATCAACTAGCATTTCGAAAACATTGGTATTTCCCATTCTACGCAACATTTTACAGTTTTGCTGTTTATTTTCGATACCACTACTTCTACTATTCAACAATATCTTAGTAAATAGCAATATTAAAATCATGCAACATCCCCCTTACAATCCAGATTCTGGCTGTTTCTGACGTTGAAGGAGAAGCTTCGTGTCAGATAATTTAATTCAGATTCTGAGGTTATTTTAGCAGTGTAAGGTTCCTTGAAGTAGCTTCCAGAAAAAAGGCTCTCTATTTCTTTTAAAAAGTGGGTTGAACGATGGGACCGTTGCATATCATTTGAGGAAAAGGTATTTTGAAAAAGAATAATTTGTTTTTTGCTGTAAATATATTTCTAGATTTTTTATAATTTTACTCTCAGTTTTTATGGAATAACCTTTGTATTTATCACGATGTAAACTATATTTAAATCATTTCTATGATTTCATTTAAAATGATTAAAAAAAAAAAAAAAAAATCATTGAAAAGATTTAAAGAAAGAAAGGAACTACCCATATGTTATTTATTAAAAATAGGCATTATAAGACTTACAAACGAATACTACAGAAGAAAATATCACACTGAGAAAAATTCTTTAACTGACATCTAGAATCTAAATTGTGGCTCTAGAAAAAATAGTTCCATGTCATCCTCATAAAGTCTAGTCCCCTTTGAAAGCGAGTTCTAGAAACCACTATTAGAATTCTAAAGCATTTGCCTATATTCTCGAGGGCAAAGTTATTTAAAAATCTCTGCAAATAAATGCGAATACAAGAGGCAGGTTTCAGTAACTATAATCTAGGTTCATTACCCAATTCTAGAAAACCAAGCGAGAATTTTTTGCAATACAAAAGACTCAGAATATTTAGAATATTCAGAATATTGTTCACAATCTAGAAATATGTAGAGTAGAAGTTCTCGATCATTTCGTCTGTTCAGTTGGCGTGCTCTGGAATCTATATTTCTAGTTAAGGGATTTAGAAAATGATTACTTTTTCATTCTAGATGAAAGCGGTACATTTTTTTTTTTCTCAGTGCACAGTCATTTAAAATTATTTTTCTTTGTTTTTTTACAAAAAAAGATATCCTAAAATTAATATTTTTTAGTATATCACCATCATTTTTTTTTTTTCAATCAAATATTTACTTTTTGCTTCATAACCTTTCCATATGCATCTGCGCTAATGTATAATTTTGCTCTAAGCCTGATGCGATATAAATTATTTAAAAACAAAAATTAATAAAAATATTTTCATACTGTTTTTTGCTGCAAATTGCCTTTTTGTTTCATAAACGTATGTCTTAAACATGTTTTAATGTAAAAAAATATATTTCTGTTTTTTCTTAAAATTATTATTTGTAGTTGCATTTATCACTAGCATTTAATAATTGTTCTAATTGTTCTCCAATTCTTACAAAATATCATGAAAGTTATTTATAATTTTACAAAAATTATTGCATTTAACAATTGTTTTGTGGGAAATTTACGTATTATATTCATACTTTCTCTTATATACATATATACATAAATCTTTTACACACATTCTATATTTTACAGTCTCTCTTCTTACACACTACCTTTCCATTTCTCTTTTCAAACTACGGGTGAGTAGAAACTACATTTGACTAAATTCTAGAAAAATAAATAACTACTATTTTACATTAAAATATCAATGTTATTTATTGGATAAAAAGGTTACATTGATTTCATATTTGCCCATATTTTTTTAGGAATGAAAATAAACGTTCATCACGTTTTCATTATTTTAATATAAGAAGGTTAAAAAATTATAAAACACACATATTTACTCAATGCATTTTATTATTATTATTATTATTATAAGTAATTTTTTTACGAAGAAAATGTTAAGTGATAATTTATGTCTATTTTTGCACATAACTGCGGGATTTATTATAAACGATACCATAATTATAAGGTTATCAAAATTACAACATAAATTTATATATATATATATATATATATATATATGTGTATATTTTTCCCGTAAAAATATACTTTATACTAGCCACTTCACTTGTAATGTCCGTCTGCCATACGTTTGTATTCTTCAGATAAGAAATTTATCAATTTGTCATTGTATAAAGTATGCCCAAATAAAAAGGAGACCTTAGCTGTAGGGGCGTTATATCAAATCCCTGTGAGTTAATGTGTTAGCCAATAGATGGCATGATGGTATTTCTAAATGAACATGCGTAATTAACGGTTTCGCATGAATATCCTCATTGCTGGTGAGTCTTTTCCGCTATTCGTTGCATGATGGAATCCCCCAGATCAGCACAAAGAGATAGGCTAAGGATGAGCTCATACGGCAGAACCGACGGATCACCACACGTGAACTTGCAGTTGAACTGTCGATAAACAAAAGAACTGTGCATCACATAATCCACAAAAAGCTTGGTTATGGCAAAATTTATGCACAATGGGTGCCCAAGCATCTGTCAGAGAATCAGAAGACGGAGAGAATGGGTGTTTGCCTGACCCATCTGTTGAGCCATCCCCTCCCTTTCTACACACTGGGATCAGTGTATCAATGTCAATGACAATTATTTATAGTTCTACTATTCCACATTAACTGTAATTATAATATTGTTACTGAAATTTCTTTACATATCACTTTTTAGTGTCTTTTTCATTTGGGCACACCATATACTATTGCATGTAAAATAAAATTAGTTTTACGCATTTAAATGTTTTCGCTCGACTTATATTATAGAATAATTTTCGTTAATCGTTTCCTAGTATTTAGACACTAAAATATTGCATTCAGTAATCACAGTAAGTAATGACGTATCATCGATCACGAGACTAAAATATAGCAACAGGAGTCTCCTACATCAATCAATATCTTCGTTTGTCAATGTACGATTATCAAAGACAGATGTTTAAATTTAATTAAAAGCACAAACCAATTTAACACTGAGCACAAAATGAAATAAATAATTGAAAACTTTGTAATTGGAAATAATTCATTTAACATAATTACACGAAGTATGTAATCGATTTTATACATGCCTTATTCATACTGAATGACAGATTTTACTGTCTTCAGGTTAGTGATTGATTCAAATGACAAAACTTGTAATATTTTTCGATAATATATATATATATTTAATTAAATATAATGTAAATGATGGCTTCTAGGCAGCATAGTATTACATTGCAATACTTTATAACATTAGGTCATATAAGACAAGAAAGCAGGTCACTTCACAAGCAAGCCACGGAAACATATTTGCGGCACAAAAATATGTTCATAAGATTCTGAAGTAGATAGTCCAAAAAGTCCAGAAAAAATCAATTCAAAATCGTAAGTACAAATTTAGCAAATGCCATTAATTACTTTTTTATACAATTAACACCAGCAAAAAATTTAAATAATAAATATTTTTTTTCAGTTAGATTTGAGAAATTGATTTATAGTACGCGTATTTTAGTTAAATATCTCTTTTAATTATGAAAACGATATTAATTATTCAAAATTCTTAATTTTAATTTGAATGTTAAGTAATAATACATCATAAATGTAAGTTAAAGTTGTGTTTGTTGTTATTATTATTATTGAATAATATAAGCTGTTAGTTAACTGATATATTCTATAACATAATATAAAATGTAATTCGATATTTTACCCTATTCAAAGCCAAATATTTTTTTTTCTTTTTCCATTGACAGTAAAATGTACTAATTTTATAGAAACTACAGTGTTAAGAGTAATTCATCAGATTATTACTTAATTTAATATTCCGTTAAAAAAACATTAAAAACATTGGGATTTTTTTTTTCAAAATAGAGAAATATTATGATTTTAAGTCAATCGAAATTAATAAATACTTCATTATTTTCATGATTTTTTGAAAATAAAAAAAGATGATCCAAAAGTAAATATGTTTAAACAATAACGAGAGGGGTTATAATGCTAGAACAAATTTATTTAGCTATTCTCCCTAAGTTTAATCATAATTTTCTCAATATTTAAACCCGTTTTAGTTCTTTTAAGAGTTTGAATTAAAAATTCTTGTTAATAATTAGTTTATTTTATAAAGTGTACTGTCATTTAGTTTTATAAACACTAAAAATTAGCCTTTGTTTATTCAAAAAAAATAATAATGATAAATTTTGAAAATATACAACTAATAAATATTGAAGAGCAAGAAACTGGAAAAGGAAATCCAATTTTCTAAATTTTGACTTATAAGAAAATAATCCAGACAGGTACTTAAAATTGGATAATAAATAGTTTATTTAGAATATAACACTAAGATATAATAATTATAATAATCTTAATTGTTAAAAATTAGATTCCCTATGCAGAAATTTCAATTCGATACCATTTTTAACTTCGTTTCACGTTTATTCCTATAATTGTAATGCTATTTGTAAAAAAGGTAGTCTATATTCGAAAATATAAATGTAATGAACATTGAACAGCAACAAATTGGAAAAGGAAAACCAAATTTTCTAAATATTGACCTACAAGGAATGATCCAGACAAGTACTTGAAAGTAGATAATAAATAGTTTGCATAGAGTATAACACTAAGATATAATAATTATAATAATCTTAATTGCTAAAAATTAGATTCCCTATCCAGAAATTTCAATTCGATACCATTTTTAACTTCGTTTCACGTTTATTCCTATAATTGTAATGCTATTTGTAAAAAAGGTAGTCAATATTCGAAAATATAAATGTAATGAACATTGAACAGCAACAAATTGGAAAAGGAAAACAAATTTTCTAAATATTGACCTACAAGGAATGATCCAGACAAGTACTTGAAAGTAGATAATAAATAGTTTGCATAGAGTATAACACTAAGATATAATAATTATAATAATCTTAATTGCTAAAAATTAGATTCCCTATCCAGAAATTTCAATTCGATACCATTTTTATCTTCGTTTCACGTTTATTCCTACAATTGTAATGCTATTTGTAGAAAAAGTAGTCAATATTCGAAAATATAAATGTAATAAACATTGAACAGCAACAAATTGGAAAAGGAAAACAAATTTTCTAAATATTGACCTACAAGGAATGATCCAGACAAGTACTTGAAAGTAGATAATAAATAGTTTGCATAGAGTATAACACTAAGATATAATAATTATAACAATCTTAATTGCTACAAATTTAGATTCCCTCTTCCCAAAACTTTCAATACGATACCCTTTTTAACTTAGTTCCACGTTTATTCCTATAATTGTAATGATTTTTGTTAAAAAGGTAAATGATTTTGTTTATATTTAATGGTATTGCTATTTCTACATTCTATTTAAATTGTACAAATGCATCCAAAAATTAAAACAGTAAAACAAAAGAGACTTTTTAGCAACGATATGTATCATAGGTTCAGTATTTAAGAATTTCATTGAAAAATATGTTATTTTTCTGATTTCTAATTAACAGTTTAATAATTTTTTCTAATATCATACAAAATATATCTGCATTAAGTTTTGCAAATCTAAGCTAGGCTATGCTAGCTTTATCGGTAAGTGCTCGTAATTGAAAGATATCTCGAGTCGTCTGAAGACCATCATGTACGCGCAGATGGCGCCCGGTGCACGTTAAATCGGTTACAAATCCTCCAAGTTTCCATCAAACGTATACCTCTTGGGGAACTAGATTAGGCATTACTCGGCAGTGATTTGAGTCAAAATTACGAGTTCTTGTTACTTGGCACGGCCACCTTTTGCCTGTTTGTTGAGCTGAAATCGTGCCTCCATGCTGGTCTCAATCAAAATTACAAGACTTTAAATGCTGGTGCTGCCATCTTTCTCCAGTTTGTAGAACTGAAATCGTGCTTTCAAGAGGGAAAGCGAAAGGGAGAATTCGGGTAGTTCGGGTAGTAATTTCTGGCAGTAAATCGGGTAGTTTCACTACCGGGCTCGAAGTTTTCGAGTGCCAATATGATAGGCAACAACAGCACAAATCTAAACAGAAAATATAGCTTTAAAAAAAACAATAATAATAAGCTATTTTTTAGCAGTTGTTACGTTTTATCTCATTCATAAATATCCCATTCAGATGTCACTAAAAGTGAAAAAACTATTTTATTCTTACCATTCATTTTAATTAAGTAAACTAAGAAGATAAATAGTTGAAAAAACAATCAATCAATGAATTATTTGTGCATTTGTGTATTTTCATTAGGTATCATAGTTATTGTGTTATTCGTACTTCGTATTACAAATAAATAAATAAATAGATAACACACTGCTCGACATGAAAATTGCCACCAACACCATTTTTGCAAATTGTTATGTAAAATGACCTCCTCAATATGAATCTGAAGGCCATTTTGCCCTATCATCCAACTTTTTTGGGACACCCAACTGTTAAATATCTTCTGAGGGCCTAAAGGGGTAAAAAATTCTATAACATGAACATTTGCATCAAAGGGAAGATTTGGGGGGGGGGGGGATATTTTCCGCTGAAATTATAAGTTACATTTAGTATATTTTATTAATCAATTATTATTATCACTTATTATACATTATACATTTTTTTTATTTTTAAGAGTTAAAATAATTATTTTGCATACTCCAAATAAAATTTATGGCCATAAAATTACCGAAGAGTGATAAAAAATTAGGGGAGGAGGTGAAGCCCTGAGAATACGGTGGGTGATGAAGCAAATGGGGGTCATATTTGGATTCAGGAGGTCATTTTGCGTAAAAATCAGCAGGAATGTTAAAGCTATTTTTTTGTTTTTGTTTTTCAGCCTAGTGTAATCAAATTAGATTTAAAAAAAATAAAATAAAATAAAATAAGCATGTCTTGCAGTTGCAAATTATTATTATTATTATTATTATTTTTTTTTTTTTTTTTTTTTTTTTTTTTTACATACCAAAATTTGAACTTTTTAACGATTAAGTCATATTTTTATTCAAGATTTTTACTGATATTTTAAAACGACTATTTAAACATCAATTTCTTATTATATATTATAACAATACATTTTTAATTTATCTAAGCATGTGTAATGCATTTATTAACAACAACAGTCAACAAATGCATTTATTTATTTATTTTTTAAATTTAATACCAGCCGATAAATGTTAATTTAATAAAAAAAAAGTTGTATGTTTACATTTTACTTAACCGTCAACAATAATATTTTTCATGTATAAAAATATTTTTCATATCTCGAATATTATCTTTCAAGATATGAATATTTATTTGGTATAAGATATGATTTCCTACTTTAGATTCGCTTACGTGAAAATGCGAACCTTCATGTTAAAATATCACAATTCAAAGCAGAAAAACATTTTCTTTCACATGAATACCAATATCCAAATATTTAAATTACAGTTCTGAAATCCATGCAAAAGATTCTACAGAAAATTTCGTTTTTTGAATGTCTGTAAAGTCTTCTGCTCATTTACTCGTATAAAATTCACTGTAGTATAAATAGGAGAACATTTTTTAAAAAATGATTTATAGATGTATGCAAAATGCATAATATTTGGAATAAAAGTAAAGTGAAAACAAAATACTTTGTGATAAACAAGTTTAAATGGTTTCTGTAAAAATTTAAATGACATATATTTTCTTCTCACCGTTTTTATGAAAAATATCATTATCATCTTTAGTTTAGTGAAAATATATTTGTTAGAAATGGAAGTGTCAAAAAATCTTTCATATATATATATATATATATATATATATATATATAATGCTTAAAATTCGCATTCTCAGCTACTGTTACGTAGTTTTGAAGCCAATTTTTAAACTAAAGGAAAAATGTCTAGATATATAGCTGAGCATTTAAAATTCAATTGGAGAAACCTTTTTCTTATTTCAAGTTTTTTTTGTGTTTTATCAAATGTTGTTTTAATGCGTCCGGTTAAAATTATAGTGCGTCCTTTAAAATATAATTAAACTTTTTTTAAGCAATATAAATATAATGCGTCAATAAATGAACATTTCAGTGCAATGTTCAAAGTAGTTTAATTGGCTAACGCATAAAGTAAACATTTATTAGATTCACATGTAAAATAATTTATTTTATTTTATTTTATTCTTTTTTTTTCTTTTTTAACTGTGTATAAAAATTACAGTTTTTCTTTTTTCATCTATTTTTCTTCACATGTAAAATTATAATTATAAATATTATTATTTTATTATTATTATTATTATTTAACTATGTATAAAAATTTCAGTTTTACTTTTTTCATCTTTTTTCTTTTTTTTTTAATTCTAACATTATTCACTATGTGTCCTGGAGAGTTTTGTATCGAATTTTAAAAGTTCAACAAAAAATAGTAGTAGTAGAATTGAATTTCAAGATGGATATACTGAAAGTGAATATGAAAATTTTAAAATGTATTTATTGATTTATTGATTTATTTATTTATTGAAAAAATTGGCAAAAACCTTGACATCTACATAATCAAAATTTATTCATTATAGACAGTTACATTAACTTAATTTTAAATAGAAATCCTATTTTAATAAAAATAAGCTCTCAATAAATTTATGTCGAAAATCGGTTAATTTTCAATTTAAACTTGAGGGAAAAAAAGGCTTTTAGGGAGATGATTGGAATGTTGTTATAGGATTAATTTTGTGCATATAATTTCTCGTTAATCCATGACCCATGGCTTAAATTTGAATCCGAACAAAGGATCCTGGCCTATCCAGACCGATTCATCCGAGTCGATTCCATTAATCTTTTTAATCCGGCAAATGATAATGCCTATTTATTATATATATATATATATATATATATATATATACCATTAAAAATGACGCTGGCATCTTGATTATATAGTGCCAATGTCACCATTAAAATATAGAATTTAAAATTATTACATTTTTTTCCAAAACGTTTTTACTGTTTCCAATTTACTATTCGCTACAAACATCTTAACAAAAGCCTAAGATTCACTATACATCCCACGCTATATAATATATATATATATATATATATATATATATACATACATACATATATTGAAAGTTTGATTTGCAATTAAATGTTGCAATAAATAATTAAATTATATTTCAATAGCTTTCAAGTTTTTTTTTTTTTTTCGGGATTTTTGAAACACTCACTACCTTAGCGATTATTTTTTAATCGACTCAATAAAAAAATTAATTAAATATAATTTGAATACTTCTAAATAAATATTTTTAAGTTTACGTACAAATATTTTTTAAATAAACAATATTTTCAAAACAATATTTTAATCTTTAATAATATTTAATCTGACTCATGAATATATACTATTTAAAAAAAATATATTCAACTTTATTTTTAATTCCTAAAATCTTTAAATCTTGTAAAAAGCGATTACATATATATTTGTGTTAAAAACCAAATACGTATACAAATGCTATTTTTTTTTTTCCTTAATCACCAAATTTATATAATGCTTTTCACACAATAAATTATAAATTTCAAAAATTCGTCGTTCTGTTTAATTTTTTTTTATTTAAATATACTTTCTTAATTTATTAATTTCATTAAAAACTTTCTAATGTTAAATGTTTAAAATATATACATATTTCCCATTAGTATAAAAGTCCTGCATTTGTCTAATATTTCACTAATTTTCCTTAAAATGAAAGCATTAAATAGTATGCTGTTTGCACAATGGAATAAGGCGACATTCTTTAATTTAGTTTTAAAAGAAAAAGGAAATTGAATTCCATTAAAATATTCTTTTATTAAAATATTTCGGTATAGCAATATATTTATAAATTATAAGTAAGAAAATACAGCTTCAGATTAGTCATCAATGCTTTGTAATTTAATTTTTACTAAGTGAATTTTCACACGACTCTAATATATGACAAAAAAATTTTTTTGATTACCTGTTGCAGAAAATTTTCCAATTTAATTTGCATTCGTATTTATTACTATATTAAATATTTAATAAAAATAATTTCTTAATTTCACGAGATCCAAATGTGTCTTCAAAAACCATTTTATTTGCTAGGTAAATTCATTCCCATCTAAAAAATAAATAAATAAATAAGAATGCTAAATTAATTTAAAATATCATTTTCCTACACAATTTGAGTATGTAATTATATTTTTTTATAAATAAGAAAGTACAGCTTGTTGTAAATCGTTAATGTTTTCAGTCTGAAACTTTAGTAAGAGACTTTTCTGACGACACTAAATACATTACAAAGCAATCTATTTGATTATATGTTACAGAAAAATGTCAAATTTAATTTGTATTCGTGGTTTTTATATTAAATCTTTAACAAAGATTGTACGATTTCCAAATATGTCTTCAAAAACCTTCTCATTTTCTAGATAAATTTTCCCTCTGCCCCCCCCCCCCCTCCGCAAAAAAAAAAAAAAAAAAAAAAAAAAAAAAAAAAAAGTGTTAATTTAAATTTAAAATATCATTTTTGTATGTAATTTGAGTATGTAATTGTATTTTAAAATTATAAATAAGAAAATACAGCTTCATGTAAGCCGTTAATGCTTTCAGTCTGAAATTTTAGTAAGAGATTTTTCACACGACACTTAATATATTATAAAACAATATATTTGATTACATGTCACCGAAAATTTTCAAATTCAATTTGTACTCGAAGTTATTAATGTACTAATTCTCTAATGAAAAATAATTTCATCTTTCTACGAGACTTAAATTCATCTTAGAAAACATTACGTTCGCTAGGTAAATTTATTCCAAAAATAAAAATTATTGGTTTTTGTTTACCCCCAAGTTAATTCGTTTTTTTTTTTTTTTTTTTTTAACGAATTTATCTACGTTGCGTAACTTCGACGGTGCTTCTAGAAAAACAGCTTTGCAATCAAGATAAATGTCTGGCATTGAATTATCGGTATGGGAATTCGACTGTATAAGGAGTAGCGTTTTGGTTTTCTTCTTTAAATTGGGGCTGACATATTATGCATTTTCGAACAACTGACACTGATGTATGTTATTTAAGAAAACTTCAAAGATTTAATGGAAAGTAATGGAATAATTTTATCGCATGCAATTAATTTTTAATCAAGCAGTTGTAAATATATTTGCATTTATTTGTTATGCACTATAATAAAGTTGCATTTATTTTTTATGCACTGCGTTGTCTTTGCTCAAAATAATGTAAACGTTGTATTTCATATTAAAAAATACATTACTAATTTATAGGGAAGACAAACTGCTACATTTCAAAATCGTTCAATTAAACATACATACATATACAAAAAAGAAAGAAAAGAAAGTATTTTTCTTTTGAAATTGTCCGTGGAATCGCAAAATGATTTGATTGATAAATTTATAAAGGTGGAGAACTTTGAAAGAATTTGTAAAATGATTGAATGTGATAATAACAAGAAATGTTTCCTTTTACGTATGATGTATATTTCGAAAAGGTAAGTGTTTCAAAATTTTACAACAAAACTTTGTCAATTCTTATGTAAGACATGGTAGAGTAGTTCTATAACGATTAATAAGTACTAGTTTAAATAGTTTAATATGTTTAAAAATGCATGATTTTTATAAAGAGTACAAACAAATATTTCAGTAGTATACATATTTTTTTTTCTTTAAATAAACTTTTTTTTTTCAATATCTGCAAGTGAGCTTTAATCATTATATCTAATATATATATATATATATATATATACTAGTAATTTGAAAATAGAAAGAAAACAAAGAAAAAAACACATACCACAGTTTCTTTTTATGTAACAATCATCCCTCTGCGAAATGCTTTATTACATATATACTAGTTTAAAAAATTTTAGAAAAAAAAAAAAAAAACTATCTAAATAAATAAATGGTGAAATTTATTTAACTTTACGTATGTAATGAAATACAGGATAACGCCTAAATTAAATTAGTATATACGATTTTAATCAAAATATGTTCTTAAACCATTTGCTCTAAAAGCTAGAAGACGAGACGCGCCGAGTTATCCAAGGTAGTGCTCATTGGCCTAATCGTTCGGTGTTTGCTGCAGCCTCCTTGGTAATTCGCTCGAATACCACCTAAAAAGATTTCTCATGAAGGACATTCAATCCAGAACTAGAAACCGACTTTATTAAAAAATAAATAAATAAATAAATAAAACTTAAAAATACAAACTTTAGAAAATATTTTATTTTATTTTATAAAGGAGTATTAATTAAATAACATTAAACTCCTACTTAAAATTAATAAAATCCCCTGTTGTTCAAACGTACTCGAACATATTTAAATATACTAAGAAACAGTCATTTATAAATTACTGACACAAATATAATGGAATTTTATTAAATATAGCACAAGTTTATTTATTTAAAACTTTAAGATATAATAACTACAAACTTTAGAACAATGGAATTAAATTTAAAAAATATTATGGAGATAACATTTAACTTTTAATATTAATTTTTCCAATCAACTGTTATTCAAATATATTCATATACTTTAAAATGTTCTAAAATCTTATTTTAACATCATATACATATTTTCAAACGATGTAAATTTATTATGAAAGCTTTCTTTAATAGAGTGATTATTTTGTTTAAATAATATTGTTAAAGGTGTGAAAAGTACAATGTGAAATATTTCGAAAAAAAAAAAAAAAAAAAAAGAAGAAGAGAAAACCTATATTTATAAATATATAAATTGCAGCATACAATTTCACTTATTTTTAAAATAAAAATTTTGACAATAAATAATATTGCTTCATTATTTATTAAAAGTTATTACGTTAAAAGTTAAAAATTAAAATAAAATTTTAAATATTTGTTAATTTTTTTAAATAAATGGGACTTTAAAAATGTAAATTAGTAAAATTCACTAGTGATAAACAAGTTTCAAAGTTGAAATCGTTTATAATTTAAAATGCTTCATTTAAAACATTTTCAAAATTTATTATTTTTAAACTTTAGATAAATACTACTAGATGATAAATATTGTAAACAACAATTCACAGTACTATAAAATATGAATGAAATAAGTCTCTTTCGTTACTAAAAGAGGAAAAGTAGAAAAAAATATATATATTCCAAAATAGGAACCCTTTTAACAGAAAGTTAAAAATAAAATTTCATTGTTTTATACTAATATTAAATGTGAGCTAGTTAAAAAATATTGGAAAAAGAAAGTTTTAAAAGTAAAATTCCGTTAGAATGAGAAAGATGTATCCGGAATTAGCAATTATATTTACTTAATTATAGCAATATTATTCTTATTATTGCTTATTTTATAGCAATTATATTTATATTAAAAAATTCTTATTATATTAAAATTATATGCTTTCTAATACGAAGAAAATTTTAACTTATATTGCATTGTTTAGAGTTCTTATGAATCCTAGTAATCATGACAGGGTAACTAGATTACAGATTTGTTGTTAGAAATAAGATAGATAAATTAACATTTTTTTTAAGGTAACTAAATCCAGTTTCATTTTAAAGACAGGTTTAAATGTATAATTTATTTAATATCCTTATAAGCATTTAATATATATATGCCGTAAAAGTATGTAATATATATATGCAAATCATCGTTTGAAAAAAAAACGAGATCAGAGTTTTAAAACTGTAAATAAAAAAAAAAAAAAAAAAAAAAAAAAAAAGGCTATTTACAGTACTGAATAGAGTTGTGACCAAGCTCTAAGCACTTTAAATTAATAAATAAAACACTTTAAAACACGTATAAAAGTTTTAAATCATTTAATTAAAAACTACATATTTCTAAGCTTTTCGCCCTGAAAAGCAGGGCATCATCAGGAAAACTACATGGTTTTGTACAGTGTGCAGCTGTTTGGTTTTGGTTTGGTTTGGTTTGATGAGTACTGAGATTTATTGCTTGCCTCTGAGGCCGCTTATATCTCGAAAAATCCACACCACAAGGGTTTACAAGTTTTTATTATACAAGTACACAATATTTTGAAGACATAAGACAACACAAACATCCATGCCCGCACCAGGATTCGAACCTGGGACCATTAGATTCGGAAGGCAGCGCCCTACCGACCGAACCACCTGGCCGGCCTTGTGTGCAGCTATGTTACAAATATATATTCCATAAATAAGGTTAAAGCTACAGTTACATCGCTACTTTAATACAAAACATTATAGTTCATTGGTTGGAGCCATTCTACATTGACACTGAGGCAACACTTGATTACTGTAACTTGCGTTGTAAAAACGTGTCTTTTACACGTGTCTTTTTTAAAAAGTGTCTCTAAATGGGATATATTTTTTCTCTAAGCACTTTAATTACGTCAGGATTTCATTAGATTGTAGGTCTTTAAAAATGTTAGAGCTTTTATCTAAAAAAATGCTATACAATGGATTGAAGATTACAGAAAAAATATTAAATTCAGATCGTAATAAAAAATGTTAAAATAAATAAAAAATGTACAATATTGACATTACTTATGTTTCTTTTTAAGTAGCATTATCTAAATCAGGGGATTAGAAAGCTTGTTTGTCAGTATTCTATGTTATATATTAACCATTTATCGGAAATGGTCTAGAAATGACACACACACGCGCGCAAAATAAAACAAAATAAAATAAAAACATTTTGTTAAAACAACAAAAACTTTGTTTAAACAACCAAAATCTTTTGCTGATATAGCCTCAACAAAGCTATTTGTCACCAGAAACCAAATTATTTTGTTATTTTAACCAAATAATTTTGTTGATTCAACCTATATGTTAAATAACCAAATTTATATACCTTATTCACACAAAAAAAAAATTATGGATTTAGCAAATCTGTTGAACATTTTGTGATTAACAGAAAAATCTATGACGTATTGATTGTACCGATTAACAAGTGGTCTTATTTCAACTATTCTTCTGTTTAATCGAAGCAAGTTGACTTGGCTAACTGATTCAAAATTATTGTAAAAATAACAAAAAAATAAATAAATAAATAAATTAATTAATTAATTAAATTAAAATGTATGTCAGTAAAATAAATTTGTTTATTTCAACGAAGCATTTTTCTATGTATATGGGAATATTTTTTTTTTCTTTTTCAATAGATGATACATTAACCTGCCAAAAAGATCGGGAAATTTCAATTTTATACCTTTTTGTAAAATGCCTAGAAAAATACTTAATGAATTATATAGAAAATATGAGCGAGAAAAAAGCTCGTTATATACTTCACATAATTTAGTAAAAATTTTGTGCAGAATATAAAACGGGAACCAGTAAAAATAAAGAGGAAAACATAAGGCTTGAGATCGTACTTTGAAATACAGCGATGGAAATACATTGTAATATTATAACATTCAAATATGCATTCTTTAATAACATGCTACAATTATTTCTTTAATAACATGTATCTGCTTGTAACTGAATAGCATACATATATATGGAGAATAAAGGTTTCATAAACCACCTGACCGCCTTGGATTGGGTTCTGGGATTTAAGGCCGGTTGACAGCACTAGGTTCCTAGGCCGCATCTGACCGCCTTGAAAAAGGACAGAATTGTAATGTTGATAGCATTGCACAGATTTATAATGTTTAAAACGCAGTTCGTATTATCTTGACATTAAACACATAACATATATATAAACATACTTGCTAATATTCTAATTACATACTTGTCAACCATCTCATTATGAATTATAAAACTTTTAGTTCCCGCCTTTTTTTTCACACCCGTCTTTTTTTATAGTAATTTTATTCTTATTTAATCGTAACTACACTTGGAGAAATTCACACTAAAATTAAAGCGGTGTGTAAAAGAGGGCGTGTTTTAAAGGCGCGTAACAATGTTACGATTATTAATGAAATGTTTGGCAAGTATGTAATTAATATTCCGTAGTGTTGCTAGCCCCACCCCTTTTTTCCAACCAGTAATTTTTGAGAGTGATATTCTCCAAATACAATTACTATTAAATAGGAAAAAAAAATTCTCTAAAAAGATACTGGTGTGAAAAAGAAGGTGGGGCTAAAATTACTACGGAATATTAATTAGTACGTTGGCAAGTTTGATATAAAGGTAAAATTTATGTTTATTATATATAACGTTCACACTTTAATACAAGCAAATAAATGTTTAATTGAATAATTTTAATTAGGATATAAGTGTATTGTATAAAAGCCAATTGCTCAGTAGATGAATGTATCCGATCGCGGAGGTGAGGAGAAAAAAAAATAATGATAATAATAATAAATGTTTAGAATCTAGTCTACTCGTTTCGGAGAAACAGTGCCATACTCAGATATACAAATGCTGCAAACTTATAACACCCCTTTTTTATAATCTCACAAACTTTAAATATCAGTGCAAATTGGACCGAAAAATAAATCACATTATAATTAGTGTTAAAAGGTATATCAAACAAAAATTGATCAAACATAACTAAAATTCTATCCGCTTAAAACAGCATCGTAATAGTATCTAGAAGAATAATAACAAACGTGTATAAATCGGTCTGCTCGTTTTGAAGCTACAATGTCATAGTATAACCCTTGAAACCTCCCTTTTAATGTCAAAGGTTGAAAAATAATAATAATAAATAAATAAATAAAAAACTGATAAATATTCTCTATTTTATGCCTTATGTTAGATAATAGCGAAAAGTAAACAAAGGTATTAAAAAGTGTATAAGTCTGATGCCTAATTTTGTTTTCTTTGATTATTATCTGAAAACATTTAGAATTTATATTATTTTTTATGAATTAGATGTATACATTTTTTTTCTTTTTGTAATTGAGAAATAAAAAAAATAATAATGAAAATAAAAATGCAGCATAACAATTGAAAATTTCTACTATCTATTTTAAGATTAAAACTACGGCAAATTTGCAAGGAGTTTGGATAAACATTCCAGATAACTGTTTATGCAATGATTCACAAAAAAAGTTATGGAAGTATTTTATATTACTTACAGAAACAAGTTGAGTCCAGGGATCTGTAATAAGTATTTTTAGGTGTTTACAGCTAATACTGTGTTAATTTAATTTTACATCTGCATTTAAATTTCCTCTTAGTATTTGACTACATAGATTTTTATAACTACTGTACGAAAATTAAATTTAAAATTAAACATATAAAAGTACTCGGAAAACTGATACCGTCATATAAATTCAATTTGCCATTCTAGAATTACTCTCTAGTCGAAAAAGTCGTAGAAAAAGACCTATTCAGAAAATCCATCTGCAGATTCTTTAGACAATAAGCTTAATTTAGTGTACCTCCGGAAACATTTTTATATAATCGAGTAGGACAAGTAGACTAGTTTAATGTTGATTATTGGATTTTTCTTTGACGATTTCTGTAAAATTGTGTAAGAGGTTGGCAACAAAAGTATTTAGGAATAATGATTGTCATGCAACCAACCACTCCTAAGTTTATTTTATGCAACCAACCAACCTTGGAAGCCGCCGTGAGCGGGAGAAGATATTTTCGCAGAGAGAAAGACTTTGGCCTTCGGCCTGAAACGTAGGGTGCAATTGGCGCGCCCGAGTATCGGATTTATTCCGTTGGTTTATTCTTATTATTACATGAGTACATGGGTACTCATATGTATATAAATTTATCACTGTATATATTCATCTTCATGTTTGATTTAATATTAATTAATTAAAGAGTAAAATTTAATACAAGAGAAATTTTCTGTTCTCAAGTGCCAACACTTAGTTATATCACAGCACGCTCTGCAAACGTCGAACCAGAGTATAGTGTTCTAAGAAAGGATAATATAAATTCCATGGACGCAATACATAAAGGTGAGAAATTCATGTTATTTTATGATGATAGGATAGGAATTAACATTTTAAATAGCAATGTTTAAAAGTGTTACGAAGGCCGATCTACTTGCCGTTTTGCAAGACATAGGCGAACAAGCTGACTCTAATTTAAAGGTAGTGGAATTAAAAGATTTATTGTTAAAATCTAAAGAATACATTAAAGATAAAGAATTTGTGAGTGAATTTTTAGCAACCACAGTTGCGCAAAGAAAGGAATCGGAAGAAATAAATCGTTTGAGTTTGTTAAAGCAAACCGAAAGTAACGATGATGTGTTGCATAATTCTAGTAATTCAGAAAATATATTATCATTAGATAAGATTTTGAAAGCTATATTAACTTTGGTAATACCAGTACCTAAAAAAAAAGAACCATGGAATCTTTTTTTCGATTCCATTGAAAGAGCTTTTAAGCATAAAAATGTACCTAAAGAATATAAATCGGAGATTTTACTGAAAGTAATTGGCGATAAAGCCGCGAATATTCTGATTTATGTAAGCGAAGAAGAATTAAAGAACTATGAGAAAATTAAGTCATTAATTCTAAAAGAATATGCACCATCCTCTTTCACTTGTTTAGAAAATTTTAAGAAAGCTACAAGAATATCTGGGGAGACACACCAGCAGTTTGCTTCTCGTTTAAGGTCCCGTTGGCTGCATTATTGTAAAATTCGAAATGTAAATGATTTTGAGTCGTTAGTAGATTTGATTATATCTGATAAAATATTTGAAAATCTAGATAAGGATCTGGCAATGCATGCTGCAGTCACACAGGGTGAAGATTGGTTACGCCCAGAACAATTAGCTAAGACGTGCGATATATATTTCACTGCTAAAGGTAGATCATTTGATGAAACAAAATATGAAAAACGCGTCTATCGTGAAACAGTCACAGAAAACCATAAAAAAATACGTCCCACCTCCATTGAGAAAATATTCTTCTAATAATGAGAGTAAATATTCTTTTAAGCGGGAGTGTTATATTTGCTCTGATATTTCTCATGTAGCTAAAGATTGTCCGAATCGTAGAAACAGATTCGATAAAATTAACAAACAAAGTGAGGAAATAAAAAAATCTAAAAGTAACGCACAAGTGACAGAGAAAAAATCTGTAGTGACCCACGTAATGTCGAAACATTTACAAAAATGTGAAAAATCGGAAAAACTTAATTTATACCCCTTACAAAAGGTTAATATTTATATCGCAGGTAAACAAATTCCTTCAATTATCGACTCAGGTACTGAGATTTGTGTTCTAAATAGCGCCCTAATTCCTGATCTTCACATAGAAAGCAAAGGCAAGATTCTGTTAGAATCTGCATTTCGAGAAATAGTTGAGGCGAGATTAGCTGTAATTCCAGTCTATTATAAAAATCCTAACAGTTGTATATTTACACACGCGGATTTATTATTTGCAATAACTGACAAATTAAATGTTCCATGTTTTAATCACTCCACACTTCTATGATACATTAGTAAATCAGAAAGAAATATTAAATGATTTGTTTATCCCAGAAAATTCTAATACGTTGTGTGCGCCGCCGGCAGGAAATGAAAGTAATTTAAATGAGTCATCGCTGTTACATATCGAAAATGAATGTAGTAATCAAAAAATAATTTCGGGAGAGGATAATACATTATTTAAGAGTGATGTTTTTTCGAGGTCAAACGAAATGCAAGGCTTAATTAATAAAAAAGAAACTAGTTCACATAATTTTCCATCGCAATTGATAAATAAAAAAAAAGATCGTTTCTTCAATAAATAATAGCGATTCAGAGGCAGCTTTTTATTTGATTTCGAATAAAGGAAAAGTGATTAACTTAGGAAAAGATAATCAAATTGAAAATAGGCGACAGGAGAGCTCACAAAACAATGTTAGTAATTTATCTGATGCTAGTACGTTTAGGGAAAAGCAGCGAGAATGCTTATCGTTACAAACTGCTTTTAAAGAAGCGGAATTACAGAAAAATAATTATTTTCTTAAGGACGATTTATTATTCCATAAAGATAAAATATGTGGAGAAACAGTAGATCAATTGGTCTTACCTTTGAGTTATCGAGAAAGTGTTTTAAAATTAGCTCATGACTCAATCTTCGGGAATCATTTAGGGATGCGGAAAACAAAAGATAGAATAAAACTATCATTTTATTGGCCTAACCTAATAAGAGATGTACAAAATTTCTGTAAAACTTGCGAAAAATGTCAGTTGAGGAGTCCGGAAAAAACGTCCGATAAAATACCTATAACGCCTGTGGTACGTCCTCCTTATCCTTTTCATACAGTGAGTGTCGATTTAATTGGAGAGATTGCGCCACCCTCAGGTAGAAAACATAAATATTGTCTTTGTCTAATTGACCAACATTCGAGATGGCCCGAAGTCATACCTTTAAGAAGCCTTTCGGCTAAGGTCACGTGTGATGCACTTTTAGAAATATTTATGCGTACAGGAATCCCAGAAATGATATGTAGTGATCAAGGCACTAATTTTACGTCTCAATTAACACAAGAGTTTGAGAAAAGATTAGGAGTAAGTCCTCGTTTCTCAACTCCAGCTTACCCTGCCTCGAATGGGCTTGTTGAAATATTTAACCGTGTATTTAAACAAATGCTTCATCATGTAATACGAACTGACCCTGTAAATTGGGATAGACACATTCCGTATTTACTTTTCGCGTATCGCGAAGTTCCTAACTATACAACAGGAGTTTCTCCATTTAAGCTTATGTATGGGCGCGAAGCTAGAGGTCCATTAGCAGTATTAAAATCAACGTGGTCAGGAGAAATCCTTTTACCTCTCAATTTAAGTAATACAGCTGTAGATTACTTACAAGAATTAAAAATTAACTTAGAGAAAGCTGCCGATTTAGCATCTTTAACTGCTTCGGAAAAGCAAGAAGCTTATGCTGATTATTTTAATCGTCGCAAAGAAATGAAAGAATTCAAAATTGGAGAATTAGTATACTTACTAATTCCGGATTCTACTAATAAATTGTATGCGAGATGGACAGGTCCTGGTGAGATTTTAGAAAGAATTAAACCTCACTCGTATAAAGTTAAGTTACCTGACGGTAATATACGACACGTACATGTAAATAAGATAAGAAAATTCCATGTTAGAGCACAAACGGTAGGTGTAATTTTTGAAGATGACTGTGAATTCGGAGAAATCCACCCAACCCCTATTAAGGAAAATAAAACTGACTTTGATGTAGACATTAGTCATTTAGGAAAGGAGAAACAAACAGAATTGCTCGAACTTTTGCATAAGCATGTACCATTATTTTCGGGTAAAATTCAAGTTGCTAATGTTGGAGAACATAAAATTCGTCTAATGCCAGGTACTGAAAGAAAAAAGCCTTATGTGTATAGAATACCCGAATCACTTAAACCTGAAGTTTACAGACAAATAGAAGAATTAGAAAGCTTAGGTCTTATTGAGCCGAGTGAAGCCGAAATAGCTTATCCAGTAGTGTGCGTAGCTAAGAAGGATGGAAGTGTACGATTATGTATAGATTTTCGTTTGCTCAATTCGGTAACCAAATCTTTTGATTACCCTATGGAGAACATTACAGACTTAATTAATGAAGTCGGTCGTGCACATGTTATTACTTGTTTAGATGTGTTAAAAGGATATTGGGAAATTCCCTTAGAAGAGAAAAGTCGTGATTTTACGTCTTTCAAGACACACCGTTCTCAATATCGCTGGAAGGTAATGCCCTTCGGATTACGAAATGCGGCTGCAAGTTTTCAGAAAATAATGAATGAAGCTCTGAATGAACATCGCGAATATTGCAAAGCATATCTCGATGATATTGCGATTTTTTCTAATGATTGGAAATCACATCTTATACATTTAGATGCAATTTTAACTAAGCTAACTGAACTAAAATTTACCGTAAATGTTAAAAAATGTGTATTGTGCAGATCAGAGATTAAATATCTAGGCCATGTAATAGGATCTGGACGACATCAACCTGATCCTGAAAAGTTACTTGCTATTGAAAATATTGAATCGCCGAAAACTAAAACAGCTTTAAAAAGCGCTCTTGGTCTTTTTAACTTTTATAGAAGTTACATTAAAGACTATGCTGAAATTGCCAAACCGTTGACCGATTTAACTAAAAAGAAGGTTCCGGAAAATTTACCGTGGACACAGACGGAAGAAATAGCATTTCAACAACTTAAAGAAATGTTGTGCGAAGCTCCTAAGCTTTATACTCCAGATCCAAATAAACCCTTTACCATTCAATGTGATGCCAGTTCCTATGGTGTCGGTGCGTGTCTTTCGCAAAGAGATGATGAAGGTAATCTACGTCCAATTAGTTTTATTAGTCAGAAGCTCACTAATGTACAGTGTAATGGGTCTACTATAGAACGTGAGGCTTATGCTATAGTATGGTCTATAAAGAAATTTGAAAATTATGTTTTCGGAACTCGTATTGAGATTATAACGGACCATAATCCTCTTGTTTATTTACAAAAAACTGCACCTCAATCTGCTAGACTCCAAAGATGGGCACTATCTTTACAAAGATATGATATTTACATATCGCATTGCCCTGGTGCAAAACTGAAAAACGCTGATGGTTTGTCGAGACTATGCCAATAATAAGTTTTGCTATTTACAAATAACTTTGGTTCTATTTAATAATTTAGTTTTTTTGTGTGAGTTTAGTATTATAAATATTTGTTCCGGTATTATATCAAGACTTCTTTACGTCTGTTGTGAATTGTCTATTTTATTTTTGCATTTATTTCTTGTGTTGAAATATCTATATTTGTTCCGGTATTGTACCAAGACTTCTGTACATCTGTTGTCAAGTATTTATTTGGCATTGTTTTTTTTTTCATGTGTTTAAATATTTATGTGTCAGTTGGTTGCTAATAATTATCAGATTTTCATACGCTTGGCGTATCTCAATCTTAGTTGGGGGGTGTCATGCAACCAACCACTCCTAAGTTTATTTTATGCAACCAACCAACCTTGGAAGCCGCCATGAGCGGGAGAAGATATTTTCGCAGAGAGAAAGTCTTTGGCCTTCGGCCTGAAACGTAGGGTGCAATTGGCGCGCCCGAGTAACGGATTTATTCCGTTGGTTTATTCTTATTATTACATGAGTACATGGGTACTCATATGTATATAAATTTATCACTGTATATATTCATCTTCATGTTTGATTTAATATTAATTAATTAAAGAGTAAAATTTAATACAAGAGAAATTTTCTGTTCTCAAGTGCCAACACTTAGTTATATCACAATGATATTGCCTTAAAATGAGAAATATAATATATATATGAAAGGGATAAAAATAAATGGGATTTTTAATAATTTAAAACCAATTTAAAAGTGTGAATATCGCTAATCGAAATTATAATCGCGATTAATTCGTAATTGCCCCTTTATACTTTGTTTTCTAGCAGAAGACTTTATAACTCAGAAATCAGAAAATGAACGAAATTATAAGTCGAAATTCGCTGATGATAGTGCAATTTGAAGCGTTGTGGCATTGAGCTGCATATTAATTAATCCCAGAAATTCCTTTTAAGAGAACCAATCACCAGCTCAGAAAATGAGGTATAAAAGGCCAAACATTAAACAAATGGAGACTTCGTGCCGCGAATTTGACTTTTTAAACATTTCCACGCTGCCCTTCCTCTAAAATTACGTAAGTCCTATAGGTCTCCCAAACAGATCCCGCGGCCCGGGCGCCGCTTGAACGGATTAGACTCCATTCGTCTTGCCCCGTACCGACTCTGAAATGATGAAGCAATAAAGATGTTTCCTGAAAGAAAGCCTAGTCGCCATTGTGTGCTGCGTCTGTCATCTCTCTTCGTTCAAGTAATTAAATACGTCATATATATATATATATATATATATATATATATATATTGTGAAAAAAAAAAAAAAAAGAAAACTTCCTTATTACTTACATAAAAATATCTTTATTTTATTCGAAAGAAAATGTGAGTGAAGTCAATGTTAATAAATCTTTAAAACATGATTCTAGTTGAATTTTTTTTTTTTTTTAAGAATAAAACAACTAATACTAAATAAAAATAAAATACATAGAATATGTTTTATTTCGAGTTATATGTTTGATATAGAGTTATTACATTTTCATATTACGTTAAGTACTATTTACTGTTTCAATGAATATATAAACATTTCGACCACAAAATAAAACTTAATATTTAATTTAAATTTTACTGCAATTAGTTTTAATTAATTTTGTCAAAATCTGTAAATTATTTTATTTATTTTATTTGTAAAATAATTTTGTTTGAATATGGATTGCGATTCCGAAAAATCATAAGTTATACAAATTACGAAAGAATGCAACATCAAAAAGAACTAGTTAGCATAGGTGGACTCTGCTCAGTTCTCCATCATACGTATGTTCTCATAAATTTCTAATACAGAACATATTACATTCATGTTAAGAGAAATTAATTTGACCAAACGCTTGACACGGTGACAGAACGATATCCCCTCCTAAAAGGCTACCCACCATTCAGTTCGATATATTTGTCTTATTCTAATCTATTAATTTATTTTATTGGGGTCAATTTCGTAGTTTAGTTTCCAAGCTACTATTTCCAATGTAACAATCCCTAAAATGCATACTTATATGGAATATCACCCCATTTGCTATGTTTTATAAAATCTTAAATTTGGAATAACTTACGAAATTTTCCAAATAAAATATTTGTAGTCAATCATGTTCAAACAAGTATCATAAATATTATTTTGAAGTTGTCTCATATATTTATGATCCTCAAAATGGTCATTTATGCTCAATTTTCCCCTATTCTGCCATTTAAGTAAATAGTAAATTTCAAATAACTTACGAAATTTTCAAATTAAAAAATTAGTAGTCAGGGATGTTCATGTCAGTATCTTAAATGATATTTTAAAAGTGTTCCAATGAAAATATACCTTTCCAATGAAAATATACCTCAAAGTAGGCGTTTATGCGAAATTTTGTTTTATTCCGCCATATTATGTAAATAGTAAATTTCCAGTGACTTACGATTTTTTTAAATTGGAAAAAATGATAGTCAAGGATGTTTATAACAGCATCTAATATAATATTTTAAAAGTAGACTGAAAACTTTACGATGAAAACATCCCTCAAAAGTGACATTTATGCTAAATTTTGCTGTATTCTGCCATGTAAAGAAATTCGTAAATTTCGAATAATTTGCGAAATTTTCAAAATAGCATGTTTCTAGTATATGATTTTCATTCCAGCATCAAAACCGATATTTAAAAGCTGTTCTTGCATCTTTACGATAAAAAATATTTCTTTTCGTGCACGTTTAAATGAAATTTTGCCTTTTTCTCCCACGTTAAGAAAATCGTAAATTTCGAATAACTTCTGAGGTTTCTAAATTAGAATGTTGCGAATAAATAAGGTTCTTTCCAGTGTCATGGATAATACTTTAAAGCTGGTCCGATCTCTCTACTATCATTTGTTCGTGAGATATCGTGTACACAAACATACTAACGCACTAAAGGACTAACAAACTAACAGACACCCTACAGACGAACACTATACCCATTTTGATATTTTTAGATTCCTCACACCTGAGAACGTGTAAAAAAGTAAAAAAAAACTGAGGTCTAAAATGTTCACGATTACCTACTTTCATCATACCTATAGTACTGTAGATAACTAAAAAACGTTCTTTTAAAAAGAAGAGATTTTAATGACAGGTAATTAAGAGGTTAAAAGTTTAATGCCATAATAATACAATATATTAAATCAAAAATATATTCCGAGAAAAAAAATAAATTCGTTTCCGAAAAAATATGTAATATTATAATCACTGACAAAACATTTAAATAATTTCTTGGAAAGTTTAACAATTAAATGAAACTTCTCTTACCTCCTGAATTTGAATATTATAATGACAAGTTATAGAGTAAAGTGTAAGGTAGATACAATATATGAGCACATTTTAAAAACTGTTTAAAATAGTTTTAGAAAAAATTATTTGAAATATAATTCTGTGTCAAGAGGTGTACCGCCTTCAAATCCCTCACATCATTTGAACACGTTATTTATATTAACTAGCATTTAAAGTTATTACTAAATGTAATTTTTTTTTTCAAGTAATCCCCCGCGCTTTTCTTTGAAACGTCATCTCAAAACACGTAATTATATATATAAAAAAAGAAAAGAAAAGAAAGAAAGAAAGAAAGAAATGGTGAAAATATTACTACCCAAATTAATTTTTTGTCTATGATGTAGGTATGAGAAAGCAATTATTATTAGTTCCCCATCATACTATAGGTATGGGGAACTTAGGTAATCGTGAAAAATTTCGACCTCGGTTTTTTGACTTTTCTACACGTTTTCAGGTGTGAGGAATCCGAAAATGACAAAATTTCTATGGTGTCTGTCTGTAGGGTGTCTGTTAGTCTGTTAGTCTGTTAGTCTGTTAGTGTGTTAGGGGTCAGTCCGTTAGTTTGTTAGTCTGTGTACACGATATCTCAAGAACAAATTGTCGCAGAAAGGTCAGATCAGTTTTAAAATATTACTTTCGACACTGGCAAGAACCCTATTCATTTGCAACATTCGATTTTAAAAACTTCGTAAGTTATTCGAAATTTACGATTTTCTTAACATGGGAGAATAGGACAAAAAATCACTTAAACGTGCATTAAATGAAAACATTTTATTGTAAAAATGTCAGACCAGTTTTAAAATATCAGTTTTGATGCCGGAATGAACATCAGTAACTATAAATATGCTACTTTGAAAATTTCGCAAGTTACTGGAAATTTACGAATTTCTTAACATGGCAGTATAGGGGAAAATTTCACATAAACGTCAATTTTGAGAGATATTTTCATCGTAAAGATGTCAGACTACTTTTGAAACATTATTTAGGACACTGGCATGAATATTAATGACTATGAATTTTCCAATATAAAGATTTCGTAAGTTATTGGAAATTTACGAATTTCTTAACATGGCTGAATAAGAGCAAAATTTCACATAAACGTAAATCTTGAGGGATATTTTCATCGTAAAGATGTCAAACCACTTTCGAAATAATATTTAGGATACTGGCATGGATATCATAGACTATGATTTTTCCAATTTAAAAAAATCGTAAGTTATTTGGAATTTACGATTTATTTAACATGTCAGAATAAAGCAAAATTGAGCATAAACTTCCATTTTGAGGATCCTAAATACGTTAGACAACTTCAAAATTACGTTTATGATATTTGTTTGAACATGATTGAATACAAATATTCTAATAGGAAAATTTCGTAAATTATTCGTAATTTACGATTTTATCAACATAGCGAAATTGCAAATTTTTCATATAAATATGAGATTGAGGATTATTGCATTGGAAATAGTAGCATGAAAACTAAACAACGAAATTGACCCTGATAAAATAAATTAATAGATTAGAATAAGATAAATATATCGAAATGAACGGTGGATAGCCTATTAGGCGGGGATTTCATTATGTCACTGTATGAAGCTTTGGTCAAATTGATTTCTTTTAACATTATTGCCGAAACGTCAGTGGAGGCCCTCTGTTGAGACTCAAAACGGTTTTGGGCTGTGTCTGTATGTCTGTCTGTCGCGCGATAGCGGCCGCCAAAAAAGCGCTATTTACTTGAAATTTGGTACACATGTTCATGAGCCCCACGAAATCAGCTGTATAGTTTTTGGTATGTATTCCATTTGTAGTTCGTATACAGGGACACGCCAAAGTTTTTCTTATCATTACGGCCAATGGGAAAAATTTATATGTATCACAATAGCGGCCACAAAAATCACGCTATTGACTTGCAATTTGGTACACGTGTTCATGTTCCCCATCGAAATCTGCTGTATAGTTTTGGGTGTGTATTCCATTTGTAATTTGTGTACAGGGACACGCCAAAGTTTTTCTTATCATTACGGCCTATGGGAGGAATTTGTATGTACCGCGATAGCGGCCACAAAAATCACGCTATTTACTTGCAATTTGGTACACGTGTTCATGAGCCCAACGGAATCTGCTGTATAGTTTTAGGTGTGTATTCCATTTGTAGTTCGTGTACAGGGACATGCCAAAGATTTTTTATGATTAGGGCCTATGGGAAGAATCGGTATGTACCGCGATAGCCACCGCAAAAATCAAGCTATTGACTTCCAATTTTTGCCGAAATGTGAATGGAGGCCCTCTGTTGAGACTCAAAAGGATTTTGGATTCCGTCTGTCTGTCTGTCTGTCATGCGATAGCGGCCGCAAAAAACACGCTATTGACTTGAAATTTTGTACACATGTTCATGATGCCCACGAAATTAGCTGTATAGTTTTCGGTGTGCATTCCATTTGTAAGTTCGTGTACAGGGACACGCCAAAGTTTTTTTTACCATTATGGCCTATGGGAAGAATTTGTATGTACCGCGACAGCGGCCCCCAAAATAACGCTATTGACTTGCAATTTGGTACACATATTCATGAGCCCATTGAGCAAGCATTTGACGAAACTGATATAGATCTGAGACTGACCGCCTTGGCGAAAATAATGCTCCTTTTATACTTTTCTATTGAAAACAGACTGTTCTGGAAAATTCTCGTATCACATCAGCCAATGAGATTAGAGCTTCCATATTTGGTATATTCCTAATAAGGGTTTTCTCGCCAAGATCGCCAAAAAAATCGCCAAGGAGGGAAATAGTCGCCAAATTTGGCGCCAAATTTATTTCTTCCCTTATAGGAGCTTTTTAATGCGTTTTTAAAGGAAAATTTGGCTATTTTAACGCTAAAACGACTATAAAGGCACAAAATTAGCATTTTATCAACTTACTAAACCTCTTTGAAAGAATTTATACAAAAATAAATGCAATTATTTACAATTTCGTAACACTTTATATCATATACAAATAGGTATACAAAGAGAGATACAACGGGGGGGTTGAGGGGGGCTGCCGCCCCCCTCAGGAATGTATTTGATTTTGGTAATAAGTCGATCGAATGTATATATACTATTATATAATAAGGAATAAATAAAAATGACCTATTGAATAATGTCTGATGCAAATAGGACGTTGAGGCTCCTGATCTGCAGATCCACTAGTAATATGTCTCGCACTAGAAATTTCTGAGAACATAAATATGATGGGAAACTGAGCAGAGTCCACCTATGCCAACTAGTTTCACAGAAGTTTTCTCAGACTTGGTAATATCTGTACTGATAAGTATAAAGGATTTAAGTCCATATTCTTGATTTTTCAGGAGACAAAAAAAAAAAGTTTAACTATAAACTAAACGGAAGAATCGATTAGGAAAAGGAATTATGTTGATTTATACCCTTTATACCATTCCGTGATTGTCAACCTTCATTTAATAAAGGAAAAAAATTGAATTAAACATTTTATACCAAAAATTAATGCTGAATTTCTGACTTTAATCTTTTTTTACGAATGGATTTTATCAAAGACTAAATTACATGGATTTAAATCCTTTATACCAATCGATAGAGAATTTTTTTCTGAGTCTGACTATGTACTTAACTCAAAATCGACATTTTTGGACTTAAATCCTTTATAATCCAGTACAAATATATAGTAAAACATTTTCATCAATTACATTTAGTAGAAAATAATATGCTTATATAATTTTTTGTAGGCTTGTGTATTGTCTTTAAGTTATATACAAACCAGATAGTGTACTTATATTTAACACGAAATCAATAATGCAATTTGAATTGGACTTCCAAGCAATTTCAATGTAAGTACCTAATAAATTCGAATAATTTTGTGTGGCCTTGTATACAAATTCTGAATGATTTACATATCGTATTCTATACGGTACACATTTTCATGCATATAAAAATATATGTTCATTTCATTTAGTTTAGTGCAGTCTAAAGTTGATTAACTGTACATACTAGAAATTTTGCTCACAGCAGTAATGCATTTGATTTGAATGTCCTTCGACATCATCCACTTTTGCGATTTTGATGATTTTTTTCTTGTAGCAGCCGTATACGATACAACTTTCGTATACCGAGTTTGTATATTCAGCTAACCCTTAATCTTGGATTATGTTGATATTGATAACAGACTCACGCTCACACTTACACACACAGTCTAAAGTTGATTAACTGTACATACTAGAAAATTTGTTCACAGTAGTTAATGCATTTGATTTGAACGTCCTTCCACATCATCCACTTTTGGAATTTTGATAATTTTTTCTTGCAGCAGCCGTATACGATACAACGTCCGTGTAACCGAGTTTGTATATTCAGCTAACCTTTAATCCCGAATTATATTGATGTTGATAACATACTCACGCTCACACTTACACACACAGAGAGAGAGTCCAATTGCTGAAAACTTGATTTTTGGAATCAGAGATATCACAAAACTTAAAAATTAGCAATATTCAATTTTAAAAATTTGACTTAAAAACATTTCTCTTTGCCACTATATGGATAACAGAGAGTAAAAATGTATATATTGTAGTACTTCACAATCTGTAATTGTTTCCTTGCATAATTTACTGTTCAATTTTTCTTAAAAACACCGAAAAATTAAGCAATGAATTGAAGACGGAAAAATATTTAATATATAAGCTGTAAAAATTCCTCCTATGTTAATTTTACATAGGAACTAAATGTGAAACATTTTGTTATTATTATTTTTTTTAATGCGATATCTCGCAATCTGTCAGTTCAAGGTACAGTCGGAGAAAAAAACAAACGCAACACTCAACGTAACTTCGTTGCTAATCGATGTAGAAAAATGTAATAGGTATCATTCGACGGGGAATTGTGAGTAGTTTCAGAAAATGAACTGAAATTTTGAATTCGGGGTCGTCTACATATTAAAACGCACACCAACTTTGATTTTTTCAATGGTAATGCCCCATTTTTATTATATATTTGAATTTCTGGGATCACGAGAACGCGAAAAAGCATATTAGTTGTATATTTTACTTATTTTTTCACAGAGTTATAAGCGTTCAAAGTTTTGAGGTGCTAATGTTAAATTCATATTTCGAACTTTTATTAATATCTTCACAAAAAATAACTTGATCGATATAATTTTTTTTTTTTACAAGATGCAGTGAAGGACCCTAAACATAATCCATCATTACTTTTGATTCTGAAAAATATTTTTAATTCTGAAAAATATTAATAAATTCATATTTATAAAAATTATGAATTATGACCTATATTAATTTTTACATAAAATGAATCCTAATGGTGAAAAATATGGGTGTGCAAATTTGCAGCTCATTCCAGTTATTAGTTTTCGAGATATAAATAAATCTTTCTTTCGAGTGGTTTAGGGAGCCGTCTCTTATGTAGTTTTGCATGATAACGAATCAAATCTTAAAAAAATAACAAAGAAAATTAAAAAAAAATATTTTTATTTTTTACTTACGGGTGCAATTAAATAACAACAACGTCAAGCGCAAAAAAATGAAACAAAAATGATGATTTTTAGTCATTAGTCATCAAGAATTCCTGTTTTCTAAAGAAGACAAGCCCCGCCTTCATCGTTCTTTAAAACAAAACAATACAGAAAAAAAAAAAAAGTAAATTTGACATCGAATATTCGTATTAAACCCCTTATTTTATCTTGACAAAAATATGCACAATTGGTATTTACTTCATCGATTACCGGTGATAAATTTTGAATCTTTTAAACGAACACTAGAAGAAAAAAATTAACTAAATAGGCGGGGTTTTCTGTTTCAAATAGAAAAATAGGCTTAATATTTCAGAACAAATTTTCTGTATTCACAATTATATTACAAATGGATATACATTATGATTATAATCTTTCTAATCAATATATTTCTATCCATAGTATATTTTATTGCAAAAATATGAACAATGGGTACACACTTAAGAAATAAGTAACACACAAATTACGAAAGAAACGCCCACTGACAGAGTTACAGATTTTCAAATGGCGTGAATCTATGTCAGCAGTCGCGAAAGGATTAATTAAAGAATTATATTTTCATAGAAATTATAAAACGAATCGTACAGTTCCAAAGAGTTCAACTGACCCAAAACTGGTAAGTGCGATTAAAATTGTTTAATATTTACTTCATGAACCCTTACAATAATTTATCAGAAAAGATTTAGTTTATGCATTGTTATATATATATATATATATATATATATATATATATTATTTCATTTCGTATATTATTTTACACCTACAAAAGAAAATTTAAGCTTTATTGGTGATCAGTACAGCGATAATAGACAGTTTTTCTTGAAAAATATTGCACTTTTTTCAAAGAGTACTGTCTGGACCAGTCGCAAGTGTAATGCATTTAAATAGACCTAAAATTATCTAAAAAAGTACTGAAGTATACACAAATCTAAAAAACTGAATTCTAGTTAATTAAGAAACTGGAAAATGTAAATGTTTTAATTAATTTATATAATTCTTTTTTTCCCGAAAGATTTCCGGTGTAAAACATTAAAATTTTGTCTATTTCTTATAGGATCTTAATTTTATTTTTCTACATTTAGAGATAACCCCCTAACACATTTTTAATTATAACTCTATATATACTGAAGATAGAGTATACAAACAGTATACTTTTCCGCACTGCCAGACTCTCAGAAATTCGAATATGAAGTCAGAATTGGGTGTTGCAAAGTTGGCGTTCATTTCAATATGTAGATGATCCCTAATTCAAACTTCGACGACATTTTCAGAAAGTGCATTTAATTTCCTGTTGAATTATGTCTATTAGATGTTCCTGCGTCAATAAATAACGAAATTACAGCGGGTGTTGCGTTTTTTTTTTTTTCCCCGACTGTACATTAGTATGGAAGAATGATTACAAGAAAAATATTTCAGGTGCCATAATGTAAAGCAAAATATATTATATTTCAATTATTCTTTAATAATAATAATAATAATAATAATAATAATAGTAATAGTAATAATGAGGAAGAATACGTGAAATATTTAAAAAGAACGGTTTTCATTATGTAGTATTCGATATCCATTATATAATTATTTAAGTAATTTGAGTATATCAATTTCAAATTTAAAAAAAAAAGGAGCTATTTAAATGTCTTTTATGTATTATACTCGTAATTTACTAAACCTATAAATGTTTGATAATACATTACATTTTATATGATGGATTTAGTATTTTCTTTCAAAAACATAAATTATCTTTTACATGCTCTATTGACAAAAGAATATTAACAAATCTCGAAAAAATTTAAAATTTAAAAGGAGTACTTCAAGAATATTTTATAAGTAAATTCTTAATCAATATAACATATATATACATATATATATTGTATGATTGTACTTCTTAAAGTTTTCCCTTTTTTTTTTTTTTTTTTTTTTTTTTTTTAACCATTATAAATTGTTTTCATACACTTTATGAATACGTTTCTTTATACATTAAAATAAATAAGAAACTACGTTTTTATTTTCTGGTGACTGTCACGAACATAACGTTTTCGGCGGGGTCCCCCGCCGTCCTCGGCGACTTGGCTTTTGGTGAAACTGCAAAAACTTCTGATGGTGTTCTCGTTAGACTGACCCTTTCTTCGATGAGGTGGCTCCACGTATGATCTATGTCTGCGGCGAACTCGTTAATACTATAAGAATTTTTATTTTTAATAATTTCTATTGTTTCTCTACAATGTGCATTCTTTTAATGGCAACAAGTCCGTCACAGACATAGATAGTACGTGGCGCCACCTCATAGAGGAAAGAGACAATCTAAAGGGAACACAAATGCCTTTGCTGTTTCACTACAAGTCAAGTCGCCGAGGACGATGGAGATCCTCACCGAAAACATTACAACCGCGACACTCGCCAGAAAATAAAAGGCAGTTTCTTATTTATTTTATAGTTTAAAGTTTTTCCATTTATTCCAATTAAAATTATTTCTTTTATTTAAAGTTTTTTTCTTTTTTTTTTTTTTTTTTTTTTTTTATACAGCATGTTGTAAACAGTAAATATAATTTAATAATGTAAAAAAATACATATTATTATTGCGCTCTAATTATTAATTTTCTCTTGCACATAACAATTTTTTTATTATAAACTATTGTATAATGCACGAAAGTATAATTTAATAATTTGAATAATAGCAGGGTGAATGAAAGTAATTATAATGGTGAATTTAACTGAAATAATAATAACAAAAAAAAAAAAAAAAAAAAAAAAAAAGAAGAAGAAGAAGATGACAGTACATTTTAGATATTTTAAAATATATTTTCTTTTTTACACCCTTCTTACGATAACTGAATATTCAATTTAACTTTTAAATTTCTATATTCCCATTTACTTTCACAGGGAAACGCGAAATTCGATAATAAAATCTGGATTATGAATGAGAAAAGTCGTTTTCTTGATAGAAGAAAATCTATTCAAATTTTATGTGAAAATATTTTTAATATTTTAAGGGATTTTCAGATTTCTCATTTTTAAGAGGCCTTTTTATTATCTATCTGGGAGGAGAATATCGGTATTAAAGATGAATGAACACCGATATGATAAGCATATATTAATTTTAGAAGGATAAAAAATATTATTTTTAATCACATAGTAATAAAAGGAAATAATCTAGTAAAAAATGGATGTTTAATGTACTTGTATATTTGATATTAGATTATAAGAAAAGAAATACATGTGCACTTTTATTATGTAAGACTCGCGTAAAGGTTTAATTATTGCAATGAAATAATCTAGATAATACATCATTTTGCATATTCATCAAACCGTAATATATCACATATTGTTTCAAATTACAAATATTATTATTATTATTATATCAGGCAGCCTTAGAGTGTAGTAAAGAACTTTATTTTTATTTTTATTTTTATAAAACTTACTTTATTTTTATTTTTATAAAACTATTTACATTAAGTAAGGAAAAGGCAGGATGAGAAAGGAATATCAGATATATTATTTGGCAGTATATTGTTATATAATGTTTAATTATACTATACTTATAATAGGCAAGACGTAGCTAACTATCGACGCTACCTTAAGGATCCCATATGCGCAGCATTCGCGAGCTTCCGTTACTTTTTCTTGTCTAATTTTGCATTTTTTTTTTTCTCGGTGTTCGTTGTTTTACTTTTTGTTCATTTATTTTTATTTTTTTACACACTTGTGAATGTGAGTTTTTTCATCATCATCCTAGCTATGCTATTTTCTGTGGATTTTTAGTCTTCTTTCTCTTGATTTTTTTTTTTTTTTTTTTTTTTTTTATTCTAAACAGTTGTTAATACATTACAACTTTTTAACATTATTATTTACTTATAAATTATTTAATGCATTATTACTTAATTAATGATAGATTATATTAGATAGTCTTATGATATTCTTAAGAATAACAAATATAACTGAAATTTCAATACGCATATTTTTGTAGCAATAGCTAAATTTTATGATACTTAGCGTACATGAAAATTGCTAAGATCTTTGTTAAAATATTTTTTTTTTTTTTTTTGCCATTTACGCTTATTTAATTTGGTTTGTATCATTACCGTGATCAAATCAGAAGCTATAGATTAATAATTTACCTAATGTACAAATTTTGAACGAAACTTTACGTAATTTACATGTTATTATTTTTTTTTTATTTACGATACTTTACTTAGTAAATTAATGTAGTTCTGTAATTTATTAACACTTCTGGGACCGCTGACGTAGATTCACGTCGTTTGAAAATCTGTAACTCCGCCAGTGGACGTTTCTTTTTCAATTTGTATGCCATTTATTTCTTAAAAATATACAAATTATTCATATTTTTACAACCAATATGCTATGGTTATAACTTATAAATACTTTGATTAGAAAGAGTATAATTATAATGTATATCCAATTGTAATAAGAATCTGAATATAGAAATTTTGTTCTGAAATATTGTAACTGGAGACAATAATGCCCACAGCCGGACCTTACTGTCAAAAAGACAAAAATATGCGGTCGTGAAAGTGTTAATAAAGTACAAATAAAATTCATGTGAATTAAATGCTCACTAAATGTCATATAATAAAACAAAGATTCAAATCTTTTTATTCTCAATTTTTGCTCCCGTTAAACATAATTTGAATTTTAACTTTTCTAAGAAAATTGAAAAGTGTTTATTATTTCGGTTTGTCTGTCTGTCAGACTCTGAGTCAGCAATTTAATTTCCTTAAATATTTTTAGGATATCGTGGGATAGTTTTAGGATGACTATAGCATGTCTTTTTATTAAAAATGGTATAAACAACATTACTCCTTTGTGTAAAAGGGCTCATAAAATCTGGGGATACGTTTCTTCATATGAAAGGTATTTTTTGAGGAACATTTTAATATCTTTATTCTGCACATAACCCAACGAGACATTATATAAGTAAGCCTTAATTAAACTGCTGTAGTTAATATAATTATTATTTATGAATATTTATATAATCTTAAAACATGTAACTAATATATATTGAATTGCTGTGGCTAGCTTTATTATTATTTCCATTATTATTCCGTTGCCAAAAATTGTGTTTTAAGAAGAAAACACTATCAATACTATCAATGAATCATTTAAAGGACCACTGAAAAAGATTTAGATATATTGGTAGTCATGAGGAGGAAATACTGGAAATGCACTTTCAGTTGTGTTATGGAATTTAAATACTTATTAGCAAATGTAAAAATTGTTTATGGTTTTGTTTCCTTTATCTAGCCTCAATTTCCTTTAAGTAAATAGAGAATCCATTCAAACTGGTGTATATTATTAACGCAGAATCGCGTTTAAACATTTATAATAATTGTAAATTTTTATTTTTTACTTTCTCTTACCCATATATATGGTATAAAAGTATTGTTTGGGTCAAATTTTCGAAATGAGTTTTTGTTTTATATACACGATCTGAGGTCATCTGAATCCAAAGCAAGGTCGGTGTGTGTGTGTCTGTGTGTTATTAGCATATCTCAAACAGTAGCAAAAATTCTAAACTTGGTATTTGAAATGTGTATTATATGGGGATACTACACTAAGCTTTTCGTTGAGATGAAGCAAATGTTTTCTTTACAGGGACTCTCAAGAGAAATCAAATGCATTACATGTATGGAGGAAAATGTAAATTAAGTAGAGTTTAACATATGTAGACTGCACCAAGCCAAATGAAACGAATATCTATCTTTTATATGTGTAAAAACTTGTTTAATGTAGAATCTGGTATAGAAATATATCAGTGTTCGTTTATATGGCTACACAAAAAACAGGATTATAATCCGACAATACTTGAAAATTGATGAAAGTGTATTTCAGGTTGTGAAGTGTGTTATTAATATAGCATTATATTTATGAGCACCATTTGGTGTGTACATAACCTTCAGAAGATACACAGGGCTGGGAAAATTTAAGCCACGACATTTTTTTTATTGTTAGGGAAAGTGCATTACAATATTATTTTACCATGTCCAAAAAAGCTGTATTTGAAATTAAAGCAGGATTTGAAATTAATTCCTAATAACCATATGGTAAATAATATATATATTTTTTAAGCTAAATATTCATCGCTTGATCTTTTGTATATTTATACGTTTTGAGGCTTCCTGTATACTGAAGTCAAATTTTTAACGTTTTATTTTCTTCTGTGTCTCTTAGATTAAATAATAATAATAATAATAAAATAATAATAATTTCAGGCGATCCAAAAGTTATTATTTCAAATTATAATGTATTTGTTGCTGGAAAAGTTTGATCAAGACTAATAAGTTTCTTGCATGTGAAAGTTCCCTGAATAATTTTAAGTGAACTTTTAATTTTAATAACAATTTAAATTCTATATAAATGTAGGTACATTAATGAAACGGGGGGTTGAGGGGGGCGGTAGTCCCCCTCACACAAAACTACCTATCATGTAAAACTCTTCCGAAGCCTAATTTGAATTGTTTTATCGTAAGTTTACATAACAGTACTAGTTATCTCCAATCTGTATTTATAGTGTTAAACTTCAGTGTAATAAAAAATCGTGTGATTGACACACCAGATTATTTTATTTTAATTTCTGCAATTATTTTAGAAAAATGATTTACTTTTTTGATATATTTTGTATTACGCTCTTTAAGAACAATTTGGAGGATATTTCTTGTTCAACAATTTAAAAAAAATATTTATGACTTTATTTCGTCTGACTCTCTGACAGCATTTTCTTTTTCATAAATATTTTTAATTACTTATACTATAAATAAGACATCTTCTCTAAGATTTATAAAATAGAACATTATTATTTTTTTTTTTTACTGGGTCACTATATTCAATATATAATATTCATTCATTAATTAATATCATGTTCAAATGCCGATAAATTGAACAAATTAACATAATCCTGTTTTTTTTTTTTATCAATAAACTAAGTTAATTAACGCCTTTAATATATTAAAAACAGATTAATAAATTATTCCTGCATTTATGTGTTTTCTTCGGATATTTACTTTTTACAATTAAAGTATTTGTTATTATTATAAAAATACATGCTGTGAAAACGGAAATTAATACATTTTTAGAAATATATCAAAATTTTGTATTTCTTTTAGTGGATCGGTTACCTGTTTAGCTACTGTTTTACTAATGTTTATAAACAAAGAATTTCACAATAGCTTTTCATTTATTGTTACCGTAAAAATTTCATTTTTAATAAAAGAATATATACAAAATTATACTTATTTAATATCATCTTTTAAATCATTATTAAGTCAAATATTATACTATCTCAAGCTTTTTCTAGACATTTAACAGAAATATATTTTATATATGAAATGTATTTTTCCTAACTCGGATGTTATCTATACACACCCGTGAATACTTGATTTAAAATTTGCTTCCTACATTTGATTTGGATTTATGCAAATGCAAACCATTATGTGAAAAATCGAAGGATGAAGTAGAAAATATTTATTCTGCCGCATGTGAATATCAATATTCAAATTACAGTTTAAAATCTATGCAAAGGTGTTTTTATTTTATTTTATTTTTATATATTTTATTTTATTTTATTTTATTTATTTTATTTATTTATTATTTATTGAAAATATAAAAGGTCTTCTGCTTATTTCTTCTGCTTATTTCTTCGCATGAAATTTACTGTAGTAAACATAGTAGAGAAGATTTTTTTAAATGATGTACAGATGTATCAAAAGAACCCACTATATTTCGAATAAAATTAAAAGTAAAAAAAGAAAAAAACGCTTTGTGATTAGGAATTTTAAATGGTTCTTATAAAAATTTAAAGGGAATACATTTTCTCCGATTTCATTTTTATAAAAAATTTTATTACTTTTTAGTTTAGTGAAACTTTCATGCCCTACAACTGAGAGTGTTATGAATCGTTCAAATATAAAATAAATAATTATTCCTTAAAGTTTTAGTTTATCTCAAATATTTTAAATAACAATTTAAAACGTAAAAATACAATGTTTAGCGATATAGCAAAATATTAAATATTTTGTCTGTAAAATTCTGTTTATTATAGGGACTTTTTTACTTTTTCAAATTCGTTTTACTGCATTTTTCATTTAAAAATATTTTAATAAAACTACAATACGTGAATAAAATAAAATCTGAATGCAATGCTTTATCAAAATAACATAAATGCTTAACATTTTTATAGAAATTTGAATAGGTTTTGATCAAAAGTATTTAAAATTTTATTTTTATAACATTGTATTAAAATTCTCTCTCTCTATTTTTTTTTATACTATTTTTATTGAAAAATATATGTGGTATTTCGTATCAGGTTTTTAAAATTTACAAATATGAAAGAATATTTATATACTCTACGTGTGTTATTAAAATAAATATTCAGTTTCTAAATTGTACTATATATATTATACTATATATATATAGAGAGAGAGAGAGAAATCTTGTTGCTTTGTTTGGTGTGTTTCTTCTATCAAAAGGATTATATATATAAAGGAAAATAAATATTAAGCATTCACAACTGTATCTAACACATTTTTACAAAGTATATCGTTATGTTATTACCATATAAAATCTCATATATATATATATATAAATATACATATATATATATATATGAGATTTTATTGTATTTTAGTTTTAACCTATTATGACGTTGTGACGTATTTTTGGCAATTTGTTTTTAATCAACATTTCGATTTAAATAACTTAAGGATCTAAGATATTCCACAACATTCTTGGTTAACACTTGTTTTAAATCTAAAAAAGCTATACTAATCTGTTAATTTTTCATACTACTGAAACTTTCATGGAAAAGAATATTAAAAAAAAAAAAAAAAAAAAAAAAAAAAAGACAAATACGAAAAACTACAGTCACGAATGGAAGAAAAAAAATCAATTGTTACTGTTAAAAATGCACGAAAAATAGTTTAAATAAAAACAACATAGGGATCCATGAGGCCCTAGAGTACAAATGTCGTCGGACAGAGCTGACGGCTTCCTGTCTGAAATTATGATAAGCTGAGGGACAGCCTCTGAAATCTTTCATGGAACAAAAACGGAGAAGGGGAGAGGAGGAGTCAAATATAAATTTTTGTTTATATATATTATGATTTTTTTTTTCCTCATATCTTAATATACAGTGCAGGTAAAAAAAAAAAAAAAAAAAAAAAAAAAACTTTACAGCTGAGCGGAAGAAAAAAAACCACTCTACATGTCAGTTGCTATTCCCGCCATAAAACTCTGTCGAATCCCAGTGACGACGCGTGTCGTTAGTCGGTCACAGACGATCTTTCCCTGTCCTATCAACATTCAGTTCGTCTCGGGGACTCTTTCAATCAGATTATGCGCTCTTTGCTCCGGCCGACAAATATTTCGTTTGTTAATCAAAAAATTGAAAACCTACATCTGTATTCCCACTCCACACAATGGGTTGGAAGAAGCTTAAAATCGAAGAGAGGATCCGTGAAATCATTGGCAAGAGAAAGAGGTCTTTGTGATCGATGTAGCTAGAGATCTGGCAAACCATTCCAGATGTAGTTAGAATTAGCCAGATATCCATGTCTAAACGGCTACGGATGATAATAAAATGTAAAAGGGAGATGTGATATGACAAAATACAGACTGCAATGCAATATTCACAATAAACCATTTGAATGCTAAGATCTTGACTTTCTTTACATTTTATTGACCTTATTATGATTTCCTACATCTGGCTACATCTATAATGGTCTGTCAGATCTCTGGCTACATCAATCACATAGTCCCATTCTCCAGCAGAGTCAAAGCAGGGTATTTCTCTTCCATTTTAAGCTTAATTCGACCCTTTGTGTGGAGTGAGAATACAGATGTAGGTTCTCAAACTTTTAACAAATGAACAAAATACTAGCTGGCGGGAGAAAAGAACATATAGTCTTACTTTAACCCATTCATGGTCACGCCATTTTTAATTTTTTCGTTTCAAAGCCATTTTAGTGGGATGTGTTTTATATATTTTTAAGTCATTAAGTACTAATAATATTACAAATTTATCAGGAGTACTGAGAAACTGATTGTTTTCTATTTAGCAAATTCGTAGCAATGATTTAGAAGTAAAAAACTCTGACGGGTTAAAAGTTCAAGAGGCGAACTGGGTGTTAATAGGACAGAGAAAGGTCGTCTGTAATCGATTAACACTATGTGTCATCACTGGGGTTCGACGCATTTTTAAGGCGAAAACGGCAATTAATATGTACTTTTTTTTTTTTTACATTAGTGCAGAATGAAAAAGAAGCATGGTTATTCCAATTTGCCATTCACTGCTATCACTCTTAAGCGAAAACACTGAAAAGTTTATGGATTCATTTGAATTTAAACTTCTGGAATAACTGAATTAAAAATAGAACATTTTAATTAACTTTTTGTTTTAGAAGTTATTATTTCAGCCATTTGTTTTCTTTCAGAATGAAAGAATTGATTTTATTTGATTTTATGTAATAAAATCAAATAAATAAAATAAAGAGTAAATTCACATAATTATTAAGAAAAATTTAAAAAACTGGCAACGTGTACTGAATCAAAAAGAACAATCTCCAAAAATAGAAAATTTAGTTTCTATTTTTTCCCTCCTTTAATTCGTTTTGCGTTGACACATATGCCAAGCAAAATAAAGAAATGTAAAACAGACATCAGAAATATTACTGAGTTTGATTTCAGTGATGAAATGTGAATTTAAAATACTCTGTTAAAAATGAAGTGCTCAGAAGTTAATTTACATGCTCATTTCGAAACAATAATTTTGTTTCAAAGTGAAAACCTGTTTATGTCATTTATGAAATATTGCATGTTTTCAAAATAATATATGTTTATTTCTTAATTTATTATAAATAGGTTAAACTCAAAGACGTTTTTTAATAGAATTTCTATAGATTTAAACAGAAAAAGTTCAAAAATAAAATTTATATCTTAAAACCACCAGAACTATATATTTTTACGGTTTCATATTGGTTTGCGAAAGACTACATGAATGAGAATCTGTTTTTGGGGTATTAGAATTCACGATAGATGACGACAGTTTTTGAGCATGTTAATATATCCACCCAATAATAAGTACTTAGGACTTTTAAATTTGAGTATATTTTTTCTGCATACTCATATATTATAATCCGAATATATTCGGAGCTATACGTATATTTTGAGTATATGTCATTCTATATCCGAATTTATTTTCAGTGTTTGACATACTCAAATTTTACACAATTTTTATTATTATTATTTATTTATTTATTTTTATTTATTTTATTATTATTATTATTATTATTATTATTATTATTATTATTGTGTATTCGTTATTTAGGACAAATGGTTTTAATGAAATATACTTTTTATAATTAATCAAAGATCTTTCTACAAATCACACTAATTTATCTAAATTTTATTATTATTAATTTTTTTATTAATATTATTATAAGTTAGAAAGAATTGTAAAGCAATAAATGAAATGCATTTTGAGCTCCAGAATAGCGATAAGTTTTTCTTGTGCTTTCATGTCATATTTAAAATATGAATGATAATAAAAATATCATTTTCCTATAAAATTTCTATATTTAATCGCCTTTTACCATTATAAACAGGAAAATACAACGTCACGGTAATGCTGCAAGATTCAAGCTTCAAATTTTACAAAGAGTACTTTAACATTACGTTATAACTGCTTAAAAAAAACGTTTGTATTTAGATATCACAGAAAATTTTCAAATTTAAATTTTTGTCAAGTTTGCTGTTATACTAAATATCTAAATAAAAAATTTTCATTATTTCATGAGGTACAACTGCAACTTTAAAAACAATTTTGCTTGCTAAGTAAAAATATTCCGAAAAGAAAAAGGTTTGGTTTTTATTTACCTCCATATTAATTCTTTTCTTTTCTTAAATTTATCTCTGTAGGATTATTATTCCTATTAAAAAAAAAAAAAAAAAAAAAAAAAAAAAAAATCTTAGCTTTCTAGAGGAAAGCTTGACGTTGTATTATCGATATGAGAATTCGACTACATTAAAAGTTACTTTTTAGTTTTTCTCCTTAAACTTCATCTCAAATATTATGCATTTTCAAGCAATAACGCTTTGAGACCATGTTTATTTAAGAAAGCATGTTAATGGAAACCTTTTTATTTTTATAAGCTTTTTGTTATATACATTAAAGTTTTATCTATGTTGAAGATAGAGTTACATAAATACAGAATTGCATTTATTTTTAATGCACTGCACTGCATTAGGGCAAAATATGGTTTCTAGTTTTTCTTATTAAAAAAAATAATAATAATAATGAAAGAAAGATATTAATTTATGCAGAGGGTAAGTTGCCGCAATTCAAAAGTCTTCTGTTCTTATAAGTTTTGTTGGAATCGCAAAACAGGTTCAACGACGTATTTATAATGATAACGATATTTTGAAGCAATTGTTATAAAACGTTTGAATTTTATGTATAATCAGAAATTATTTTCTGTTAAATATGATGTAGTTTTATTATTATTATTATTATTATTATTATTATTATTATATTAATTAAGTAAAATTATATTAATTACACAAAATGTAATGAAAATATATAATTGTGAATCAAATAATACCTAAATAATTAAGTATTGGGTGGGTGCGAAAATTCTACCGGTTTATGGATAGACAAATTTGCAATGGAATGACGTCACACATGACATTCTAATGACGCAAATCGTCGGCCAATCAAACGCGTGGATGCCTCACATATAAATGCAGCGTGTCTCACAAGGTTAATCATCTCCAAAAAAAAAAAATATATATATATATATATATATATATGAGTGCGTAACATGGAAAGCAAGAAGGAACATATGAGACATTGTTTGTTTAACGAGTTCGCTAAAAAGAGTGCGGCAACCGCTGCATATCACAATGTTTATCAAGTTTTTGGGGAGGATGCAATAGACGAAAACACATGTCGTCGACGGTTTCGTAAATTTAGGGAAGCAGACAGAAGCTGCCGACGATATTGAACAAGCTATAAGGAACAACCCGAACCCAAATGTGGAAGAATTAGTGTAGACCTTCAACGTACACCGGACAACGGTCGAGAGACTGCTGGTTAAGTTGGGTGTTACGAGAAAGTTTGATCATTGGGTTCCATAGAACCTGACAGCTAATCAACGGGATGACCGAATTGCTACCTGTGTTTTCTTGATTTCCCGGTACAAAAATAACCCATTCTTGACACGAACTCAGTCAGGAGATGAGATGTGTGTTATGTACCGTAACATAAAGCGTCGTAGGATAGTGTCGACTTCAGATCGACCTCGAAAGCTTCGAAGCAATCCCAAGAAGGTGTTATTGAGTGTGTGGTAGGATGTGTAGGCAATAATTCACTGGGAAGTCCTGGCACTCAACCAAATCATCAATGCTGTCTTCTATTGTCTACAGTTAGACAGGCTGCATTCAAATTTGGTAGCAAAGCGGCCAGGTCTTATCAGTCGTCGCAGAGTTATCCGTCATCACGACGACGTCAGACCACTTGCTGCTGTGATCACTCGCCAAAAGTTACTGAGCTTTGGTTGGGAGGTTTTACCCCACCCTCCCTATTCTCCTGACTTGGCACCAACTATCACCTATTACTTGCGTTGAACAATTCCTCCAGTCAGAAAATCTTTGATGATCTTGATGCTGTGAAAACTGCCATCCAAGACTTTTTTGACTCGGAACCGCCAGATTTTTACCGCCGTGGGATTCATCTCCTACCAGAAAGATGGCAAGAGGTCATAGATAGTAGTGGGGATTATGCACAATAATATGTACTGTTCATTTTGCGTTTATTTGCTCTTCTTTATGGGTAATAAAAACGGATAGAACTTTTGCACTCACCCAATATGTGGTAAGTTATGAATTAGGAAAATAGAGTTGCACTCTTCTAGTAAAAACAAATACGAATACAATTAATTATTAATTTAGCTCACAAACAGTGCCTAGAATAAAAACTATTAAAAATGTAATTAATTGTTTATAGACATCTGGGATTAGTTTATCAGATTGTATACATAGTGTAATGTATCTATATACATTAATGTATATAAAATGTAATTTATATACAGATGGGTGACAAAATAATGTGAACGCTTTTTTCTTTTTTACGTTTTGTTAAATATCTTGGAAAGTTCTTTATGAATCATCTTGAAACTTTGGTAGAGTAAAGAACATGTTATAAATCATATTTTTCAGTAAAAGTTGTGTCATGAAAAAGAAAAGGGGACCAGTAAAAGATTAAATACTCATATAATAAGGAAACCACGTGACATGACGTGAGCGACTACGTATATTCCGCGGAATATTTTACCTATTTGTCCTGCGGGAAAAATTTTAAGTATACTAAAAAAAAAAAAAAAAAAAAGCCTGTTATATTGCAGAAAATTCCTTGCAGCAAATGTTTCCAGAATATATCCTTATGCTACTAGGAAAAATTGTAGACAGAAATTTTCTGTAACCGAACAATACAGAAAATATTCATAGAAACAGACTTTTTCCGTTTGTGCACATTCTAAAAAATAAATAAATCTCTGACATTAAATAATTTTTTTCTGCATTTGCCCAGACAGAATCGAACCAGTGTCCTCCACATAGTATTTAAAATGTTTACCTTGAAGCCACAGATTCATATGTCGCCCTTTCGTTTAGCACTTCCCAATACTGCTTTGATATCACAGTTTTAGAAAACAAAACAGAAAAAATATGTATCCACCATATAAAATATTTTGCAATCAAATCATTTGATTATAAAGAAAATATGACTAAACATTCAAGGTAAAATTTAGAAAACTGAAAAAAGTTTGTAAATACTGTTTATATTTTATAACTAATGTTCAATGCGATTTAGTTAACGACTTAATTTTTATAATTGCGTTTTACATTTCAAATTGTGTTATTATAAGTTCAAACACAAAAATAAGATTTTCGATGTATAATTACTACAAATGTCTTACACTATACTTCTAATCACTGTAACAGATTTTATCTGGTGGGTACACTTTTTTCTGTTTTACATTTGAAAAACTTGATATCAAAGTAGGATCGAGAAATGCTAAGTAAAAGTGAGAAACGTGAGTCCGTTATTGTACAGAGAGCTCTGATTCGATCTTGTTAGTCCAGATTAGGATTTTTTTTTTTTTTTTTTAACGATCTTACTACGAAAAAAGCCAGTTTCTACGAATAATTTTTGTATTGTTCGGTTATAGAAAATTTCTGTCTACAATTATTTCTCGTAGCATACGGAAACTTTGCGGCAACTTTTGTTGCCAGGAAATTTCTGTAATATAACAGGTTTTTTTTTTTTTTTTTTTTTTTTTTTTTTTTTTTTTTTTTCAGTTTAGGCTGATGGGAGTCAAGGATGTTTCAATGATAAGCAGATATTACAATACGTATTTCTAATATAAAAATAAGATTGATATTCTTTTATTACTTAAAGGATTAAAAAAATAATAAAATAATAATTTTTAAAATATGACCACTTTTGACAGAAACTCAAAAACGTAAAAGCTACGATGTTGTAGTTAAAAAAAAATTGTATTTGGAAATAGGAATTATATTGGTTTAAATAGTAATACTCATATATATTTTCTTTATGTAAACAGGGTGACCCTAATTTATTTCACCTTGTCTTGAGATAATTTAAATCAGTTTAATTACGCCGGAGATAAGTATCTATATCATTTGGCAAATTGAGCAGTTATAATTTATCTCGGAAATAATTTAAAGAAAAGAAATGAAACATTATGAACTTTTAACAGTTTCCAACAGTGCTGAAAAGTGTTAAAGACTTCGGTTTTTCTGTCTGTCTGTCCGTCTGTCCGCGGACTAACTTCCGTAAATATTCATGAATTTTCCGGAAACTTATACATGTTATTCAAGATCAGTATTGGATTATCCCTATCGAAAGTAAAGTCAACGCCTCTACTGATTTGTGTACAGGAACACTCAAAAGTATTCCACAGCAATTCTTTCTATGAGAGGTATTTCTATAAACCCTATATTAAAACCTTTACTTTGCACAAATCTTTATGAAATATGTTATTAAAGGACACTATTGGATGTTTTCAATAGATAATGGCGTAAATACTACCAAATGTTTGTGTACAGGGATATCCGAAATTATTGCAGAGCATTGCGTTCTACGAGATGTACTTTAATAAACCAGATTTTAATAACTTTACTTTGCACAAATCTCAATGAAATTGAAACACAAATTTGATATATACACAAAAAAATATTTTCTCTAAAATATAGTATTATTAGCATTAAGATTTACAGGGACACACAAAACCACTCATTTGTATTAAGGGCTATTATTAGAAATTTCTTGGAATTGCATTTTCTTTTACGTTAAGCGTTTTTAACACTATCTAACAATTTCTTTGTGTAAATCTGATTTCAATTTGTATATATGTCGGTCGGACTGCCCGTCGGCAGCGACTGTAAATATATTTAGAAATGTTTAAAAAAGTTATATATTTTATTGAAGTTCACTATGGAGTACTCTTTATTTAAAATGACGTTAATATATCCTGGAAAATATATTAAAAAATCATGGTTTGTGTACAGGGAAACCCCAAAAAATGCCAATGCGTTGCATTTTAGGAAATTCATTTTTATAAATCACACACACACACACACACATACACAAAAAAAAAGACATTTATCACTAGTAGGAAAATGTAATCTGCCATTGAACGACCTCTCATCGCAATCCCATGAATTGAAGAGTAACCGTTCATCGGTAACCCATCAGAAAACGGTGAATCTGATCGAGAATTCATCGGAAATGTGTCATCGGGAATAGATGAATCCGATCATCGAAATCCGATAAATTTAAAAAAATAAATTAAATACTTACAAAATCTAAGGAATGTCGTGCTCGTCTCGATGCACAGTCGTAGTTGCTGCATACAACTAAAAGGGTTTTCGAGGTCGATGGGAACGTGCCAAAGGAATCTGGTTTGTCAACAAATCAGATTAGACTTCCAAGGAAGACGTAAATTTCATCGATTTTTCACCGTGATTTATCATCAGTTTGAGACATATTTCCGACGAATTTTTCGTCATCGGAAACCGATCTTAGATACTGCTCGAAATGATATATCCTTGCTATTACTCGCGCAGAGTTCGAGCAATCGATGAAAGGCCGTGCAAAATACGATGGATCAGTGCTGTTAGGGATTGTTAATATGCTAAAATAATGTATTGTTTAGAGTGTTATATGGTTAAAATTCAGATTTACAGGGTTACGATAAAATATTCAGATGCATTAAGAGCTGAAATTAGAATCTAAGCTCTGCATTTTCTTTTACGTTAAGCTTTTTTAATACTTTCGAACTTTGTTTAAGAGTGATTATGAATTACATTAAGTACGTAGAGTTGGAAAGTATTAACAATCAATGCATACCGCATGATTTTTCTTCCTTGTTTATTTTGAAGTGCAAATATTACAAAACGCTTTCGAAAATTCATTCTTATATTTGCAAAATTTTACAGTTTTTAATAGAAACCATCTGGGGAGACACTCACATGACTTTTTCTTACCCTGAAATTTAATACTATGAATACAGATTGGCGATTAAGGGGTAAGATAACAAGTACTGTTTTATATACCTACGTTAAAGACAATTCAAATTAGACTTCGGAACAGCTTTATTTGGCAAATAACACTGCTCGGCATGTAAATTGCCTCTGACACCAGTTCAGCATATTCTTATGTAAAATGACCTCCTGAATCCGAATATGATGCCCATACCCTATCACCCACTGTTTTTTAGGAATATCCCCCTATTTTTATCATTTTTCGGTAATTTTATGGCTATAAATTTGATTTTTAGGAAGGGGTGGGATTATTTTAACCGTTAAATGTTTTCTGGGGGGCTACAGAGTTGGAAAATTGTAAAACATGGACATTTGCCACAAGGGAAAATTTTTGGGGGAATTGCCACTGAAATTATGCATTACATATCTTACATTTTTTTAATCTGTTATTAATGTTATTTTTTAAACTTTATATATTTTTTGTTTTTAGGTGTTAAATTAATTATTTTTCATTCTTCAAATCAAATTCATGGTCATAAAGTTATCGAACAGGGAAAGAAATTAAGGGAGGGGATGGGGTTTCTAGAAAGAGGTGGGTGTCTCGTCAAAATGGGAGTCATATTCGGATTCAGGAGGTCATTTTACATAAGAATCAGCAAGAATGGTATCAAACCTCAATTTTTTTTTTTTTTTTTTTTCACAGCAGTGTAATTTTGTGTGAGGTGAGCTATCGCCCCTGTCAGCCCCCCGTTTGACTATCGTACCTACATTTATATAGAAATCAAATCTGTTATTAATTATAAACGTTCATTTAAAATTATTCAGACGACATTTACAGCCAGCATTTCCGTAAACTTATGAATTTTAATCTTATACTTTCCAAGTAACAAACTTATGTTAATTTCAAAATGTAACAATTCAATTGCCTAAAATTATTTGTTCTTAAGTTACTTTGATAAGAGTCAGAGATAAAGCTTAAACGTTGAAAAAATGATTAGGGTATTCAAGAAGCCTCAAAATGTGTAAATATACAAGAAATAAGCGATAAATATTTAGCTCAAAATACTTTTTTTACCGTATGGATATGAGAAAATAATTTCAATTCTTAAGCAGTTTAAAATATTATAGCAAATATCTTGCACTAATTACTTTCAATTAAAAAGAAAATATATATTTAATTATTGGCAGTCATGTGTATCTTCTAAAAATTATATTCAGACCACAGGGTTTACATAAATACAATCGTATATTAATAACACATAGCACAGCCTGAAATACACTTCCATCAATTTTCAAGTATTGTCCCAATATATTGTTGTTGTAGTTGTCGTATGCCACTCGGAAATTCCGAGCCCCGGTATTTGAACTATCCGGATTTAAGGCAAGAGGGGTGCACCTTCCGTTTTACAGTGGAGCACCACCAGGGAGGAAGAACGACTTAGCTCCAGAATCTGGAGAAAGGTAGCAGTACCAGCAGGAACTCGAATTTTGATCCGGATCAAGGCCAAGTTAAACCCATGCTCCGGTACCCCCAGTGGTATAGTTTTTTGTCCAAGTCCTAATGTATTCCTCCAAGTCCAATACATTATATTTCTTTTATATAGCCCTGTACAGAAACGATGAATGATTTGCATACCATATTCTACATGAAACCTGCTTTTACGCATATAAATATACGTATATATATATTCATTTCATTTGTTTTAGTGCAGCCTACAGATGTTAAACTCATTTTACTTGCAGTTTCTCCAATAGATGTAGTGTATTTAAATTCTCTTAGATGTTACTGCACACGAACCATTTGCTTTATGTCAACGAAATGACTCAGATTTAGATACCAAGTTTGAACTTCCTGGTGTTATTTTTCTTGATATATACTGATAACAGACACATAAAATGCACTATAAATATATTTTTTGGATTAGGGGGACCTCAACACATGTAAATATAATAAAAGCTCTATTTAAAAAATTTTACTCCAGAATAATATTTTCTCTACCATATATATGGTTAAGAGAAAATGAAAACATTTATTTCGGCGATAGCAGATCTCATTCAGATATTATTAAATGATTAGGTGACATTTACAATTATCCAAAATATCTAACATTTTAAAAAATTTCTTTGGCTTATTTTTAAATTGCTTAAAACAAGAAAAAAGATTTAAGCTTTGTCTACACATTATAATATACACACACACACATATATATATATATATATATATATAGGAATTTATAAATGTAGAAATATATAAACAAATGAATGAAATAAAACCCGAAAATACACTGAGATCTTCATCAGGGAGGCCCCTCAGTGTAGGGGTGAATGAGAAGTTTCTGAAAGGACAGTAGCTATAAGCAAATAACTATCCTTAGCCCCCAACTTCTCACCAAACAGAAAACCACCAATAACGGAAGAGAAATCTAACAAATATATAATGCATAAAACTACAAAAATATTTTATAAATTTATCAAATTTTAGAATTTACAAAATTACATCAATTTATTAAATATATATATATATATAATACACAAAAGAAATACTGAAGGTAAAATCGAAAGAATAAAATGAAATAAAAATACAACTTTTCATTTGAAACACAAACAATCTTCAGCCGACGGGGCTACTCGTCGGTTCTTAAATATCGCCCTTGAATATGGAAGTAGAACAAACCGAGATAGGAAAACTCTGGAAACTCACAGTTAAAAATTGGGACGGGTAACAGTTAATTTGCAAGGTACTTTTTAAGTCTTCAAGAGCATATCTTAGATCTTCTTCATTATTGCAAATAGTATATTGCATATAGTGAATTGATGTAATTTTGTAAATTCTAAAATTTGATAAATTTATAAAATATTTTTGTAGTTTTATGCATTATATATTTGTTAGATTTCTCTTCAGTTATTGGTGGTTTTCTGTTTGGTGAGAAGTTGGGGGCTAAGGATAGTTATTAGCTTATAGCTACTGTCCTTTCAGAAACTTCTCATTCACCCCTACACTGAGGGGCCTCCCTGATGAAGATCTCAGTGTATTTTCGGGTTTTATTTCATTCATTTGTTTATATATTTCTACATTTATAAATTCCTACATCTAAGTTTTGCATTTCCTTTCGCTGCAATTTTGAGCATTGGTTTGTAATTCTCCTATTGGTTTTTTTAATCTGTTGAACTTATATATTTATAAAATTACTGTTAATATATATATATATATATATATATATATATATATATATTTCACATTATCTGCTGCAAAACCATAATCAACTTATGTCTATTACATGCCTTTTAATGTGAACCTTTATTTACGGAAACTAAATTAAATTACATTAAAGATAAATAAAAGCATTTAGTAAATTCACTGTGTAGTTCCAATCACAGAATTATTTTTAAACGAATGGTTTTATTTTTTTTATAAAATAAATTCAATTCAGTAAGTATAAAATAATATGTATATATATATATTTCAATGTTCAAAAAGGTATTGCAACTTATCAAAGTATAACTTAATGGCTTGAATTTCTACTGAAGCGAATGAAGAAAATCTAACAAAAAACCTATAACTTGCAATACGAAAAAAAGGTAGGAGACTGTGTACTAAATATATTTTAAAATATAAAATATTTCTTACACTCATTTTAAGAAGCCTGAATATTCAATTGAACTTTTGAATTCGTATATTCACATTTACTTTTAAGGGGAAACTCGTCATAAAATCTGGATTGCGAAATAGCAAAGCCGTTTCCCGGAAGAAGAAAGTCTATTCAAGTTTTATATAAAAATATTATCGAAATATTTTCAAAACATTTTCGATTTTTCGTTTTTAAGATGTCCATTTACCGTGCATCTTCAAAGAGAATGTAGGTATTAAAGTTGAATGAACTGCAATACAGTAAACATATGTTAAAAGTGTAAAATGTATTATTTAGTCACATGTTAAAAGGAATTTTCAAAAAATAAAATAAAAATAAAAATAAAATAAAATGTCTAATGTATTTATTACAGTTACATGCAATCTTTTAATATGCACCTTTATTCACAACAAGGAAAAGAATAATCTAGTGTGTCACTCACACGAGTTTCTCTTACCCTATCTTTCAATACTATAGAGATAGATTGCAGATTAAATCGTAAGATAAATTAGGCAAGATAATTAAGTTTAATCTACTTTAAAAATAACCTAAAATAGGTTTAGTAATAGTTTTATTTGACATATGATTGTATGAGAGGGGCTACCGTTCGACTCAACACCCCTCCCCCTTTTTTTTTAAGCTGTTATTAATTTGCCTGCAAACTTGCCAATCTTAAACATTTTTATTTATTTATTTATTTATTTATTTTCAAGTGGCAACCTAATATAAACTACAAAATGCGAAATTTGAATTTTCTGCAGTTATTTGTTTTTTAGATATGCGAAAAACAGATATACAAACAGATCAACAGCTAAACATTAGATTTTCGTTTTCAGAGAACCTTAAAACGTGATATTATACATATATATATATATATATATATATATATATACATATATAAACAGAGTTAAAAATAGAGCATCAAAGAATACTTTATCGTTTGGATATGAAAAATTTATTTTCCTTCTTAAGCAGTTTTCGTTGACATAGTAAAATGTAGCAAAGTATTTCCATAAACTACATTCAACAGAAAAGTCGTTTTAGCTTTATTTTGGGTAGCCCTGTATATTGTGTATAAACTGCATTCACATCATATTATGTATTTAAATTTATTTTTATACGAAAAACACCTAACACAAAATAAAATAAACTTCCAAGAATTTCCAAGTACAGCCCCAATATATTGAAATACTTTCAGTAGTTTTGTAAACGAATGATGAATGATTCCATACCAAAATAAACACAAAAAAAAGTTCCTATGCATACAATAATAAATAAATAAAATAAAATAAAAAATTTTCATTCCATTTTGTTTAATACAGCCAAAAGATGTTATACTGTCCGTTTCAGAAATTCCCCCAAAGATGCAATGTGTTTGAATTCTGTTGCATGTTCCAGTACATCGTTTGCTAGGTCTCAACAAAAAGTTTACTGTAGCATCATTATATAATACAGATTTAGAATACCGAGTTTGAATTACCTGTTACAATTTGCTCACACACACAGACCACACGCTAAAAAAAATAATTTTCGGATTCAGGGGATTTCAAAGCATGTAAGTATAACAAAAAGTCAATTTCAAAAATTTCACAGAAAAACAATACTTTCTCTACCATATGTATGGGTAAGAGAAAGTAAAAAAGCATTCAGTAAATACATTATATATTCCAAATCACAGTATTTTTTAAAACAAGTATCAATTTAATTTAAACAATCTGGTGTGTACCTCACACGACTTTCTCTTACCCTTTAATTCAATACTATAAAGATAGATTGCATATTAAGTCTTAAGATCAATAGCTTAAAGCAATCAATGTCAATGTACTTTCAAAATAGTCTAAAATAGGTTTAGGAACAGGTTTAATTGAAATATAATTGTATGTGATGGGGGAGGAGCTACCGCCCCTCTAAACCCCTCGTTCAATTTTAGTGCCTACATTTATTATTATTATATTTTTAGAAGTTATTATTAATTTGCCTTCAAACTTGCAAGTCTTGATCAAAATTTTAAGTGGCAACCTAATACGGACTTCGAAATACCAAATTGTGATTTTCCTGAAGTCATTTGTGTTAAAGTTAAGCTGATAACAGTTAAACATACAGATCGACCTCTAAAAATTGAACTTTCGTAATCAGGGCAACTAAAAACGTGATATTATACGAAAAATCAGAGTTAAAAATTCAAAAAATATTTTGTTTACAGTATGCGAATAAAAAATTAATTTTGCTTCCTAAACAGTTGTCATCAACATAGTCGATTGTAATAAAACACTTTCATATATTATATGCTATAGAATAGAACGTTTAGCTTAATTTTGGGTAACCCTGTATATTGTTTATAATCAAAATGCACTATAAACAATATTGTGTTTTTAAGTTTAGTCTCATTTGACAAATCTAACACAAAAGTGATTAAAATTCCAGCTATTTCCAAGTATAACTTCAATATATTCAAACACTTTGGGCAGACTTGTAAATGATCTATGAATAATTTCAATACAAATATCTTCACAAAACATGATTTTATGCATATAATAAATTTTGTTCCTTCAGCTCTCTATAAGTCAGCCTGCAATTGTTACACTGTACTTACAAGAAATTCCCCCATAGACATAATGAATATAAATTCTTTTGGATGTCCCTGTGCACGAACCATTTGCTTGATCTGCTCAAAAAGTTTAGTGTAGCATCCTAATATAATACACATTTAGAATACCAAGTTTTGAATTTCCGCTGCTACTTTTTCTTGAGATATGTTGATAACAGTTAGACAGACACACAGACTAACTGCTAAAAACATAATTTTCGGATTCGGGGAACCTCAAAACATGTAAGTATAACAAAAACTCTATATCAAAAATTTGACTCAAAAAACATATTTTCTCTATCATACATATGGGTAAGAGATAATATATATATATATATATATATTAATTTCTAATTATTGTGATAAAATTAAAGGTATTCAAAGATTCTTTAATAACGCTGTTGAAAATGATTATCATATAGATTTTCTTTATAGTTATATTATAAAGAAATATTCAAACGCATGAAATATAAATGAAATTTTTAAATATTCCTCTTTTTTTTCAATTAAATCTCTTAAAGTAATCATATTTATTGAGCTGGTTTCTTTATTATAATATTGATGGCACTGGAATATTATATTTTCTTGGATTGAAACTTGTGGTTTGAGAAGAATCGAGATGGTTTGATGTGGCTGTAGGAATTTGGATTGATACTTGTCTTTTGAGATGAATTGAGGTGATTTGATGTGACTGTCGAAACTAAGGTAAAAATGAAAGAAAACTGAAATGATTTGTGTTTAATATTTCGCTAATCAAGAACTCTTATTCTAAGAGACATTTTATTTTATCCTAGAGACAATCTTCATAAGAGTATGTGTTGCAGAGAGGAATGCGCCGCACCCAGTTTTTACTCTTTGAACTGCTTAAGTCAGCATCTATAAACTTTCTCTCCCGCGCTTTTCCAATGTATGGGTATTCACTTTTATAATGTAACCATGAATAGAAAGGAGCTCTGTTAAAATGCTCCCATACATTATAACATTTTTAAATATATATATATGTGTGTGTAATAATCAAGATCTATTAAAACACTATAGTCAAGAAAATGCAATTTTTCATCAAAGAAAACACACAAAAAATACTAATTATAATTCTTTGCAGATTAGATAGATTTTTTGTCTTCAGGAATCTTTCCAGCTTATGGATAAATACGCCTTTCGTGGATGTAACAGAATAATGAAATGGAGGTGTAGACTGGAAATGAAGGTGAGCACAAATCTTACCTTCTCTATCAAGTTTTACTTATAATTGCTAAACTTTTATATATAGTATAATTAATTATGACAGCTCTCTCGTTTCATACATTTAAACTTAAATTCATAATTATTATAAACTGGAATAAATTGAGCGCGCTATGCGCAAATATCGAATATTTATAAAAGATTATGAGACTGAGGGTCTGAATTTTATCCAGAAACTTGCCCTATAAGCAACTTAAAAAAAAAAGAAAAAAAAAAAAAAAAAAGAGCTGAATTATAAAACCATATTGCAAGCTGATTTATAAAATTATATTGTATGTGATAATAATAAAGGTAATAAATATACAAATAAAAGTTATATATATATATATAATTGCATATAAGTACTTGCAATATGAATAAGTACAATAACAAAGATCTATGTTATTAAAATATGCAAAAATGGTTACAAAGAAATGAATATAAAGAAACTGTAGTAATGGTATATATATATAATTGCATATGTGTGTGTTATAAATGTGTTATAAAATATATATATAGATGTACAATAGAATAATAATAATAATAATAATAATAATAAACTGTTTACCAATTATCTATATCGATTAAATACATGTGAATATATTTCTGAATATAAATAAAAGTAAACAAATCTTAGTTTTGAAAAGAAAAAGAATATTAAAAGTAAATAATGGCATTGTTTAAAGATGTAACACTAGTAGAAAAATTAAATGCTACAAACTATGATTTATGGTGCTTTAAAATAGAAATGGTCCTAATAAAAGAAGATTTATATAACGTTATTACGGATCAACCCCCAGAACCTTTGACTGACGAATGGTGCGCAAAAGATAAGAAAGCTAGAGCCTTCATAAATCTGTCAATCGATGATAGTCAAATTACTAATGTTAGGCACCTAAATACCGCTTAAGAGACTTGGGATACTCTCCAGAACATTCATCAAAGGGCTGATTTAACAAACAAACTATTTCTGTTGCGAAAACTTTATTCAGCTAAATTGGCTGAAAATGGTAACTTGATCGTTGTTAACACATTACCAACATTTATCAAATTAGAGATAGACTAATTGCTATAGGTGAAGAGATAGATGACCACGATTTGACATCCCTCATGTTATGCTCTCTCCCCCCATCCTATGATACTTTTATTACCGCCATTGAAAGCAGAAATGAACAGGAATTGACAGCCGAATTTAAACGAAATAAGCTAACTGATGAATACATTAAAAGAACACAAAACAAAAACACTCAGGGAGAAAACGCATGTAAAATGCAGGTTAAAAATAAAACACAAACTGGTAAATATTGCACTTACTGCAAAAAATCATCACATACCCGAAATGATTGTTGGCACTTAAAGCCCAGAGAAGGTAACCCACACCGCAATAACAATAATTTCAATAATAGTAGCGGTAACAGTACTAAATACAGAGGTAAACAAAAAACACAGTTATTTAAAGAAACAGAGAATAAACTGAAAAATTTAACTTTTATTATAGACAAACTGAAAATGATGGATTCGTTATCGATCGTGGAAACAGTGCACATGTCTGCAACGATTAAAAAAAAATTACATGATTAAAAAGCGACGAAAAAGTAAATGTCATGCTAGCAAATGGACCGACAGTAGTTTCTCAGGGACATGGGGACATAAATATAGAAGTAGTTAACTCCGATAAAGAAACAAACAGTATTACATTAAAAGATGTATTATATATTCCTGATATGCCTACTAACTTAATCTCGATAAAGAAAGCAGCTGAAAATGGCTGTGTTGCCATATTCAAAGACAAAAAATGTCAAATTAAATACAGTAACAAAACATACATTGAGGCTAACTTAACCGATAATTTATATGAGTTGAAAACACATAAAAATTTATCAGAAAGTAAAAACATTGCAGAAACATGCAATGATAAAAATTGTATTAGAATATGGCACTAGCGGTTAGGTCACAAAAATTACCAACAGATCAGAGCGCTCACCGAGAGGAACATGGCAACAGGAATAAATTATATAAATGCAGACATAATGAGGTAAGCGAAATATGCATAGTTTCGAAACTAGAAGACGACTCATATCCAAAAAGAGCTAATTACCGAGCTAACAGGCCCCTGGATCTAGTCCGCTCAGATATATGCGGAACTTTTCAAACGTCGACTGTCGGTGGTAAAAATTACTTCCTAACCTTCATTGATGATTATAGCAGATATGCATTTACATATCTATTGAAAAATAAAAGTGAAGCATTCGAAAAATTTAAAGCATATCATGCGTTAACTGCGAATAGGTTTGGAAGGAAAATAAAAATACTCTGCTCAGACAATGGTGGGGAATATACAAATAAACAATTCGAAGAATTTCTCACCAATGAGGGAATAGAACATCAGCTTATCATACCTCACTGTTCACCTCAAAACGCCGTCGCGGAAAGAAAAAACAGAACCTTAGTTGAAATGATTATGTGTTTATTAAAACAGAGCGGATTACCAAATAAATTCTGGGACGAAGCTATTATGACCGCAACTTATCTGCAAAACAGATTACCCACAAGAGATTGCGACGTAACATCGTATGAAAGGTGGACAGGAAACAAACCAGATCTTTCAAATATTAAATCTTTTGGTTGTAAAGCATATATATATACACTCATAAAATAAATAGAAGGAAACTAGACCCCAAGACTAAATTGGGTACATTTGTGGGATATGACCACAGAATTAAGGGATATAGAGTTTACATAGATGATAATGTAAAAATATGTAGAACGGTCAGATTTATCGAAACAGATCAAATGCGTGAAATAAGCCATAACAATGACGATAAACAGTTACTAATGAATGAAAATGAAAATGAAACCGGTACTAGCGAAATAAATAATAAATCATCCTTTCTGGTAGTTTTAACTGAACAAAATCAGGAATCGGATCACATTGAGGAATCAAATTTACAGAACGAGAAAATTTCAGATCAAAATATTCCCAGAAGATTAGAAAGAGCCAACAAAGTCGTTCCACCTGATAGATTCGCTTTGTTATCAGATACCTTAAATGTAGTCGAACCTAAAACCTTTCATGAAATATTAGAATTGAAATAAAACCCTGTAGAAAAAGAAAATTGCCTAAAAGCAGCCAAAGATGAAATTAATTCACTCAAGGAAAATAATACATGGAGACTAGTAGACCCTCCACCCAACGCACATATAGTAGGGTCCAAATGAGCGTTCAAAGCCAAATACAATCATATGGGAGAAATTCAAAAGCATAAAGCGAGGCTAGTAGCAAAAAGATTTAGCCAAAAATACCGGGTGAATTACGATGAGACATTTGCCCCAGTGGCGTCTCACACGACTATCAGATCATTTTTAGTCATGGCACTATAAAAAATTTAGAATTAAATCATTTAGATGTGAAAACCGCTTTTATTGCATGGGGAATCAGAAGAAACAATTTACATGTCACAACCGGAAGGATTTATAAATTCCGGGGATGAGAAAAAAGATCGCAAATTAAATAAAGCAATCTATGGTCTCAAACAGGCAGCCAGAGCCTGGAACTTGAAAATAAATTAGACATTAATTAATCTAAATTTCACACAAAGTCAAACTGATAAATGTCTGTATAAAAGAAGTATTAACGGTAAAAAAGTCTACGTGCTAGTATATGTAGACGATATATTAATCGCTGGAACCAAAAACGACATAAAAGAAATCACTGAAAAACTCAGTCGCGAATGTAATATTACTAACCTAGGGAACGTAGTTAATTATCTAGGCATAAACATTACTAGACCGGATAACAACACATTGTTATTAGATCAGACCAATAAGATTAAACAAATAATAGACAAATACAACTTAACTAATGCAAAACCTACTAATATCCCAATGGATACAAATTATTTAAAAAAAAATAATAATGACAATTATTTGCAAACAATACAGATTACAGAAAAGCAGTAGGGGCATTATTGTATATTTCCACAACATGTCGACCAGATATAAGTGCGGCTGTCAACTTTCTGTCCCGACACAATGAAAACTCCAGGAAGTGTGACTGGGAAGCAGTAAAAAAGGTTATGAGGTATTTAAAGTCAACAATAAATCTGAAATTGTCATATAATAAAAGCGCAACACCAGTGGTAACAGTATATGCTGATGCGGATTTTGCTAATTATCCCAATGACAGAAAATCAGTCACAGGAAATGTTTTCTTTATTGGACAGAATTCAATATATTGTATATCAAGGAAATAGAGCAATATAATATTAACCACCGCTGAGGCAGAATACGTCTCTGCCGGCAATGCAGCTCAAGAAACTATTTGGTTGCTAGGACTCCTAGAGAACCTGGATTTGAAACAGAACAATCCTATAACTATATTTGAAGACAATCAAGCCTGCATCAAACTGGTTGAATCCAACAAATACCAAGCACGAACAAAACATATAGATCTAAAATTTCATCAGATCAAAGAACTTTATGAAAATAAGATAAAAAAGTTGGAATACGTTAATAGCAGCAGCATGACTGCTGACATATTAACTAGCCCTTACCAAAGATGATTCTCATAAAACTGAGGAAAAATTTAAATTTACTCGATTACAGCGAAATATAAAAAAAGTAGGGGTAAGGTAAAAATGAAAGAAAACTGAAATAATTTGTGTTTGATATTTCGCTAATCAAGAACTCTTATTCTAATAGACATTTTATTTTATCCTAGAGACAATCTTCATAAGTGTATGTGTTGCAGAGAGGAATGCGCCGCACCCAGTTTTTACTCTTTGAACTGCTTAAGTTAGCATCTATAAACTTTCTCTCGCGCGCTTTTCCAATGTATGGGTATTCACTTTTATAATGTAACCATGAATAGAAAGGAGCTCAGTTACAATGCTCCCATGCATTATAACATTTTTAAATATAATATATACATATATGTGTAATAATCAAGATCTATTAAAACACTATAGTCAAGAAAATGCAATTTTTCATCAAAGAAAACACACAAAAAGTACTAATTATAATTCTTTGCAGATTGGATAATTTTTTTTTTCTTCGGGAATCTTTCCAGCTTATGGATAAATACGCCTTTCTTGGATATAACAGAATAATGAAATGGAGGTGTGGACTGGAAATGAAGGTGAGTACAAATCTTACCTTCTCTATCAAGTTTGACTTATAATTGCTAAATTGTATATATAGTATAATTAATTATCACAGCTCTCTCGTTTGAATACATTTAAACTTAAATATATAATTATTATAAACTGGAATAAATTCAGAGCGCAATGCGCAAATATCGAATATTTATAAAAGAAACTACCCGGAAATCGATGTTGCATTTTGAAATATTTTGTCTATATTGTCTATAATTTTTACTTAATTATTTGATTAAAGATTCAATAAATTTCATGCTGCAGTTTGAGTAAATACTGTTCAATTCTTACTTTTTCCATTTTATTTTATTCATTTTGATATTAGCTATAACTGTGCTTTTTTGTTAAAATGTCTGCCTGGGGGGAGAGTTTTGATCATATAAAAGCATGCTGTAACCCCGGACGTATGTCTCAATGCATACGGGGCAATTTTGGCAGTTTAATTCCTTTATTTTACGTTTTTGGATTGAGTTTTACTTTAGTTTTTTTCTACAATTTTTCGTTTTCTTGTAAGTTTATTATAAGTTATTTTTATTTCCTATATTTAATATTTTGTATGATTAAAACATATTTTGATATATTTATATATATAGTAGTATAAACTAATATATATTTGAAATATTAATTTTCAATATTAATACTTAAAAAATTACAATAACTTATCAAAATATAATTTAATGGTTTGAAGCAAAATAAAATAATAAATATAAAATATTTCTCGCATTCTTAAGACGCCTGAATATTCAACATAACTTTCGAATTCGTAAATTTACATTTTCTTTTTCGGAGAAATTCGGTCATAAAATCTGGATTGGGAAATACCAAAGCCATTTCCTGAGAAAAAGAAAAAAAAAAAGAAAAGAAACTATTTGAGTTTTATATAAAAATATTACTCAAATATTTTTGAAATATTTAAGATTTTTCGTTTCTAAGATATCCATTTACTGTGCATCTTCAAGGAGAATGAAGGTATTAATGTTGAATGTACAGCAATGTGGTAAACATTTGTTAAAGGCATAAAAAGCATTATTTAGTCACATATTAAAAGAAATCGTCTGAAAAAAAAATGATTGTAATAGATTTTTAAATTTTAATATAGGCTTAAAATCCCAATATAAGCACATTGTGTTTAAGCACAATGTAAAAAAAAAAAAAGGGGGTTAAAAACCAAAAAAAAATTCTGTAACTTTTGTGCATAAGAATTTCCGTAAAACTACGTCTCAGTCTGTCAAAAGACACATTTTTGGTCAGTAAACATGTAAAATTTGCAACCGTTGATTCATGTTTTCTCTGTTTTGTATACGAAATATTTAGTGCTAAAGCTGGACTGAGAAGTCCTTAGTAACAGCATAACCAAGCGTCCTAAGTAATAGGATCTGGGAGGTAAAATCGTCACCGGCTAGTCTGTGAACCCTGGTTTCATCCTGAATAGTGGCTCTGTAAAATTTTACCTAAAGTGAGGTTTTAATTGCAGTTTGCATTATTGAAAAAAACTGTTGCGTACAAAGATATTCTATATTATTTTGTTATGGAAAATTTCTGTCAACATATTATTTCATAGCATACAACTATTTTTGGGTAAATTTGTTGCAAGACATTTTCTGTAAAAAAACAAAATTCTTTTTTTCATTATTATTATTATTATTATTATACTGTAATATATATATATATATATATCTTTATATATATATATATTACAGTGCAATGTTTATCATGAGCATATTTAGTTACGCTCATCTGTGTCTGACTCTTTCACGCTTTAGGCGTAAGAGATAGGCTTAAAAGATTTCCCTGGACTCTCCCTGTGAGTAAACGCAAGTTATCATACTTTAGATAGTTTTAAAAACGCTAATTGTCCGACCGACAAGCTTTTTAATCATCCGTATTCAGAAAAATTGCCCCTTTTATCTGGTATCTTATTTGTAACGAATATTTGATTAGATTTTTTAAAATCAATTAAAATATGCAAAGAACAGCTTTAAAATAGACGTTTAAATTTTTAATTGTTGCCATTTTTTTTGTTTCTAAGCGTAAAATGAAATATGTTTTCACGTGAAAAAAATAAATAAATAAATAAGAATATATATATATATATATATATATATATATATATATATATATATATATATATATATATATATATATATATATATATATATATATATATATATATATAATATTAACTTTGCTCGTGCTTATGAAAAAATGATATCTATAAAATAATAATAATAATTTTAAATTTTAAAGTTAACGAAGGGATAAATAAAGTGGGAAAAATTCGCACGGGCTTGCTAGCAAATGAATTGTTTGAAGTGAGAACTAAGTAAAATGAAATGATAATTTTTCAACGGTCGCCTTAGTCGCCCTGCAACTAACTAGTTTTTTATAAATAGGGGTAAAATTAAAATTTAATTAATCCTGAAAAATAACCAAAAAGACCTAGAAAAAATCTAGTCTTCATATTTGCTTATACTTATGTACATACTCTTGTAAATTACAGCTATTAATGCTGATTTTATTATTTTTTTTAAATTCCTTTGTTCAAGAACTACACTGTTAAAAATTTCTGTAAATTTAATGTAAATATTTATCCAGAGTCTCTGTAAATTCACAGTTATTCCTAGTTAAAAGTGAATAATCGAGATTCTCATTCTTTATTCTGTATTTTTACTTCATTTTATTATTTAATTTTTTTATTTAAATTAAAAATGACTGTTTCTACTTCAGAAAAAGCATTCTAAGTCCGAAATATATTCACAACAATAATTAATTAAATTAATATTAGTTATTAAAATGAATGTATAAAATAAGTTTTTTAATATTTCCGTTTACTTTTCTCTGTAATTTTACGTAAGACTTAAGATAATAGATTACACAGATTTTTCTGTTGAAATTTTTAACAGTGTAGTCAAATCTATTTTTAAGTAGTGTTTAAAATTGCTTTGCTATCAGTGCATTAGTTTTTGAAAAAATGTGTCCACCACTTTTCTGGAGTGTCTTCGTAAACTAGAATCAACCTCCTGAATTTTTCAAAAATTTTTATGAAAATTTTTTAAGGTTTTGTTTAAATGTTAAATTTTTATGGTAAAAATTCTAAATATAAAATATTATTTATTATTCTGAAAAAAATAGAGAATGTATGCTTTATTTTTAGTCTTTGAAATTCATGTAACTCTTTAACTTGGTGTGTTGTTTATTTATGTGTTTGGGACAAATTTGAAAATTGAAAATGTACCCACTTCTTATCACACTGAGAAAAAATTCTGTTACTGACATCTGGAATCTAATTTGTGGCTCTAGAAAAAATAGTTCTATTTCATCCTTTTAAATTCTAGTCCCATTAGAAAGCGAGTTCTAGAAGCCCCTATTGGAATTCTAGAGCGTTTGCCTATATTATCGAGGGCAAAATTATTTAAAAATCTCTGCAAATAAGTGAGACTACAAGAGGCGGGTTTCAACATCGATAATCTTGGTTTATTACCCAATTCTAGAAAATCAAGCGAGAATTTCTCGCAATACAAATGATTCAGAATATTCGGAATATTCAAAATATTGTTTCACTATCTAGAATTGTGTAAACTAGAAATTCTCGATCATTTCGTCTATTCCGTTTATTGGCATGCCTTATGCGCATTGGTCGGAAAACTATATTTCTAGTTAAGGGATTTAGAAAATGACCACTTATTCATTCTAGAGGTAGGCGGTCCCAGTGCACGTAATTAAGCTGAATTTTTCCTTACATGTTTAACTCCGATAACAATACATACTTAAGCTGTAACAGTATTGGGGAAGTGCCTGGGGCTCCAGAACTTAAGAGAGCGAGACAGGGAGCCCAAGTTACCCATCTCTAGCTAAAATTTTGGTTTGAATTTTAATACGCTTATTTTCTCCGATTGAGTGAAAAGTTTTCATACATGTATAATGACATCGCATGCTCAATAATTAATTATTTCAAGCAAATCCTGAGAACCTGAGCTCCCAATTGGAGTTTAACTTTGTTTTTAAATTGCAACGGACTTCATACCATTCAACTGAGCTGAAGTTTTACCTACATATATATTATCTACATCGTCTGGTTTGGAAATCTTAGTTTTATTTTGAAAGAAAGGCCTCTATATTTTTAGTTTAAGTTATGCATTTATTATTATTATTAATAATAATAATAATATTGTAATTAGAACATTACAAAGCCCCTCGTACATCAAAAAAATTAAATTTAAATTTTTACATTTATTAAAACTCAGTTTACAAATACATGATTACAGGACTTGAATTGCTGCTACTGCCTATCTCCATGTATTATTGCTTATAAAAACCAATTTCTTATTTGCATGAATGCCGTTTTCTTCAGTTGCCTTTTTCAGAGATTTCTCAGAGCATATTTATTTTTATAGTGTGAGATTACATTTTTAGTTTTTTTCTTTTTTTCTTTTTTTTGTTTGTTAATCAGCTTTTTCTTATCTTATGTCTCTTCATTCTCGGACTTCATCTTTAACTGTGTAATTTTCAAATTCTGCAAGAGGACAAAATCATATTTCTTTTGTATTTTGCTGAAAAAAATTTTTTTAGCTTTTTTTTTTTTTTTTTTTTTTTTTTTAATCGTGTAAGTTTTCTTTCATTACTATCTATTTTTTTTATCTTTTGAAGTTTTATTCTATCTTCCTTTGAATTTTAAATCTTGTATCTGTTTTTATTTGTGGTGTAAATCTATCTTTGGACTCTGCAAATACTGGTTTATCGACAGAGTAACATAATTTATATGTATATTGCATTTAAAAATCAATCAAGGCGCCCGAAGACGTATTGTATTGTATGCTTTCATCTTTTGAATTCTCATTTTTCGAAAAAAAAAAAAAAAAAAAAAGGAAAAGAAAGAAAAAAGAAAAAAAAGAGACTTTTTTTTTTCATTTTTTTAAACGATATTTTTCATATCATTCTTTGCAATGTCAGATAATAAGAAATAAATTAGTATTCGGTATATTAATAAAAATAATACAGTCGAACCTCGTTAATGAATTACTTTAACATGAACTGTTTCCGCAATCCCCGTCAAAATGAAGATTAGTTTAGTTATAGGAAGATTAGTTACTGATAGCATGAACTACTGGTAACAAGAATACCTTTTTCCTCTTGTACATTAACGAGGTTTTACTGACTGTATTGCATTTGCGCATATTTAATTTAATTTGCAATAAAATTGTGAGTAAACCTTAAACGACAAAATGAAAACGACAAAAAATTAAAATTTTTTGTGAACTGTTTTATAATTTGCGTATTAAAAAAAAAAAAAAAAAAAAAAAAAAAAGAACTTGCTTTTATATACTTTGTAAGCTGATATAACTTTGAAATTTCATTTTAAAAAATGCAAGTCAAATTTATTAGCATTTAACCCTTTATCTACTGACGGTACTTATAAGTACCACCCACTTCAAAATTACATAGAATAACCATTTTTAGAAGTATTCTAATGGTATTTAGCAAGAACATTCTTTTAATTCCGTTCTTCCAGGATACATGGCAGCACGGGTTCTATGATGAGTATTTTAGCTGGGAAGGCAAATAGTTTTAAAACTGTTGTTGCGTTTTCAGCTGTCATAAGTAGTTAAGTAGTTAAAGCCAAAGTTAAGTTCCTTATTTTTTTTTATATGTCAGTTAAGACCTTAGAAAACGATTTGACTATTTAATTTGGGTGAATAGTGTAATCGAATAATTCATTTTACAGTTGATTAACTTTGTGGTACTTATAAGTACCGTCAGTACACTGGATGTTAGAGAATGCACAACTTCGTGTTTACTTTACGTCCATGTAGTTTGTTATTGTATTTCATTGCTTCGTAGGGTCATTACTAAACTGTAATACAGTTATAGTTTTTAGGAATTTCTTTTTAGTTTAACATATTTTTTTTCGCATTTTTTTTTTTTTTTTTTTTTTTTTAACTTTTTCGAAAAGTTTTGAAATTTGAATCTGAGCTTGCTTTTTTTTTGCCACACAATTAAATGAAATATCTATTCTTTATTCAAAAAATAACAAAATTTTTATTTCTTTGTGTGTAACTGAGATTTAACAGTAATAGGCGGTTTTCAAGGTGCTATTATTTTTCCTCTTGTTATAATGTCTGGAAAAATGAAGCTCAGACTACAAGAGGCTTTGTATTTATTACAGAGCCTACCATTTGAAAACTAACAGATGATTCTTCAGATGAAGAAGTCCCATCAAATAATCTGCTAGAATTTTCGTCGGATTCTGAAGAAGACGATCAAGAGACTGAACAAGACCCATGGTGCAGTAGTTCATGTTCAGAAAATACAGTACTTCCTACCTCAGGATGCAGTAAATCAAGAGTGAATAGGCAATGGAAAAAGAAAGAGATGTCCAGACCGAAGTTCCCATTTTACCCATAAAAATCTGAGTTTGTGGATACCACATTTGAACATTTAGCTGCATATATAGCATATAAAGAGTAGCAAGAAAACATATCTTCTTTGGAATATAGGCGTTGCACAACCAAAGGACTGTTTACAAAATCAAAATCAGAACCTAAACAAAAAAGAAGACCCAAATATAATGGCAATGAGCAAGTTTTCTGTGCATACAAGAGGAGGAAAAGGAACATGTCTGTTTGTAAAGATATCCGCTTAGAAAATCGTGGATGCCATTGGCCAACTTTTGTTTCGAATCGGGGTTGTTCTGAATTTTGTGCTTTAAAAAACATTCAATCGAAACCTCACTCAAAATGTGCAACGTGTAATGTATTTTTGCGTATTAATGAAAAGAAAAATTGTTTTATTGAATATCATCAAATTTAAGTTTGTGTAAAACCTGTTTTTATGTGTAAAAAAAGTAAGTAAATTAAAAAAAAAAAAAAAAAAATTATAATTTTCAAAAATAAATTTTTTTGGGCTGTAAAATATTAGTGTTCGCTCGTTATTAACTCTTTAAGAGTTAAAACTGCGTTTAAAAAAAAAGTCATACGGTCTTTTTGTATTACGAGACTATTTTAGCCCTCCGTGTACTGACGGTACTTTAAAGTACCAATTTAATTAATTAGCTCTAACGGATTAAATTTCCCAAAGGTGAGTATTTTATTTATGTATATCCCTTAATTTTTGATGTAGAGACTCAAAAAAAAAAAAAAAAAAAAAAAAAAAAATTGCACGAAAAAAATTGCAGTATATCATAATGCAGTAGATAAAGGGTTAAAGAAAATGTCAAACGCGAGTAAAATGATAATTTCTAGGTGCAGCTCTTGGCTTAGTCTCATTTTTCGTTCTTGATAAAGTTAGTTTTGTTTTTTCTGCTACATTAATATAAAAAAAAAGTCGAAAAGGAATGAGAAAATTGTAAATGAATTCTTAAAATGCATCTAAGAACTGAGAAATATTAAAATAAATAACTAACAGAGATAAAATGTACAAAATTCCCTTTTAAATTTCTTAGAATTATTCCTTACAATATCGTTTGATTTAAACTTAAAATAAAATAATGGACAAAATCTGACAATTATTGTCTACGAGATATTTTGTAATCAACATATTACAAGTGTAAAACTAATTTTATAATAAAACCTGAATTTGAATTTAATTAAATATTATTTTTCTAAAAACCTTTTAATTTTAAGCTGGAAAAAACGATAGTTTACAAATTATTAAGTATTAGCGCAAGACTTGCTTACTAAATTATTGCTTCCCACTAGCAATGCAAAGCAATAAAAAATAATCTCCTAAATGTTTATTGCTTCTTACTTCAGGTCTTATAGTCATTGTTAGAACTTACGTAAAGCCAACATTGTTTATTTTTCTTTTTCTTTATTCCATTTGAATTTTCATAAAGGATTTGGATTGCTTTATAAATATTCAAAAATTCAAATATACTTTTTTATGATATTTATTCAACACATTTTATGCCTAACGCTTGGAAATGATCTACATAATTTTCTCTTAATTTTACTTAAGTAGCTTGATCTTAATATTATTTTCTTAACACATTATTTTTAAAACTTTCCAACAAGGTTGAAAAATGTCAATGACTTCGATTTGTCTGTCTGTCTGCACTCTAATTCGCGTATATATTCTTGGAATTTCTTGAAACTGATACATGTTATTCAAGTTTACTAGAGGATGTTCCCTGTTGAAAATGTAGTCTATACCTCTGTTAGTTCTTGTACAGGGACACTCGAAAGTATTCCAAAGCATTGCGTTTTAATAGTGGTATTTTTATAAACCATATTTTAGTAACTTTACGCAAATTCTAATGAAATTAAAATATATTATTCAAGTTCACTATCATATGTTTTTTTTTATAGAAAATTAAGTGAATACCACCACTGGTTTTCTTCAAGGATAACCCGAAAATACTCCAAAGCATTGCATTCTATGAGAGGATTCCCTACGCCACATTTTAATAACTTTACATTGCATAAATTTTACTGAAACTGAAATATACTCATCTACACAAAATAATGCTTTCTATAGAAAATAGCATGATTCGCATTTAGATTTACTGGGATACTCAAAAATATTTAGTTAAAATAACGGCTATTATTGAAAATTGAATATTATTGCATTTTCACATACATTAAGCGCTTTTAACAATTTTTAACAATGTTTAAAAGTGAGTATGATTTGAATTAATATATCTGACAGTCTGGCTGTCCGCCGGTTTTTCTGTCCTGTCTGTTCCCAGTATCTGTAAATATTTGCAGAAATGTTTTAAATTGATACATGTTATTCAAGTTATTTTCTTAAAATGACATTAATAGGCTCCGTACAACTGGTTTGTGTACAAAGACACCCCCACCCAAAAAAAAAATAAATAAATAAATTAATTAATTAATTAATTAATAAAAAAAAAGCCAATGCATTTCGCTTTATGACAGGCATTTTTATAAATCACATTAAAATAACAATTTACTGCAAATTCACAAAAAGAAATAAATGCATTATTATAATGCTAAAATAATATTTTTTATTGAAGATAATATTAACCTTCAGATATGCAGGGCTACACTAAAATATTCAGATACATTAAGAGCTGTGTTTTCGTTCGCGTTAAGTATTTTTAACGTTTTCCAACAATGTTTAAGATTGATTATGAATTCAATTAGTCTACCTGTATGCCTTTTAGTCTATCTGTCTGTCCGTTGTGTGATAACGTAGTTAAAGAACATTCAAAGTTAAACGATACAACAGCTACGTACAGTTGGAAAGTGTTAATAATTAATGTGCACCGCATGATTTTTTTTTTTTTTTTTTTTTTTTTTTTTTTTTTAATTTCTTGTATTTTTTCTGTTTTCCAATAGTCACTTCTATGTATTAATTTATAATTTTCTTTTATTTTTCCATCTTTTATTATTATTTTTTTTTTGTTGTTGTTGTTGTTAGATTCTTATCACAACACTATATACAGTGAATTTTAGTATTATGAATTACTGTCTGCACTAGATTCGATTTTGCGAGTTTCTTCTCCGTTTTCTGCACTTGTCTAATTTGTTTGCTTGAAGAAGAATAGTGCTATTATTTAGACCTAAAAAAAATGACGGCTTATTTATTTATGTATTATTATTATTTTATTTATTTACATATTTATGCAGTTTACAAGCAAAGTTTTTTATTCATTAATGTAAAGACAGGGTTGGTAATTTGGCGCAGAACTCATAACGCTATTTAAAAAAACAAATATTGTTCTTATGCAATCTAACATTTACTAAGACGAAAAATTTTCTTCATAAATAGTGGTATGATATCTGCACCAAATTTCCATCCCCGTAAAGCTAATAATTAATTTAATCATCCTACAGTGGAATAGAAAACTGAATTAATTATTGTCTTGTTTTCAAAAACAAATCCCAAAGCATTTATATATCTATATCTATATCTATATTATATATCTATATTATATATCTATACCTATATTTATGTATGTATTTTTTTACAAAGAAAAATTGTACAAATTTTTCAGAAATTTCAAACAATTATGCATTAAAAATGCTACCAGCAACCTATCAGAATATTACTGAATTTAATATTTCTTTGAATAATTTTACAAAATATGTTATTTTTCGCTTTAAAACGAAAACTATAATAATTTAAGTCATTTTAAACTTCCATTACATAAATATTTTCGTGATTCTTTAAAAATCAAATGAAAATCCCTAACTAAATATCTTTAAACAATAATGAGATCAGTTATATTCTTAGTGAAATTTTGCCTAATCAAACTCCATACGTTTTATAAAATTAAATCCATTTTGGTAGTTCTAATTGGTTACACATAAAATGCAACTAATAAATATTTTTTTTCTCTTATTAAGAGTACCATTATTTAATTTTTATACCATATAAAATTTAATCTTTGCTTATAATAAACGATAAAATTCTGAATGTATATAACTAATTACTTAAAAATAAGATATTGAAAACAGAATAAAAATTTACATAAATTTTTGCCTTTAACAAAATTACACAAATGGATACTTCACAGAACATAGTAGATTATTTACTCTATGAATAAAGCTCAGATATATATTTTAATAATAAAAATAATATATATATATATATATATATATATATATATATATATATATATATATATATACATTAATTTTCCTTATTAAATGTTTTGATTTTTTTTTTTCATTTTACATATAATTTATTAATCATGTATTTATTTACCTATTTATTAGATTAATGTTTGTTTTATATTTCTGCAATATACAATTAAAATTTTGTTTGTCAGTTTTCAACAGATTTTTTAAATACTTCATTAAATTTAACTAATGATTCAGAAGACTTGGCAATATTTTCCATTTTGGAATTTTTTGTAGCTTTAGGGGAAACATTTGAGGACAGAGATTTAGTGAACAACAATTTTGGGAAATGAAAAATTTTGGGTAAAAATATGAGGCTTTCTTTAAAATCAGTAAAAGATTATTTTTCTTAAAATACCTCAAAAAAGTAAAAAAAAAAAAAAAAACAGATGTTAAAGTATTGATTCTGGATGTCATTTCAGAAATATAAAAGCAACATTTTCAACATTCTAATTATAGAATTATTTTAATATTTACTTTTGTATTCTTTGATTTCAGAAGTTACATGGTCCATGCATTTTTGTAAGCACAGGGAATACTTGATACGCAATTATTTCCACTTGTACCTGGACCAGTCTTCTTCTTAGCTTAAATTAAATTTACAGGCGTGAAATATCAAGTTAGATGCAAGTTCTTGAAGCTTGAAATATAAAATCCAATAATTTTGTGCAATAAAAATAATTTTCATATCAAATATATATATAAATAAATAATAATAATTATAAATAAATAAATAAATCAAATAACGAAATCAAATCAAGGTCGCCAAATATTAAAATTCATTTGAAAATCTTAATAAAAAAGTTTGAAAGGAGTAAATTATTGTTACATTAACACATTGAGTACCACGCTAATTCTTAAAATCCATTAAAATTCCATAATGATTCCTCCTGTAATAAATAAACATTAAGCAGATTTTTAATAAATTTCCAATCATTAAATGTAATACTTTTAGTTTTATATCCTATTTTATATCTGCAACCGATGGTTGACGCGGCTTTCTATCATACTAGCTGACCCGTCCTACTTCGCACGGATGAACAAATTTTAGTTAACGATGAATTGATATGCAAAAAATAAAAAAAGTATCAGTTTATATGTTATAGTCAGGCAATATTATCAACTGAAAAGTCAAAATATAATTTTACAATTATTTTTTTCAGTCAGTTGTTAAATGTTGGTAATTTTTATTTTATGTTATCTATTTATTTATTTCATAAAAAGAAGCATGTCTTTACTCATGAATAAAAAATATTGAAAAATAAACCTATAACATGAATATGTGTTTGATAAAGTTGACGTCATAATTGCTTTAATTATTATTTATTTGTTCTTATAATATTAATTTCTATTAAACACAGAGCTTATGTGTTTTTAATTTTCTTAAATTTAACGTCCGCAAAGTAATCTGGTTATTGTTTTAGTAATGGTTCTCCATTAGTGATCGTTAATATTTTTTGTGATTTTGGCGGTGAATTAAAAAGGTTATCGCAAATACGTAAAGTCCTTCGAGTGAAACGTCCTAGCTATTGCGGTGCCAAATTTTAAATATCGCCAAAGAAGCCCTATACAAAAGTAGATTTCTAACGCGAATGCACATTTAATTTATTTTAAATGAACCGTGTTTCCAATCAACATAATGAAACTTGCATAATCAAATGTCATTTGCAATTCCCTAGCAGCTGTATATTGCGCTACTTGCTTTCGGAAAAGATTTTATATCAATCATCCTTGGCGGGAAAAAAAAAAAAAAAAAAAAAAAAAATGATTGCCAAGTTATTTCGCAAATATATTTAATTTTTTCCATAACTGATGGCTTTTAGTAATGTATATTAAGGGAAAAATCAATAATATGAAACAATATTCGTATAATATATACTATTACAAAATCTGGTGTGAAACAACCACACGACTTCCATTACCCACTATTAAACGTATTATATACATTTCTTGGAGATATTAAGTACATGCATTTTTTTTTTAGATTTTCCAGTAAGAGAAACTTGATACACGTATAAAGACACCTACAACAAAGTTTACATAGTGAGTTAAAAAATAAGGGGGAAAATAGATAGTTATTTTTTTAAACACGAATTACCGAGATCTAAAACTGAACTTCCTAATCAGGATGACCGTTAGTATTCCTGTAATATGCACGTAATACTTGAGAAAGGTTATCTAAATTGAATTAATGAAACAATTTTCAAGAAAATCGTTAGAGCCGTTTTTGAGATACCAACTTTTACCAAAACTTGGCATACTCAATTATTGACCGGAAAACAATAATTACATACAAAAGTATATTTAGTAGGAAGTTAACATGGCGAGTTTGAAAAAAATTCGTACAGCCGTTTTTAAAGGAAGGCACTTATGAGATCTGAAATTGAGCTGTTTATAGAGGACGCCTATCAATTTTCCTGAACTAACCAATTATATCATTCGAAAGGACATCTAATAGATTGTTTATATAGCAACTTTGAAGAAAATCGTTAGGGCTGTTTATGAGGTATGGGCTTACGGTCCCATTTCCGGTTTTCGATGACCCAGTTCCGGTTTTTCAATTTTCACCAAAATTTGGAAAATTCATCTGTACATCAGACCTGAATCAATTGTGAAGATTTGTAGTTCTATCTTTATTAATTTTGGAGATATGACACCCGGAAAATTTCACACATTCGTACACACACACACACACACACTGACCAATTGCCAAAAACTACTTTTTTGGACTCAGGAGGCCTTAAAACATATAAATCAGGTGAAACTCTATATCAAATTTTTGGACCGAATACAATACTTCCACTACCTACGGTAGTACGGTAATTGAAGTAAAAACATAGATCTCGTATTTAATACGAAAATATACAGATTTTCGTATTACGTTTTCGATCTCGAAATACAAAAATCGCTAAGGACGACCGATATCAAATCTATGCTTTGTTTTCAATTAAAATATTGAAAATTTGAATTAAAAATGTATTTTACCAAAATTTATTATAGCCTCTAGCACTTAGAGACAGTGTAACTTTTGATTAGTATAAAAAGAGAAAGAAATAGAAATCGGCTTTTTAGTTCTAGCGATCGTTCTCTACATATACATATAAAACTTTCCTCTTTATATATTAGTATAGAGCATAGATAGATTAAATAGGTTTCTAATCAACATAATGTAACTCAAATAATTAAATGCTATTTGCATTGCAGTAATGGTTGTATGCGCTATGTATATTGAGCTACTTGTCATAACTGTTAGTTGATAAAAATAGTCGTCAAATAAATTTAAACTTCTCAATTATTCTTTTAACAAATGCATAATGAAATGCAGACGATATTTTTTTAATTCACTTTTTATATTATTATTCGCGAGAAAATATATTTTATTATATGTCGAAAAATGAATTAACCCGTAAATTTTTTGGGCAACAATTATAAAATAAATAATTTAATAAAAGTTTAGAAGTAACGCTTAGATCATTACATTATATCATATCATATCAAATTATATTATTAGAAAAATAAATACTTTAAATTTATAATGACGTCAGATTTAACGTGTAAGTTTAACATTTTGCAAAGCTTTATATGAATTTCAATTTAATCCACGTGCAAATATATTTTTTTTCTTTTCATGCATAGACCTATTATAAGAGTGGACGGGACAATGGCAACCTTTTTGAGTGCAAAGATAACTCATAAAAAGGTCACGTGATTGTTGATCTACAGAAGCCAAGCTAGCCAATATTGAAATTTACTCGCCATGCTCTAAACTCTACTTTTTATTAAGCAGACGATATTTTTCCTTTTTCTTTGAAAGTTCTTTAAAAAAAATTTTTTTTCCCTTTAAAAGTTAGATTGCTTTGAATTTAAAAAGAATTTTATAGAATTAGATGTACTTTAAAAACCCTAGAAGTTTATGTCAAATAAGGATTTTATTTCACAAGTAAGATTCTTTTTAATATTTTATTATTTCGTTCTTTTTAAGTAATTATTTTTATAAAATGCTTATAATTTCTATACTTATTTCTCTAAATTGAATTAGTTTAACTATATTATATCTTATATTATTTCAAAAATGTGAATGATTATTTACGAGAGTTAAAACGAATATAGACAAACAAAGTTATAAAAACTTTTGAACTTTGTTCAAAAGTGTTAATAACAAGGTAAAAATATATTTTAGTAGCTGTAGTGTTTTGCACTAGTTTTGCTTGCTGTACTTTTAATAATATATATATTTATATTGAAAGCAAAACATCGCCAATAACGAGATAAATGTAGAAAAAGGTAACCTTTTTCAACATTCACGTGGTTTTATCTTTGCACCTTTTCTTGTATTCCCTTAATAATGGAATGCTCCGTCCACTCTTATAATAGGTCTATGTTTTCATGTCAAGATATTTTGAAAACAAAATCAACATGTAAAAGTTTCTTTTATGTTGGCAACGGCTAAATTTTTTAATATTTCATTATTTCCATTTCTATTATGGCTTTTATGGGGATTTTAATTAAAATGCTCAGATTTTAAACTAAAATTTATTTTATCAAAATTAAATATAGCCTATAACAATCAGGCATACTGTAGCTTTTGGTCAGTGAAAGAAGTTTTAAAATCGGTTCAGTAGTTTCAGAGATTACCCTCCACAAACATACAATTTTTTGCGCTTTATATAATGATATAGATTTGACACTGTTAGCCACTGATGGCTGACAGGTCGTGCAAAGTTTTAATTTTTTATTGATACTGCTTTTACTTTCGGGGTAAAACTTTCACTGAAATTTTTGAAGTATAATATGTTCTGCACACTCCTGAAGTTTCAAGATGATTCCTTCAGTACTTAGAGATATATGACAAAATGTCTAGAATCTAAAATGACTAACATGGTGCTCAACGTGTTAAAAAATAAAAATATAACCAACGCTAAAATAATTTCATTTTCCTAAAAAAATAAATAAAAATTTATTTTCTCCGGATTTATTAATAGAATTAAAAAAAAAAAAAAAATCTTCTGTCTTAAAATAAAATAAAATAAAATAAAATAGAATAAAATAAATAAATAAAATATAAATAAGCCTGTTTAAAGAAATCACTTGATTCGATTTACAAAGTTCATCATTTCTCCTTATAGATGCCGCAAGCTCACATTTAAAACATAATAATTTAAAAGAAAAGAAACACAAAAATAAAGTGTAATTGATAGAAGTAAATAAAATACAATTCATGGAAGGATTTAAAAACTTATAAATTAGTAAAAAAAAAAAAAAAAAAAAAAAAAAAAAAAAAAACACTAAAAATCGCAAATTCAATTATTAATGGAACATTTGAAGAAACGTAATCGATTAATTGGGGGCTGTTCTGTAAATTGATTTTTCTTCTTAGAAAAGGTTTGTTGGCAGCTTGATATGTATGAGTTTGGTGTCTGACTGACATGTTGATAAATGTTATGTTTCTATTTTGATTCCATGTTTGTGTGAGTAAATGAATTATACATATATATACATACATACATATATATATATATATATATATATATATATATATATATATATATATATAATTTGGTTTTTGTCGCAAGATGCATGCACTGTGTATTTTTGGCTTGGTTTATCTATGCAGTTTTACGAATCCTTGCGATCTAGAAGCTTTATAAAAATGACATGTTCCCTGATGAAGGAATCCTTCTATTTTTGAGCATTTGCAATTCCAAATTCTAATTTCCAGCAATCTTTGCTCTATATTTTTATAAAATTCTTGGTTTCTGTTGGATAACTTTCATCAGTATCTCATGATAAAAATTTCTAACCTTGTAGGCTTAAGTGTCTTGGTCCTAATCAGTAAACATTAACGTAAGTATTTAATTTAAAACTAATATCTCAAAATGTATTTTATCAATTAATTAAATGAATGTAAAAGAAAATCATAAGGGACCAAAGGAGTCCTATCATTTAATTTTTAAGGTTTTGTTTAAGTTATTCACTGCGTTTCATTTTATAAATAAACGCACGTTTCGGATGGCATGAAAAATTTTTTTTTTCTTTTCCTTACATTTTTTTTTTTTTTTTTTTTTTTAAGTGAACAAAACTAATAACGTAAGAACATAAAATAAATAAACAAATTATTAATGCGTGCATTTTCTTTTTTTTTTTTTTTTTTTTTTGTAGAATTTTTATTAATTTAAAATACTAAAGCTGGAAATAAATATTTTTTTTTACAGATATCTCAGAATTTGCATTTTTTTTTTTTTTTTTTTCAGCAATTTGATGGAAATTTTTAAAGGCGTTATAAAAAATTATACAGCCACTTTCTCTCTCACTCTTTTAATCAACAGTGATAATGATATTCTATTATCTCATAAAAGAATATGACTTCACTATTTGTCAACAAATGACATTCTGCGATTTTGAATAAGAAGCACACAAATATAACATGTATCAGCTAAGGTTGAATTATTTAAAAATTTATCTATCTATCTGTCTCTCTCTCTATATACATATATATATAAACAGATGCATTTATTTACACTTAAACCCTAAATAAAAACAATTAAAATACATAAGAAGATGTTTATTTTATCGTCTCCTCATCAATGTTAAACACACATTGTGCGAGATTGTGGGAGTAACAATTAATAACTTAAACTAGTATCGCCCAGTGGTCGAAACTCGACCATATTTTTTGCAAAGCGAGGCAAAGCAAAGTTATTGCCTTGTCCTAAACGGAATGCAATTGCAACACAGCTGCGGTAATTGTTTGCCGATATTCACTCTAACTGAATCAGCAGAGTTTTACTTAATATAACTATTTCTCTTTGTAGATGTTAGCCTTTCCTGAAATGAGAGAAAATCGCAACGCGAAAACGCCCCTTGTTGTGTGATACAGCCCAGAAGCTAATAGATACCATATTAAACCAAGGCCCAACCAAGTATAAAATTCTGTTAAATTAATTCGATTGGTTCATAAAGTACAGTGTTTGAACAAAAAAAGAAAAAAAAAAAAAAAAAAAAAAGATATTTTTCAAAAATGGTCGAATTGAGTTCGGGAGATTTCAAAACGTGTAACTTTATCGAAAACCGAAAATCTAAAACTTTTCTAAATCTTATATTTTCTACTTATATATGCAGAGGAAAGAATAATAAATCCACTTTTTAAAAAATAAAAATAAGTAGTCAATTTCACTTAATTAAAATGCAAGGAAATCTCAAAACGTGTAAATTCATCGAAAACCGGAAATCAGAAGTTTTTGTGTATCTTCTACTTGCTTCTTCTACCCACAAAAGCTAGCAATAAAGATACTTTTTTAAAAAATAAGTAGCCAATTTCAGTCAATTGAAACGTAAAGAAAGCTCAAAACATGTCAATTCAGCATAAAACGGAAATCGGAATTTTTTCCGTATCGTCTACTTATACATGCAGTAGTTAGTAACAAATCCATTTTCCTTTTATTTAGTATATTAGTTGAATATTTATTGTTTAAATAACACCCTTTGAAATGAAATGTTTATGTTTACATTCGAAACTGGAAGTTTGACATTTTTTTTTTCTGGAGTTTTGTGATTTTAAATTAAAATTTTATCAATTTTACAGAAAAAATAACTCAATCAAACACATGTAGACAATAACTTATAACTATACCCAAATATCGGAATTAAAATCGGCAGATAATATCCGTTATTTTTTAACAATTTTTTACAAAAAATCCAATGGACAATTAACATTGAAAAGCTTTTTCATGGCTCCATGGACAGACAGTGACGTCATCACTTCGCTTGCGTATAGTGATGCTACATTATACAAATTACTGTGTCTATGGTTTTATTTGAGCTTTATGAAATTGCCAGATTCAACAACTTTCTTCTTTTAGGTATTTTTTAATGTAAAGGAATACGTGTATAAAAGGGAAAAATGGGGGAAAATGCATAAAAAATAATGTATTTTTAAATACCTTCTTGACATCGCAAGAAAATAATATTTGTATTCGCACCTTCCGGCTGACCATACCTTTCGAATGATACCATTCTGAAATCTCTACTCCCATAATTAATATGTTAAAAAGGGACAACAAATTTTATGCTTGCCTATTAATATATAGATTCAAACACATTCCAACACAGCAAACGAATCCTACATTATGTGTTTAACACTTATGAGGTGCACACAAAATCGGCCGAATCGTTTGTTATTATGTATTTAAATGTATTTTCTAGTGTTTAAGTGTAAATATAAAAGTTATTTTATATGTTTTTTAAACACATTACATACAGGGATTAAAGAGTTCCGCTTTTTCTGCCACCAATATTTCTTTACAGAATTTTTTATTATATTTTTACAGTTATTTTTGTGATTTTATAGGGTAGACAGAAAAATACCGTTGGCAAAGGTAGCTGAACTCTTTCATCATTGTATATAATGGATTATTGATTTATGACACGTTTAAAATCATTATTCATTCAAAAATTTTATGTTTTTTAGACATTTCTTAAAGTTTTACAAAAATATATTTTATGTATAAAAATATTTCTCATGATTTAAATATTATATTTATAGATACATGAACATTTTATTTAAATTTTGATTTCTTTGTTTTGATTCGATTGTGTGAAAATGTAAACCCAATATTAAAATGTCACAACGCAAAATAATAAAATATTTTTCTCTCATGTGAATACCAAAATTGGAATATTCAAATTACGTATTTTAAATTCATACAAAAGGTTTTTTTGGAATATTTCGATTCCGAAAATTTAAAATGTCTGCGGATCATTTACTGATAGGAAAGTCACTGCTGTATAAATAGGAAAAATTTTTTAATGATTTTAAAATGCATGCAAAAGGCATAATATTTCGAATAAAAGTAAAAAGAAAAAATATATTGTGCTAAGGAAGCTTAAGCAATTTCTATAAAACTTTAAATAATATACATTTTTCCAATTTTCTATTTTTATAGAAATTGTTATTATTTTTTGGTTTAGTTAAAGTTTTATTTGCTACAATTGGAAGTATTAAAGACAATCCTTCGCATATAAAATGACTATTTATTATTTGCACTCTCAGTTTATGTCATTCATTACACAAGACAATTCTTAAAATTTTAAATGCAATGTCCATATACATAGAAAAATAAATTTAAAATAAGTTTTTAATATTGTTTATGTTATAGAGATTATTTATTCCATTTTTTATTCCAAACATCATTTTTCTGCAATTCTTATTAAAAAAGTTGCAATACAATTATATTACGCAAATAAAAGGAAATTAAAATAAAACGCTTTAGTACAAAAAAAAAAAAAAAAAAAAACTTTTAACATTTAAATATAAGTCGATTTAAAATAAATACTAGTTTTTTGAAATCTCACAATTTTTCTTTCTTTTTTTTTTCATTATTATCTTCATTTACAGCAAAGGAAATATAGGGATTTTTTAACGCTTTAAGAAGAAAGGTTTTGCGTCCGTAAAACGTGTTATATATATATATATATATATATATTTATTTATTTATTTATTTATATTTATATGTCTTATTTATCTGAGACCATTTACTTGAAAATGGAAATAAAAATTAAACTCTATATATTTTTACTGACAAAAACTTGAAATTAGCTAAATTAAATGAAAGATTTCTACACCCACACACCCACACCCAAATCTACATATATTCAAGGTTACGTACGATAATTTTATAATTAAAATTTTGCATTCTAAAATATGCATTTTCGATTTAAAATATTTAATTTGATGCTTGCACAAGCACTATTTAAAAATTGTATTTTTTTTTTTTTTTACAGACATTCATAATAAAATGTTGACGAATTAAATGATATGTCTTTGCGCACTACATGAGAATCATGTTGATTCATTTACTTTTAAAAAGAAGAAAAAATAATTATTAGAATTTAACTGTAATTTTTCTACCAAATTTGAGTACTGATTTATATTTGCATACAAAAAATCAAAATATATGAATTTATGTTAGGAGTAAAAGCTCTATGATCTTATTAAAACAATTTTACTAAAAGCATTTTTACATCATACAAAATAATCTATTTAATTACTTATTACGAACAAATTGAATTTATACTCGAGTTTATCCTGTACTAAATATCTAACTAATAACACTATTTTTCTCATTCTTTGAAAAGAAACAAATTTTCTTCAAAAAAGATTCCACTTGAAAATTAAATTTATTTAGAAAACGAACGGTTTGGCTTTTACTTAACCCCAGGTTAATTTGTTCCCTTTATATTGAATTTATCGATGTAACATCATTTTTGTGATACTTCAGAAAAACAACTTAGGAGTGTCTGGCCATCAATTATCCGGATGAGAACTAAACTGCATTAAAAGTTACATTTTGCTTTTTGTCTTAAATTTGAGCTCATATAAGATGTATTTTCGAACTTCCGCCACTATGTATATTTAACACTTTCGCTGCCGATCCCGAGCTAGCGCGGGATGTGACGTATTGCTTTGCAGGTGAAAATTTACTTTAGGCTGCCGCTTGGCGAAATTTCGAAAATCGCCAAGACGGCGCCATTTCGCATTGTGTTCCGAATACCAACCCTCCACCGGCGGCGTACGATCGAACACCTAAACTAACAAAAAAATACATAGAAAAAAAATCATATAAAAAAAAAATCATATAAAAAAAAAAAAAAAAAAAAAAAAAAACGCAGAACAAAAGTAAAATTTTAATAAAATAGGATATAAAAGAATTATGAAATAATTACGAATACATAACTAATCACAAATAAAAGAATAAAACTTAGATCATACAATTACACCAATTGTTAATGTACCACCAAGCTAACACAAAGTTGTACACCAAACTGCGGTTAATAGATGTGATCGAAGCGACACTACAGTTTCTGGGGACAACCTTTATTTAAAGGCATTTTTCTACGTTTTCAAAAATTGTATAAAGTAAATAATTTATCATTAATATTTTATTTATAGTCCTCGTTTGTTAGAAATGAAAAAATACATCAGCAACTAAATAATTATAGCAAATTTTAACGGTTCTCTATAATAATAGTACTCTGATCTGTTTACCCTCTGATCTATACCCCTATCCCAAAATGCATGAGATTAAAAAATATGCAAAATTTTGTACTGTATCCAACTGTATTGGCATGAAATTCAAAAATATGCCTCTAAAATTCAAAAGTACCACTTAAATTCCAACTTCCCGACCTTGAAGCACAAAAATTTTATGGTATGTTTCCAGACAAGCTTGAGGGGTAGCTCAGACCGTCGCCAATTGCCCATTGTGCAGCATTAGTGCAACGTAAAACTCAACCAACCTTAAATTACAACAATATTCAATCAGCCAAACAACACTAACGCAAACATCAGAAATATTCATATTACAAAATAGATGGTTGGTTGAATTTTACATCACACTAGTGCTGCGCAATAGGCAATTGGGAAAGTCTGAAGCTCACCCCTAGATGTGCTCCGGAAGCATGTCATCGAAATTTTGATCCTCCCGGAAGAATATTTCAAAATAGAATGCTTTCTCTCTAATAAAACACGTACAGTCGGTAACAAAAATTCCTATGTGAAAAAAGTACACTTAATACAGTTTTGATAAATAAATACTTGTCGAATCCTGTTCTTAGTCAGTGTAAAAACAGAATTCGACAGAGTTTTATTTAAGAAAACTGTATTAAGTGTACTTTTTTATATAGGAATTTTTGATAGTGTTCGGAGACTTTTGTTACCGACTTTATACACAATACGCGACCGACGTTATGACGTCACTGATTTAATATTTTATCTGCTTAGTACAAACGAAACTATTTGCTATAGAAATTTAACTTATTACTCATTAATTCCAGAGTTTTCTTTTACTGAGCAGACGAATTTTCATACGTTTGACGTCATACAGCGTATTGACGTAACACATTACGCAAACAAGCAAAAATAAACACAAAGACCATAACATCTGGCGATGTAGCGCTCTTTTGAAATACGCCAAACACAATCGGCAGGTTAAAGGAAAAAAACGCCGTTTCAAATATTAGTCACGTGAGATCGGCCGCGAACGTGTTAAGAAACTTTAAATACTGAAGGAAGGTTACTAGAAATTTTTTATTGAGAGTATCTCTATGCATGAAAATTTTATCATGCCTGGATATACAGATGTTGCATTTAGAATTACAATTATTTTTAGATAATTGCTTTGAAAATTCTTTCATAAAAAAAAAAAAAAGAAGGACAGCATGGGAAGCTTAGGACGCATTTCTTTTTTTCTTTATCTTTTATTTTCTTTATTTTTTCGTTGGAATCCATAATGGGTTGAAATATATATTCATACAAAAGGAAAATTTTCGATACAATTATTGTAAAATAATTTAATTTTATGAATATAAAGAAATGCTTCCTCTTAACTATTATCTAATTTTACCATTTAGAAATATTTAAGAATTCTAATATTTAATATATATGTAATAGCACTTTTACAGCCTTTTTTTTTTTTTTTTTAATTATTATTATTATTTTTGTACCTTTTTTTCTATAACATAAAACTTATATTAAATTTATACAGACAAAGTGTAGATTTATCTAAAAAATATATAATAGATTTTACTTTCTGTAATTAGTGGTACGAAAAGAATATAAAAATGTCGCCTGTGGAAGCCCTAATATATATATATGTGTGTGTATGTGTGTGTGTGTGTGTGTGTGTGTGTGTGTGTGTGTGTGTGTGTGTGTATCTATTTAAATTTTACAAGCAATCTATAAAATTACTACTAAATTTACAAAACATTTTACTTTTAGCTATCAAACGAAAAATGTGATAATTTAGGTTATTTAACATTAATCATCATTTAAATGTTTTCGTGATTATCTATATATACAAAAGAGCAAACTCACTGATCACTGATCACTGACTCAACACGGCCGTGGCGATCCTATGGAAGATAGTGAGCAAGTTGCTTTTGGGTTCCCTGACGCTCACTAAGACGGGATTTTGCGAAATACCCCCTCCGTTCCCCCCGGGGATGCAGAAGGCAAAATCCACCTTTATAAGTATAACTCGGCTTCAAATTACTTCACGGTTCAAAAATTGCAGATGGAGAGACTAGGTTGGAATACAAAAAAATCATTTTCTGCGATTTTGGAATTTTGGATTTTTAAGGGGGGAAGGGGCTAAAAATGAGATTTTCGGAGGTACAGATAAGGCAAAAACACTTTTATAAGTATAACTAGGTTCCAAATTACTTCACAGTGAAGAAATTGCAGGTGGGGAGACTAGACTTGAATACAAAAAAAAAAAAAAAAAAAAAAAATTGGATTTTTTAGGGGGGGGAGGGGTTAACAATGATTTTCGGAGGTGCAGAAGGCAAAAATACCTTTTATAAGCATAACTCGGTTGCAAATTATTTCACGGTGAAAATATTGCAGATGGAGAGACTAAACTTAAATACAAAAAAAACATTTTCTGAGATTTTGGATTTTTAAGGGGGGAGAGGGGGTAAAAAGGATTTTCGGGGGCAAATTTAGCAAGGTACGGATTTTCGAGTAAAATTCTAGCAGTAATACCTCAAAGATATAAAAAAAAGTCACCAAGCGTCATCTTGAAGGTATTTGCAAAACTCAGTTTTGATTTTTTCCGATTTTCGATTTTGGGAGGAATTACGAGGGGATCGTTCGACCCCCCCTTTTAGCGCTAAATTCGTCAGTGGAAATCTATAGGAGCTGAGGTCACAAATATTAGTGTGTGACTTATTTACGTGTGTCCAACACCTATTATAACGGGATTTTATGAAAGTCCTCCTCTTTACCCACATGGGGTGGGGTGAGGAATAAAAGAGTAAAACCACTGATTAAACACAGCCGTGGCGATTCTGTGGAAGATAGACTCGCAAATTTTGGTGAGCACGTTGGTTTTAGGACCCTAACGCCTATTAAGACAAGCTTTTGCTTAATATCCCCCTGTTCCCCCCTGGGGGAAAAGGAAAAAACCCCTGATAAGCATAATTTGGCTCCAAATTGCTTCACGATGAAGAAATTGCAGAGAGACAGAGACTAGACTTGAGTGCAAAAAAAGCATTTTCTGCGATTTTGGAGTTTTGGATTTTTCAGGGGGTATGAGGGGGTAAAAACGATTTTTAGAGGCAAATTTAGCAAAATACGGATTTTCGAGTAAAACTCTACCAATAATAACACAAAGATATAGAAAATCGCCAAGAGTCTTCTTGAGGTTATTTCAGAAAGCTGATTTTTAGTTTTTTGCGATTTTCGATTTTGGGAGGGGGCAAATTCGTACTCCCCTTTTAGCGTTAAATTCATCCGGGAAGATCTATGGAAGCTAAGGTCACAAATTTTAGTGTGTGTCTTACTTACGTGTGTTCAACACCCATAGCAATGGGATTTTGCGAAAGTCCCCCCTTTTCCCTTTGAGGGTGGGGGGGGGGGGCAAAATACCCGTTTCCAAGTATAACTTTGCTTCAAATTATCTCAGCAAGATTAATGTGTATATGTAGGTTGTTTATGCCTTCCCTATAAAGAAGTTTATTAGTTACTGTTGATGAATCGGCACATGATCTTAAAAGAACTAGTGGTTATCAGGTTCAACATCAATCCATACAAAAATAAAACATTCGAAAGCAAAGTTAGGAGGTGACTGATCATTTTATTTAAACATTTAGAAAATATTATTGAATGGATTTTAGGGATGTGCTACAATTAAAAATACTGTGAGAGAGAGGTAACTTTTTAACGTGTATTCAAGTCAAGAGATAATCGTAAAGTGTTTGGGGAGAGAGAAGCAAGCGCACGACTTGCCCAGCCAAATCTGGCAAGCCTGCCAATCACCTGATCCTGGCGTCGCCAAATAAGCGCCAAGTGTTATTCTTTGTTCGTGCATTGAAATGTATATAAACTTTTTAAATTTTGAGAAGCGGTTGGAAAATATTAACCCTATTGTTGGCGCGCTTGTTTTGAGCCAAGAGAATGAGGTGATTTATGAGTATTGTGAAACAGGAAGTGGATAATTACTTTAATATGAGTCATTTAAAATCTATTGCATCAGGTTAAGTAGAGAATGACCGTTATTAAACTGAAATCATTAATATTGCGTAAACACAAATAAATTATTATATCCGATGTTGAAATACATATAATTTGAGAGTCTTTTTGTTTAGGGAAATCTGAGAACACTTTTATTTATAAGAATATTAAGCTAATTTATATCTCTCAAATGATAAGTTATTAATAAAGTATTACATTTAAAATCCAAATAAAAAAACGAAATCTTTAATTTATGGGCTCTATTAATGTAATTCCAAAATGAATGAAGTTTAGATTTAATAAAGTTTTATCTTAATCTGGTTTACGTAATTAACTATATAATACAATTAATTTATTTTATTTTATGAATCAAAAAGTAAACTTCATTAGGATTCGGAAAACTAATATGAAATAAAATTAATTTTAAAACGAAATTTTCTCATGAAAAATGAAATAATTTAATTATTCAAAATTTCAAAGTAAATAGATTAAAAAGTGAAAGTATGTGTGAAAACTCCTTCACACATATCCTCCCCCACAACCAGAAAAGAAAAAGAATACCTCTCGCTCACTTAACTCAGATGATATATATCATACTAACAATAAAATATCCCTTAATTTGTACAGCAATATGAATATCATAATGTTACACAAAACAAAAAAAAAAAAAAAAAAAATCAAAAAGTTTGTTTAGATAACAATGAGAATTGTGTTAAAATTTTTTTTGTGAACATTATTATGTATCTTTTGCATCAAAACAACAATATAACTAGATGTGCACAGACAATAGAAAAGTGTAAAAAAAATCTTGAATATTACATCAGGTGACAACAATGTTTGTAATATATTTAGACTTTGGTTGACAAAATCCTCTGTAAGAAAAAAACTAATTAATATTCATATCAATATATAAAATATACAGTGATGCAGATTAATAAATTTAGAAATTTATTTAGCATAAAATTATATGTTTTTAGAAAAGAAAATAATTCAACAAAGTTTTTAATTTTAATCAAATTTCATAGAATTACTACCATTTTATCAACACCTATTCTTCATTAACCAAAAGAAAAATTTAAAATATTGAGAACATCAAAAGTACTTGTCCAAATCCAGAGAGAATGTGTATCTCAGCAGACAGTGAAATTGCCAAATGGTTTGTGAGGCCATGACAAGATCACATACCGAGAAAAGTGTAAGAAAAGTCAGAAGAGGCTTACAGGTTGTGCCAACATAAGTGTCACAACAAGCATTCTGACAAGACATATTTATGTCGTGTGTATGTGAAAAATGACTATGGAAGAAAATTTTGTAAAAAATGAGAAAACTCATGCCAAAAGATTTAAGGATCTAGAAATGGAACAAGCACTGACATACTATAAAATATCATTTTTTATCATAAAAGAAAGGTAAGTGTTATTGATTGCAACAAGCTTTAAATAATTGCAAGAAAATTTTTAAATCTATTTGTAATAATGAGATCTATATTTGTATTTACCCTAAATAAACATTTGGGGAGAAATCAAAACTTATTAAGTTTGTAAAAAATAATATGAACATGTTACTTCTGTTTAATTAAATGACATTATTAAAATTAATATCAACAAAAACCTTTTTTTTTTTTTTTTTTTTTTTTTTTTTTTTTTTTTTTTACCCAAAAATATAAATTTCTATTTCTTTATATTTTATTAAAATTATAAGGCATAAAATCTTAATCTTGAAAAGAAAATATACCCATTGTCATGAGATGTAAGATAAACAACTGTTAACCCCGTGGTGGCCAACCACCAAGCCAACTAATCCACCATCTCATAACCTCACCATTGTATTTAGTCGTCACCAAATGCAAGGGTGGTAATTAAAATAAGCATTCATAAAATACAAAATTTATAAGAATGAAAATTAAAAATTTTAATACTTGTGGTCCTTAAAAAAATATCTGTAGGTCTTGTTGATAATTTACATGTCACGGCAAAAATTTGCATTCTGAAAAATAAATGATGTTAGTCAAATGCACACACTCAATATGATACAAGAAAAATTCTATGTTTTATTTATTTGTTAAAAGTTTTGTTTGTTTATTCTCAAACAACATAAAAATTATCCATTATTAATATCATTTTTCTCTTTTTACCCCAGTCACCTCAAAAAAAAAAAAATTTATAAACAAAAACAGATCTGTGTGTAAAAAAAAATATAAAATAAAATGTCGACCAAAATAAAAATAATAATCTACAAAATGTAGAAAGCCAACAGGCATTGAGAAAATGAAAAGAAGGGCCCTTAAATAATAAAAAGCAGGAATTTTTTTTATATCCATTTTTTTTTTATCATAGCATAAATAGCCATGTATATCCTCCATATACCTGCTTAATAAAAATATTGTACAGCTAGACCACATAGGGGAACTGCACACATTAAATAATAATAAACTGATCAGTAAAATAAAAGCAAAAATATTGCTACAAGCAGGAAGTGCACTAAAGTCTCTGTCGATGAAAGAAGTGTCACATAGCACCAGTAAACATATAAAATTGAATAAATGTGCTAAAAATGTTAAGACAAAGTACCAGTTTATATTTCAATTAAACAAGTACATAATAGAGCAGCAAAAGCAATGTGACAATATCATAAAATAAAAATCTTTTTATCTCTTTTTTTTTTTTTTTTTTTTTTTTATATATGTGCATGTACCAACATTCCTTGAAAACAGGGCAATTATTATTTCCCTTCTGTTCTTATGTAGCAAAGTTCTTCGAATAAGGTGGTTAAACATTCCATGAATTTTATAGTGTTGTATCAGTAAAAAAAACTACTAATACAGACATTAATTTTCTTAGTTAATTAAAAATATGTGTGAGCAACTTATACAGTGTGTGTGTGTGTGTGATATAAATTAAATGAAAGTGTAGCTAAATCAAGATTATAAATAAATATAGATTTACATGAAACTTCATTTATAAAAGTATTTAAACATTGTGGATAAAAATGTGTTGTAATTTAAATGTCATCTTCCACAGAAATTTAAAACAATAAAAAACAAATTTTCAAATCCCATAAAGTATAAACAAGTGTTCAGGTAAAAATGAATATTTTAAATTGCACAAAAATACTGAAAAGAAAATAGGTTTTGTTTAGTGTAATTTTAATATTATTACATTTTTGTATTATCACTACTAAAATTTAAAAACTTGATGGACAAGAATACCAAAATTAATAGGCTGTGTTCTGTTGAAGTGATGTAACTTTTTTTTTGAAAAAATTTTGTCCTAAAATTTTAAATATTGTGTAAAAGAGAAAAATGTATGTGAAACAAAAAAAAATTCATGTATAAATTTAGACTGATGATTCAAATCAGATTTACAAAATTTTTCATATACATGCAAAAATAAATAAAAATAAAATAAAAACATAAGTGTTATTTAAAGAATAAAAAAATGTTGGAAGTTCTCAAACAAAAATATATTAGAATGAGAAATGTTTAATTATATGTTGCAAAAATGTGTGTGTAATTCTTGTAAATAACAGAAATATTTTAAATACACGGCTAGCATATAAGCTAGTTCCACATGTAAATATTTCAAAAAAAAAAATTGTAAATATGTGTAGATATTTCATATTGAAAATAGTCACAATTGAACATATTGTATTTTGTGATAAGACGAAAAAAATGCATCAATTCCATGATTTGGTTATAATAAAGAATATAAAATTCCTATCTGTTTGTGTGCATCTCATATATTTTAAAAATAAAAAAAACTAGAAAATAAATATTGTATAACATATAAAAGTGAAAAAGTGGCAATAAAACATAATGTAAAATAATTGTATGTAAGAGTAAAATTGTGTAAGAAGAAAAATGTGTGTGTGAAGTGCACCCATGTGCATTTAACAAAAGTAACCCTAAAGCAAGGCTAGAATGACTAGATTTACATGCAAGGTTACCCCAAAAGTATTTATATTATAGTGTATAAAACTGAATAGTTCCTTTTTTTTATATAAGGATTTTACATTAATAATGGACAATAATATTGAACAAAAAATGGAGCATTTGTGAAACTTATTTATGAAACTTTTTTTTGTAATAAATTGTGTATGTGGTATTATGTATGTACTAAAATAAATAAAATATAAGTGTATATATATACAGTTACCAAAACATCTGTATCTCGAAAAATTACACATTCATGTGGATCCTTAAAAATGATTTACAGTGTTTGCAAATTAGGAAAAAAAAAATCACTATAGAAGTAAAATAAAAATATGTTCAAGTGCAATAATAATTTTTCTTTTTCTTTTTTTTTTTTTTTTTTTTTATCCATAATATGAAAGAGCAAGCAATTTAAAATCAACATTCTGCATGATTGATTAAAAATATGATAAAGACTCTTTAACTTTATTTGTTTTCTCGTGTATGTGTGAACAAAACCATTATTTGAAAACAAAATTCAATAACTAATACATAATGGCATATGATTTCCCTTTTTAACTTGAAACCCTTATGATTAAATATGTTACCATGAATTGGCACAAGTTAAAAAAAAAAATTTTTTTTGTTTGTTTTTGTATAAATCTCTATATTACCTTAAATAATTCATTGCCATTACTACTTGTAAAGATGAACCAAAAAGCAATTTATCCAATTAAAATAAATTTCCAATCATAGGGCCAAAAATAATTAATTGAAAAAAATATTCTGACAGAAATTGCAATGTTCCACAAAAATGTCTCGTCACTCACCGTCCATAAATAAAAAAAAACATAAATCGGTCCAGCCGAAAATATTTTCTGGAGAATGAATAACAAAACAGTAAAAACTCACACACCCTAGAGTACCCGAGAGAAGGCATATAAGCTCTCCTGCAAAACACTACAACTTCACAAGAAAAAAAATTATCTTAAATTTTGACTAACAAAATGAAATATTTGCATTAAAAATTTAAGAATTTATAAGATTAATGAAAAAACATTCAATAACTAGAATTATGAGAAGACCCCTAGCAAGTCTGTGAAAAAAAAAATATAAATAAATAAAATATGTATATGATAAAAAAAATGAGATACAAGTGCATATCACTGCATTGATGTGTTAAAAATACCACAGGAAAGATAATTTCGTTTTATGTGTCCATTCTTCCTTTTGTGTGCTATATGCAAGTGTAAGAGAAAATTAAAGGCTATATTTCATAATTACAATAAACCTAGAATTACACAACATGTTACATGACCGTAAACATTATATTAATGTTGTGTTTTGTGTAAAAGGATAAAACTGATAATGAAAATGTAAACAAAAGAATTCCGTTTTTTTTTTTATATACCAGCATGTCATACATTATGTGAAATAGGAAATTGTCAATATCTACCCTAACCAAAAATCTCACCAAGGGAACAATTAATTATTATTTCAATAAATATTTCAAATAAAATCCCTTTAAAATATGCAATAAACATAAGTAAAAAAAATAAATAAAGAAACAGTATTATTAATATATAAATAAAATTTAACACATAATTCCAAAACTAATTTTATTAATTTTAAGGAAAAAAGAATGTCATTGCCAACAGAATAATAAAAATTGTGAAAAAGAAAAATGTATTTGTGAAAAAAAATTTTGAGAAATTAAAGTGTAAATGATAAATTTGTTAGTATCCACAAGTTCTTTAAGCAACTACACTATTCTAAAAAAAAATATATGTATTATGTGTATTGATATCTACCAGCAATGACACTATACAGTTAAGAGTCAAATGAGGGTATAATCCAAACTATTATTATTATTATTACTATAAATTACACCTAATAATGTAAGTTCAATTTTTTTTTTTTTTTTTAAATAAACCCTCATGAAAATATCATTATAATAACATATGTAAATTTGAACCATCATGGGTTAAAAATATTTTTATAACCACCCTATCATCATAAAAGAATTAATTGTGTAAACATGCACCATCAAGGATAAACATTAAATTACCCTAGAATTATTCTACTAAAACAATGACCACATATTCAAAAATTCTGTCAATAATTTTATCCTTGAGTAATATTCAAAAATATATACGTATTTAAAAATAACATAAAACACACTGAAATATATATATACATGTACACCAATACATTTTAAAACAACTGTTTTAAATAATATTCGTTAAAATTTTAAAAACACGCTATGAAAAAAAAAATATATATATATATAAACAAAAACGAATATGTCATTATTCATTTAAAACACACATTTTAAATAAATGAAACGAAAAATTACTAAGGAGTTAATAGTTATGTATACACTATATATTTAAAAATATTCAATACAATCAAATGAAAAAAATTTACGCAGTCTATATTGCTCTATATTCTGAAATAAAAAAATCAATGTACTCACACTACCTGCTACTCGAGGATAAATAAAAATGTTTACGAATACGATCACTGATGAGTTTTCATATCGACGAATCCTAGATTGTTTTTTAGAAGTCTGTACACGTTCTTTGAGTCACATTAATTTTAATAAAAATAATCCCTGTCCGAGCGTTTCAGCAGTCTTTAGATTCACTTATTGAAGTTCCAGAAATTAGAGGACTATATCTGCAGATATTAAGCAATCTCACTTTCAGACAAAGCTATTGTCGAATTCAAGCTCCGCTAAGCATCAGAATTTGGGGGAAAGTAGTACGGCAGACGCGATGATTCAGTATTTTCATTTGTTCTTCTTCCGTTTCCGACTGGCTTGAGTGAAGCATCGTAAAACGGGCTGCTTTATTTTTATGAGTTTTGCAGCAGGTAAGGACTTTGCTGACAGGCATCTGGAATACTTCAGCGGCGCATCGGGAAAGTTTTCTATTACGGAAGGAATACGATGGCAGGCTACTTCTCTTTAAGAGTACTGGATCCAGGATTAAAGAAGCCGGTTCTTTGAGTCATATGATTCATCACAATCATATTTAAAAAAAAATGTTGAAGGAAATTATTATCGTTCACTTGAAAAATGCATGATAGTTAGAAGTTCCTTTCAAAACAAAAAAAGGTCCAATAAAAGTTCTAATCAACGTCGAACGCTTGACAAAATGCCATATTAATAAATTTAGAAGCACATACCCTCTCTCTCACATATATTGAAGCAGGGATCCCCGACTGGCACGTAAACCAATTACATATAAAGAAGTTTATTAGTTACTGTTGATGAATCGGCACATGATCTTAAAAGAACTAGTGGTTATCAGGTTCAACACCAATCCATACAAAAATAAAACATTCGAAAGCAAAGTTAGGAGGTGACTGATCATTTTATTTAAACATTTAGAAAATATTATTGAATGGATTTCAGGGATGTGCTACAATTAAAAATACTGTGAGAGAGAGGTAACTTTTTAACGTGTATTCAAGTCAAGAGATAATCGTAAAGTGTTTGGGGAGAGAGAAGCAAGCGCACGACTTGCCCAGCCAAATCTGGCAAGCCTGCCAATCACCTGATCCTGGCGTCGCCAAATAAGCGCCAAGTGTTATTCTTTGTTCGTGCATTGAAATGTATATAAACTTTTTAAATTTTGAGAAGCGGTTGGAAAATATTAACCCTATTGTTGGCGCGCTTGTTTTGAGCCAAGAGAATGAGGTGATTTATGAGTATTGTGAAACAGGAAGTGGATAATTACTTTAATATGAGTCATTTAAAATCTATTGCATCAGGTTAAGTAGAGAATGACCGTTATTAAACTGAAATCATTAATATTGCGTAAACACAAATAAATTATTATATCCGATGTTGAAATACATATAATTTGAGAGTCTTTTTGTTTAGGGAAATCTGAGAATACTTTTACTTATAAGAATATTAAGCTAATTTATATCTCTCAAATGATAAGTTATTAATAAAGTATTACATTTAAAATCCAAATAAAAAAACGAAATCTTTAATTTATGGGCTCTATTAATGTAATTCCAAAATGAATGAAGTTTAGATTTAATAAAGTTTTATCTTAATCTGGTTTACGTAATTAACTATATAATACAATTAATTTAATTTATTTTATGAATCAAAAAGTAAACTTCATTAGGATTCGGAAAACTAATATGAAATAAAATTCATTTTAAAACGAAATTTTCTCATGAAAAATGAAATAATTTAATTATTCAAAATTTCAAAGTAAATAGATTAAAAAGTGAAAGTATGTGTGAAAACTCCTTCACATTCCCAACACTTACAGTAAAGGGATTTTACAAAATTTCATCCTCCACCACCTTTCAAAGGCGGGGGGGGGGGGGGCAAAAATACGCTTATAAGAGTAACTGTGGACCAAATTATCTCAGAATAGCGATTTTTTGATATGTCACTTGGTTATGCGTACTCAAGACGCATAACCAATGAGATTTTGTAAAATTCTGTCCTATCCCCCCTTGGGAGCCTGGAGGCAAAACGAATATTTCGAAACATAAATTTGCTTCGAATTATCTCTGTAAGATTAGTTTTTACATGTGGGTTGTTTATGCATTCCAAACACGCATGATAAAAGGCTCTTACGAAAATTTCCCCTCCCCCCCGTCAAAAGCGGGGAGGGGCATAAAACGCTTTTTAAGAATATCTCTACTCCAGTTTGTCTCAGAACAGCGTTTTTTTGGTATGTCGATTGGTTATGCATACTCAAGACACACACTACAGTGGTTTTTGCAAATTTCCACCTTATCCCCCTTGGGGGTGGGGGTTGTGCAAAATCATGTTTTCATGCATAACTCTGCTCCAAACTGTCTTAGGCGATTTTTAATGTGCTGGCTGGTTATGCGTTCCCAACACGCACTATAAGGGGATATTGTGAAATTTCCCTTTTCTGCCTTTAAGGGTGGGGGGTGGGGACCAAAAACACGTCTTAAAGAGTAACTCTGCTCCAAATTATCGCAGGAATGCGTTGTTTTGATAGGTCGATTGGTTATGTGCTCAACACACATAAAGTACAAAGGGATTATATGACATTCCGTGCTATCACCCCCTTGAAGGTGTGGGGATTAAAAACATTTTTCCACGCGTAACTCTGTTCCAAACTATCTTAGAATGGAATTTTTTCAGGTGTGGACTGCTTATGCGTATTCAACACAAACTACAAAGTGATTTTGTAAAACTTTACCCTACTTTCCCTTGGGGGGGGGGGGGGAAACATGTATAACTGTAATGTGTAACTCTGCAGTAAATTATCTTATGAAAAAGATTTTCGATATGTGGGTCAGTTATATGTATCTAACTCACAATATAAAGATATTTTTCAAAATCCCCCTCTTTTCCTTTAAGAGTGGGGTGGGGGGGGGGTTAAAAAACACGTTTCAAAACATATCTCTGCTTCAAATATTCTTAGAATCCCGATTTTTTAATACGTGGTTTAGGTATAATTATGGTAAGGGCTCCACCTTCCTCTGATGGAAGGTACTACCCAAATCTATTATAAAACAAAAAACATGGACAACTCAATGCAACTTGCAATGAAAAACAAAACAAAAAAGCACGTTCGGACAAAGACAAACAACGAAGACGTGCAGGTGCGAAGAGGCAAAGATAAAATGCAGCCACCATAAAAAAACAAACAACAAGGAGAATAACAAAAGATAAATTAGCTTAAATTACCAAACAAAAGAAAAATGACAGAGAGGGCCCAACCGGTACCCCCCAACTAACCATGTCCCTGTTACCATGTAAGTGTGTATAACAATTTTAAAGAACTAAACAAGTCCCATAATCTTCACCTCGCCCCCGGCTGCAGGGAGGACTTTGAAAGTCTAATGAGAGTGTCCCACCAGATTGTGGTAAAAAAGGGGAGAAAAGAGCTAACAAAAGAGGAAAGCCCATAAAACCCCAAAATAATTCGAAATAATTTGTTTTCAATTTTTTTTTTTTTTTTTTTTTTTTTTTTTTACAACAAAATAGCAAAGAGGAAGACAATAAATCTAGAAGATACAATAAAGAAAGATAACACAACAGAAAAATCACTTGTATCTAACATATTTCTTTTGATTTTCAATTTGTTTCTTGCATATATTACAATTTCTATTATTAGCAAAATGATCAGTTTTAAAGTGAGACTTCGTGTTTTTAATTTTCTGATTATAATGTAGGCAGTTTAAGTATTTTATATTTTTATTGGTACAATATTTTCCTTCGTGTGCCTTTTCTGGATACTCACGAAAGGAATATCTTCCCCATCCAATATTAATTTTGTCCAAATTTATTAGCAAGCTGAAAGATTTGTAATCCAGGCTTAAAAGAACATTACAGCCGCTTTTTCCTTGGAAATCAGCTTTTTCAGTAATAACCATGTCTTAAATGTGATTTTGAAGTTTCAGATTTTCAGTTATTTCGGTGATCCGGAGATCTGTGGGAACGTTAAATATTATAATTTGTGGATCTCTTTTTGCAGGAGCTTTAGCTTCGAAATTTTTACTCAAGGTTTTATTCTTTTCGATTTCTTCTCTGATGGTCTATAATTCTTTCTTTGTTTTGACTTGTATTAAGAAGTCGCCGTTCTTAGTGACCTTTGTGCGTTTAATTCCGATTTTGAGATTCTTTGGGTTTAGGTTCTTTTGGAGAAATTCCTTAGGCTCAATCTATTAGTATCTCTATCTCATTAGTATCTTCTTTTTTTAGCTACGATGACCACATGTTTTTGCACAAAACTTTTAACAGAGCTAGCACCTTCTTTGACAACTTGTGAAGACATAGGTTTTTGCTGTTTCAAGAGTTCCATTTCGTCAACGAGCTGGGAATACTCATCTTACATCAAATGTTCGTCATGATCTTTTTGAAAATTACTAACTAACAAGTTAGAGACCAGTCTAGTAAGGCGATTCAGATGCTTGATGATTATCGAGCCGTTAGCTTTAGAAACCTTACTAGAGTCTAGAAGAATTTGATGAATCTCTTTTCTCGCATGATCCAGTTCCTACAAAACAGGATGAACCGGAGCTGAAGTAGATGTACGAGTTGTAGCCATGTTTACAAAAGCAGAGACACTAAAATTTAAACAAAAAAAAAGAAAGGGAAAAATCCCAAAAAAAGCTAAGCTTGAGAGCCTGTCGTTTGGCGGTTTGGCCATCCCGAAGGTTGCCACCCTTGGGACCACGATGACACCAAAATTTGGTGCGAATGACCGCCAGGCAGTGAAAAAGACAGGAGAAAAACAGCGCAGCAAGGCACAACAAAAGCACACAATTACCGCACAATGATAGCCATAACAAGCAAACAGCTACTCAAGAATTTCACTGCCCCCCAAGGGACGTGGTTTAGGTATGTATATGCAACATGCACTATAAAGGGATTTTGTGAAGTGTGGCGAGTGGGGAAACCGCTATCGAAGGTATCGAGTACTTTAACTTAGATTTTGACTGATTTTAATGATTTTATTATTATTATTATTAATGATATGGCATTTTGAGACTTCATTTCAATCTAATGACCAGCGAAGCGGGAAAAGCCTGGTGGTCTGAAAATAAAATAAATGACAAATAACTGGCTGTACTTAAAAATAACTTTGCTAGGTATATTCCTACTAAACATTTATTTAGTTATGCTTCATATGTTTTGTAGAATTAGATATAATTTGGTACTATGCGGATAAAATTATAATATATTAAATAAAAATGTCATTTTATAATGTGTGGTATTGTGTTATATATATATATATATTAAGTAAAAGGGGAAATTCTGAAAGCAAGTAACAAAACACTGGAGAGCAAAAAGTAGAAGAAAAAAATCTTATACAATTTTTATCTTTATACTTAAAACAGTATAGATTAGTACTTATCGTAGTGGTCAATAAGTTATTTACTTCATGACAAAAATTTAGATGTAGTTGTTCTTCGTCAATAAATGTTTTGAATTGTTAAAAAAATATTTTGACCTTGTTCGTTTTCCTGACTTAATTTTATATTATACAGGTGGGTCAAAAGTCCCTCGTACATTTTACACTTTAATATAAAACCAAGTAATTGGTATATTAGTGTACTGTTATTAGCTACTACAATGCTGTTTACGATGGAAAATTTTGTTTAAGGAAAGAAAATCTCCATTTCCAAATTTTGTTTAAATGTAGCCCTATATATTAAAAACAGCAAGAAATAGCAATACGAATGCAAGAAAAACAATAAAATGGTATTCATTTTGTTAAATTCAGTACAATATATTTCAATATTCTGCGCATTATACTCGTAGTTAGAACCCATACAAATTGTAAGTAATTCAGTAAACATGTTGAAATATTGTAGTGAATTCTACAAAAAAAAAAAAAAAAAAAAAGTTTCTATCTAAATTTTAAAATGTTTAGTTAGTTTTCTAAGGTACAGCTAAATCAATGAGAAAAATTTGTGACATATTCTTGTATTGTTTTAGATGAAACTTTTCGTTGTAAGAAGCAGTGTAGTGCAAACTGCGCAATCGTTCGTCTATAACTTTATTTTATATTGAAATTAAAATACAGCCATACATTTTGGGCTCATCTTATATACTTTATGATAATTCAATTACAGTGTTGAAACTCATTTTTTTACAAATGATACAAATCTTTCATAAATTTTAGCCAGTAAGCGGATACAAAATTCTAATCAAGCTACATATTCAAGATCTCATATAATGACGTTTCGTTACAATTTTTTTTTTTTTTTTCATTGCTGGTCCTTTTTATTTTAATTTTAATTTTTTTTACTCTGATTTCGCATACAAAAATTTATCTATTCGCTTTAAAATTTAGAAAATCAAAAAGATCAAAAGCATTTTTTTTTTTTTTTTTTTTTTTTTTTTTTTTTAATAGGATTATTTTAAACTGTTCGTTTCGTTTCACTTCATTAATAAATTTCAAATGCCGCTAAACTAAGTAAACAATATTGATCTTGTCCTTTTTTATGATTAATAAACTAAGCTAATAAATGTTTCAATATCTTAAAAATAAATAAACTATTCTCTCATTTGTAAGTTATTTTATTATAGAATTTTTATTTATTAAAAAAACTATATATCGTTAACTTAAATTAAAATCTTTTTAGAAATATATATATATATATACAGTGGAACCTGTAAAAGTGACCACCTTGGTAAAGTGACCACCTGACTAAAGTGACCATTTTCTTGACTAAAGCGACCCTTTTCCAATTTTTAAGACCCTTTATAAAGTGACCACCTGCGTATAGTGACCATTTTAGTCGGTCCCTAGGGTGGTCACTTTAGACAGGTTCCACTGTATATATATATATTATAATAATTTTCTGTTCTTAAACCAGTAAAATGTTCATCTAAGGCTTTTGACGATGTTTTTAAAAAGAACATTTAAGTAACAATTTTATATTAGTACTTGTAATAATATTTTCTCAACTTATAAAAGCATGGTATTAAACTATTTATCAGAAAGGGACAGAATATTTTTAATTGTTACTATAAATGACCCGTATTAAATTATTACCGAATCATAAATTGTATTTTATCGAAATGTTCCCTAACTTTTAACAATAACATTTTTGATGCATAAAATATTTCTCTTGACTCAGATATTATCTTTCCAGGTACTACGTGAATATTTAATGTGAAATTTTCTTTCGTTGTTTTGATTCGACTTCTCGAAAAGACAATACTTAGTGTTCAAATACCACAAAGCAAAATAGTAGAAATATTTTTCTCCCATATGAATACCAATGTTCAAATATTTAAATTACAAATTTGAAATCCTTGCAGAAGTTTTCGGGAATATTTAGTTTTTGAAAAACTAAACTGTCTGCTGTCCATATGCTCGTAAGAAATTTACTATACGTATAAATAATGAAAAAAAAATAATAATAAATGATTTTTAGTTGCATGCAGACTACATAATATTTCGAATAAAATTAAAAGGAAAAGATAAAAATCTTTGTGATAAGGAAGTCTAAATTGTTTCTGTAAAAATTTAAATGACGTATATTTTTTAATTTTTCCATTTTTATGTAAATTTAAATTATTATATATATATTTTTTTTATTTATTGAAACTTTCATTTACTACACTGTAAAAATTTCAGTTCCAAAATGAACCACTATATGGAGTAAATTTATAAACAATGCCATAATATGGTTCAACCTTACTTTGCAGTTTTCTACTGTTTGCGATTGAATTCCAGTTTCACCAAAACTTGGAGAAGTGTTTGAACATACATGCAATTGTAATTCCTTTTTATTCAGTAAATGTCACCACTAGTGCGCTCAAAATCACCGGCCGATAGAATAAAATAGAATATGTGAAGTGAAACGCGTGGGTTATATCATTCAAAACTAACATTCTTTATAAAAAATAAGAGTTATTTATTCAACTGATCACTAACCAGAAGTTACTATAAGAAAGTTTATTGAGGTAGGGGAGAGTGGGATTGAATGGGACGCAGGATGAATGGGACAACAGCTAGATTTGTATATTTTGCAAGCACCGGAAACTTAACATTTTTGCTGATATATGGCAGTACTGAGGTCATTCATCAAGTGTAGTTTCAGAATTGTGCTATCCACAGAAGGGCAGAAAAAAATTAAAGTGTGTTTTTCAGCTGCCAAAGTAAGTTCTTACTGATTCATTTATGTAGTAGTTAAGACATTAATAATTTGCTTAAAGTTAATATAACTGTTATATGGTAAAAAGATCTTTTATTGTCTTTATGATATTCAAGAACATCGACAATTCTTCATTAAGCCTATTTTCTGTTTTATATGATCATGTGGTGGTTGGGATGAATGGGACAGTTTGAATGGGGATGAATGGGACATTCCTCACTATGTGCTAATTTAAAATTGTACCCAAGAATTATATTTAAAAAAAATCTTAAATAGATTTTCAATATTTTTATAACTTGTAGGTCAGTAGTTATAACATGGAATTATAAAAGTAGCATAGATTTAGAGAAAAGTAGATTGAAATTAATTGTTCTGATTTTTCTTTATAATAATTATGATTAAAAAAAAAATTAGAAGTTAGAATATTGAATGCAAGTTAAATCAATATATATAAAAAATAAATAAATAAATAAAATTAACTAATAATAATTTGATTAAAATCACAATTTCAATCAGCTAATTAAATAAATCCTAGTGATTATTAATGTAATACAGAATAGAATGCTGACTTTTCCCGATCAGTTGGAAACAAAAATTTATCTGGTTATTTTGTACTATATTATAATGATTTATCTCTTTCTAGTGTCTTATTTATTTATTAATTTTTAGATTAGATCTTATAAGATTAAATTACCAAAGCCTAGAGCACTAGAACTGTGCGAACCAAAGGACTTTTGTCTTTTGATGTCAATTTGAGTCAATACATCAGTTTATGTTAATTTCAGTAAACTCATAGTGAGTAATAAAATTGCATTTACCAATTTAACTTTAAAAATTTATTTACTTTCCATTTTGTTTTCTTTTATTTGTTAACTCCTGTCCTGTCCCATTCATTCCCAATCATGTCCCATTCATCCCCATAGGTGAGAATGAATGGGACGATGCACATGCATATAAAGAAAATTATTATTAATTAAAAATGATAACTTTTTACTAAAGTTAGTATGTTTATATGTAACTGATTACTGAAGTGCACTTCTGAGCAATGTTACAAAATTCTGAATTATATATGGTGAACGTTATCAGTAAAAACAGGAAAAATGTCCCATTCATCCCCACTCTCCCTTATATCCATATACAGTCCAAGAAGTATGAATCAATAAAATTCTCTTGAAACCAAACCAAGTTTAAATTAAAGAGCGTGGTCGAAAGCATTGGGTAAAGTGAAAATTTTGCGCAACAACTCACAACTGTTCAAGATAAAAATCTAGAATATTTAGCCCTTTTTGTCAAAATCAACGAAACACACACACAAAAATAGCTGCATAAGAAAGCGTAGCACTGTGGCAGAGTGATAGACTTGAGATACGAAGGTCTTCAGATCGATCCCCACTTCGGTCGAATATTGATTTTTTTTTTTTTTTTTTTTTTTTTTTTTATAAACATAATACAGTATTTAGTTCAACATAAAATTACTATATCATCGGGATGTTGTAAGCTACTTCAGTACCAAGTTTTGGTTCAAACTAACTCTAAATTTTTAACAGTGTACAATTGAGAGAGTCAAAAAGTCATTCACATACAAAATGAATATTTATCATGTAAACTCTCTTTTTATGTCAAGTATTTCACAGGACAGTTTTTTTTTTTTTTTTAAATAAAAATGTCTTAAGACGTAGAAAGATATTGCAAGTTTTAATTTTTAGTTCTATGTATATTCTAGTGAATATTTGCGCCTTCAAATGTATTTTCTTTACTACATTTCCCATGTAAAACATTGTAACGAAATAAATATGCGTGAAAAAAAAGAAAGTTTCAATAAAATGTTAATAAAAAAATACATATTGCATTAAGAATTCGAAATTTCCACTTCATACATTGTTTAGTATTATTATTGTTGTTGTTGGTCACTTTTTAAAAAAATCGTTTGAACTCATATAATCTTATTATAATCTTTTTTTTTTTTTTAATGATATTATATTGCACTTTAGAATATTTTTTATTATGTTTTAGCTTTCTTAAAAATAAGCCAATGTAAATTATACGAATAAAATTTTCTGCTAAACAGTAAAATAACATTACGGTAACACACCTAATTTTGATCAACTTTTGATTTTAATAAAATTAACATTCTCATTTATTTTATAATATATTTGGTTAAAGATCGCTTTATATGTGAGAAACAACGAATGTAAATAGACACGATTCCATTACTCTGTTTTAACGACTGGTTTTATAATGCACTAATAAAATAAATGTAACTGGTCTCATTTTCATATGAGGAAACTAATTTCTCACATGTTTTTAAACTTATGTATTAAACAGTTGAAAATCATTTTTACAAAAATCTTAATACTTTCTAAAACCGATTAGATATAAGGGAGACTGGGGCACAATAGACCACTTTCACATTTTAATTTTTTTTTCACCAAAAATAAAAAAGCAAGGTACTTGAAAAAATTAGCAAACATTCTTTAAAACTTTCTTGACACGTCCCATTTTTTTTTATGACACTACTTAAAATACATTACGAATAAAAAAATAAATTGTGTGCAATCACAAAGTGGACAACACTGGCAAAGTGGCACACTGTTCCCCAGTGATGGGGCACAGTGGCCCACAACGGGTACAGTGGACCAACCTCTATTGTTCATGTTCAATTAATATAAATTACTCATTTTTTAAAAAAGAGAAGTTTCATATGCAATTCTAGTCTAAAGAGCATAATTCAAACATTTTCATGAAATAAAATTACCAAAATTTAGAGGAATACAAAATAAATAAGAAATCAAATTAGAGGAAGAATCCTATATGAGATTTCCTTTGTCTTTTACCTGCCATTACTAGAAACAATGAGATACAGTAAGACCCCTCTTAACGCTGTTTCTTTTCGCGCTGTTTCGGTTAGCGCTCTTTTATTTCAACCCGGGGATTCCCCGAAATTGCTCGCAGCAGTACGGGGATTCCCCGAAATTGTAGATAGCCTCGTTTAGCGCTGTTTCGCATTACGCTCTACTTTGATGGAACGTATCCCCCGCGTTAAGCGGGGTCTTACTGTATATATTTTTAATTTGTTCATTAATGTTATATATTTATAAAAATTATGAAATATATAATTAAACATTATATTACTATTCAAACATTTTTATTAATTATTTTGATATATTGATACTTTACATTATATTTGTGAGATAAGTTTAACTAAAAATATTCTACTTTTATCTTTTACATGTTATTTCTAAAAAAAGCAACAATAAATTTATACAATCTACTCTTTATTATATCACATAATCATTTTATTTATTTTTTTAATATTAAACAATTCAAATAGTTATTGAATTTAGGTATTCATAATTATTATATTACTATTCAACTATTTTCCCTTTTCAGAAATTTATTTTATTATAACATTAAGATTATTATTTTTATTAACTATTTTGAGTCACATTATATTTGTATACGTAAATTTAACTAAAATAAATAAGGTATTAAATATAATTTGGACTTTTAAGCACACTGGAAGAGGGTCGGTCCACTGTGCCCCATGTAGGGGTGATCCACTGTGCCCCATGTCCAGACAAAACAAATATTAATATTAAAATTATATATAGACTAATATGCTAATAAATTTTTATGAATTTAAAACAACAAAATCTTACATTTTCTTAACAACTATTCAATACTTGTAGTCAATAGTTCAGTCCTGATAAAATTAAAAAAACTTAAAACTTGAAAAATTACTTTGAGCAGCTCAAAATATAAAAATTGTGTAAAATGCCTACCTTAGCATTTACCATGTGGTTTTTTGGTAGAAGGTTTTTGGTAGTTTTTTTATACAAGTAGTACCATGCTTCATCTATGAGTCTCAATGTAAACTAAAAGAGTTAAATATTAAGAGATTTAAATAGGGGTGGTCCACTGTGCCCCCAGTCCCCTGTGCCCCAGTCCCCTGTGCCCAGTCTCCTCACACACTCATATATATATATATATATATATATATATATATATATATATATATATACATTTTTCTTTCAACAAATCTGTCGTTTTTCCTACAGTATATTAAAATAAAAACTACAAATTGATTCTTTTTTTTTTTTTTTTTTTTTTTTTTTTTTTAATTCTGAAATAAAAACGTTGTTTCTAATTTGTCTTTAGCAACTATTAGTCTAACCAAAAGACTAGAATACTCCGAACATCCCTCACTATTTCGATTTTTTTAATCCGTGAAGACTTACTTGAAATTAAATTAAATGAAATATTTTAATTAATAATCAAGCAATTTTAAAGTTTTTTTTTTTTTTCCGTTTTCCACGATTCTATTTAACCCATATCGAACCAAGCAATGAAAAAATATTTTTTTCTTTATAAAATCTTAACTATATGTTTCTTTAATCCTATGTATACACACAAAATTAAAAAAACTTACCAACCTTTCATTAGCTTAATCGGTACAGGCTGTCCTAAAAATAGGACAATGGTTTAGGACAGTCGGAAATATAAGGAAAACAGACCATCTATACATATTATTTTTTATATAATTGTTTTACCAGTACAAAAGTAAAACCTTTTTATGTAATAATGTGTAGAAAAAGTAATGAATAAATCTTCAAAAATCGTCATTAAAATATATATATATATACATATATATTAAACGTTAATTTAAACTAACGATAAAAATACATATGTATTTATTGGAATTTTAAATAATATATTGCCTTTAATTTGAATTAAAATATTCAAAAGAATTTATTTAAATATCACTTATGCATGGTGTCCTATCTTTAGGACGATGGTGAAATATTTGTTAAGCTATTCCATTTCTTTAATTTGAGACAATTCACTCCTGATAAAAAATAAATAAATAAATAAATAATAAAAAATAAAATAAATGTGTAAAATATGTAATGTAAGTCTATATTTTTTAAAATGAAAACAAATTTTTACTTGTAAATAAAAGACTTCTAGAAAAATGCTAGAAAAATGCGGGGTGGTCCACCGTGCCCCTAGGTCCCCTGTGCCCCAATCTCCCCTAATTTTGAAATTGTTCATCGAATACACACACACACACACACACACACACACACACACACACACATATATATATATATACATTTTTCTTTCAAAAAATCTGTCGTTTTTCCTACAGTATATTAAAATAAAAACTACAAATTGATTTTTTTTTTTTTTTTTTTTTTTTTAATTCTGAAATAAAAACGTTGTTTATGATTTGTCTTTAGCAACTATTAGTCTAACCAAAAGACTAGAATACTCCGAACATCCCTCACTATTTCGATTTTTTTAATCCGTGAAGACTTACTTGAAATTAAATTAAATGAAATATTTTAATTAATAATCAAGCAATTTTAAAGTTTTTTTTTTTTTTTTTTTTTTTTCAGTTTACCACGATTCTATTTAACCCATATCGTACCAAGCATTGAAAAAATATTTTTTTCTTTATAAAATCTTAACTATATGTTTCTTTAAGCCTATGTATACACACAAAATTAAAAAAACTTTCCAACCTTTCATTAGCTTAATCGGTACAGGCTGTCCTAAAAATAGGACAATTGTTTAGGACAGTCGGAAATATAAGGAAAATTGACCATCTATACATATTATTTTTTATATAATTGTTTTACCAGTACAAAAGTTTAGAATATTACCTTAATAAATTTATATATCCATTATTCTTGAACGTAAAACCTTTTTAAGTAATAATGTGTAGAAAAAGTAATGAATAAATCTTCAAAAATCGTCATTTTAAAAATTAAAAATATATATTAAACGTTAATTTAAACTAACGATAAAAACACATATGTATTTATTGGACTTTTAAATACTATATTGCCTTTAATTTGAATTAAAATATTCAAAACAATTTATATAAATATCACTTATGCATGGTGCCCTATCTTTAGGATGAAGGTGAAATATTTGTTAAGCCATTCCATTTCTTTAATTTGAGACAATTCACTCGTAATAAAAATAAATAAATAAATAAAATAAATGTGTAAAATATTTAAAGTAAGTCTATATTTAAAAAAAAAAGAAAACAAATAATTACTTGTAAATAAAAGACTTCTAGAAAAGTGCTTTAAAGATTACGTAAGATTATTTTACCAATTTAAAATATATTTCTATCTTAAACTAATTAATCTGACGCAGGGATATGCACTATTTGAAACTATAATCTAATTTGGTTTAAATTAGGGAATCGTTAAACGTTATATAAAGCAAATATATATTTTTATTTTTTTTGTTCCAAAAAATTATACAGTAATTCCTTTACAATAATAAGTTATTTATTTTAAAAACGAGTGTTTAAGGTAAAATGTTTCTACAAATGTATTTTTTTATTAAAGTAATATAAGTTTTTTTAAAAATATAATTCATATGGATTCAAAAGACGTGAAATTTTGTAACACTTTTTAAATTTTGAATAAGAAATAAATAGATAAATAAATAAATATGTTGACGGATTTACTAAAACCCATTTTCCGTATAGTATGAGAGTTTTGTTGTTCAATATATTTTTAAAATAGAGCTAAGAAACATGTTAGATTTAAATGATCACTTTTCTATAAAATTTGAGTATAAAATACATTTCCTTATAAAAAACGTAAATATACAAATTCACGTTCGTAGTGAAAGCCTTATGTTTGAAAGTTTACTACAATACATTTTACATCGCATTAATGTTTCACATAACAATCTATTTTATTACATATCACAGAAAATTTTTAAATACAATTTTTACTCGAGTAAACTTTTATACTAAATACCGAATAAAAATATTTTTCAGTTTCGTCGAGACACATCTGCATCTTCAAAAACAATTTCGCTTGCTAAGTAAATTTATTCCGAAAATAAAAGGTCTAGTTCTTACTTAGCTTCAGGTTAATTCGTTTCTTTTATTGAATTTATCTATCAAGCATAACTTCTACGATATTCTAGAAAAAACATTTTAGCACTACGGACGAATGCCTGGCTTTCTATTATCGGTTTGGGAATTCAACTGCATTAAGAATTACGCTTTGGTTTCTTCCTTAAACTTGATCTGAGATATGATGCATTTTCAAACATTCGCCACCGAGACATATTTATTTGGGAAACCTTCGAATGTTTAATGGAAGTTAAAGGGAAATTTTTATTGGAAGCACTTATATAACATTAAAACTTTATCAACTTTGGAGATACTGGTTTTATATGTAGAGTTACATTTATTTTTAGTGCATTGCATAATCTCATTTTTCAAACTATATGAACTAGATATTTCGTAACAACAACTTAAATTGCTAGTTTATTGGCAAACCTAATTGCTATACTTCAGAATACATCAGTTTTGAAAGAAAGAATATATATATATATATATATATATATATATATATATATATATAATATATGTGCGTATATATATCTAAAAAAAAATAAAATAAAAAATAAAATAAAAGCATTCCTCCATTTAAATTTTTTAGCGGAATCGTAAGATCTGTTGAATAATATGTTTATAAGTTAAAGAACTTTCAGTAAAATTGTTGTAAAATAATTTGAATTTTAGAAATAATAGGTAATATTTCCGTTTGAATATGGCTCCCTTTTTTTTAAACATGAAATTGTTTCGAAGTTTTAAAATCGAACTCCAATTTTTCATATATTATGGTTTGTAGATTAGATACTTGATAAGTGTAATAGTTTATAATACATAAATAAATATTTTTAAAAGTTTTAAAATGCAGGATTTCACACACATACTAGGTAATTATAAAACAATTTTATGCTGTTGAGCAATAAAATGAATATTTTATTGGAAACAATATCTATTTTTAGTACCTTTAAATGGCATTTGATAACTAAGAGAAGTAGAAAGATAAACTTGCTTTAAATTAAAATGTAAAAGTTAAAAGGAATACAGCTGTATGTTTATTTCATTATGCTGGAACTGAAAATTTTCGTGCCGTATACCTATAAATATATTGCATTTAGGATAGGCTAGAAATCAAGACGATAAGGTGAAGCCATTAATATACCTTCATCCTCCCCTCCCCATCTCCCCCCAAAAAATAGTAATGTTTAGCCTATTTAACATAGAGTTGGCTTTTAATTATGGGTATTACGTTAACGTCTTGTATTTTCCAACATATGCAAGCCGGGACACAATATATATTTTTTCTTATGACACTCAAAACACGTATCACACTGCTATGTATAAAATATACAGGGTGATTCAAAACCCAACATACAAACTTTTAGGGGAGGTATGGCATTTGTTAAGGATTGAAAATTGCATAGAAACTCATAACCGCAAACGTCATTTTTAGCCCTTTAACAGATGGATGATTTGGTTAATTTTTAATAGTGAAAAAAGTATATGGGCGTGGCTTTTGTATATTGCATTTTTAACTATGTTTTCTCCAAATTCTTATGTATTTACTGTCATTCACCTCGGTATGTTTGTGAATCTCAAGCTAGTAAAAATGCGCCTCCATTTTAAGGTAAATATAAGCTTTTTCATTTGTCTCTCCGTGTGTGAGGCAGTGCTGCCAGATTTGAGGGAAATTTTTATTCAACAGCCACCGTTAAATTTTACTCGTAACAGTTAACTAATTATATACACGATTTCTGTGAAAGATGTTACGATGTAATAACTAAACCGTTTCAATTAAAATTTAGTGGTGGGAGTTAAATAAAAATTTCCCTCAATCTGGCAGCACTGGTGTGAGGTAGTTAGAGCGCCATATTAGTACCGTGGTGGTCGAGCGTTCGATACCCCGGACGACTGAAATGTTAATTATTTGCAGATAATTAGTAGAAAAGATATCAATTGATGAAAGAAAATTTTTCGTTGATTACACAGTATCCTAAGAATTTCTGAAGAGTTTTTTTTAAGAAGCCTTTTTTTTTGTTCCAATGCTGAAATTTAAGGCAAAAATTTAGTATCCAAACATAAAAATGTTTTATAAAAATTAACTCATCGATAAATTTACAAAGTAGTACACAAACATATTTAAAATATTTTTTTAAACTCAAAAAAAAAAAAAAAAAAAATGTTTGCAGGGAGCAACATTGTATGCATATTTTTATAATTCTAAACCAATTATGCAGTTATTTACAAGGAAAAAAAAAGCTCTTATGCATATTTACGTTTGTAATGAACGATAGATGACACAACCAGAGCAATAACTAATGACCAATCATAGCAATGCATCGGTCAATGGATAAAATGCCTCAGAATATTTTTTTGAAACTCGGTCAGGCGTGTATCGAATCTTCGACTGCCTTACCACCTAGACTTTCGTCGTTTATAAAAGAGTACAAATTCTTTTCCGCTGAAATTTATGATTTCACCTTAATACAAAAAAATTTGCAAAATCATAACTTCGAAAAGATTTATGTGATATGATACATTAAGAATTTGGTTTTTAACAGTTTTTTTTAAATAGATTATTTGGCTTATAATTATAAATGTTCTTCTATTGGCATTAACAACAGGATACTGTTTCAGCAGTCGTAAAATGCTGCATGTTCTCCGTGCAAAATCGGAACATTAAATGCCTAATGCTGAATTCTAACTAGAAACTACTATACACTGTTAAAACTACAGGTGACACTTGGCATCCTCGGGGGGTGAAAAGCTTGTCTCACTGGTGACACCTCTAGGGGTGCCAAATAGCACTTGTGTTCTTTGTCCTTTTTGTTACAAACGCATTACTCTCACAATAAAATAAAGCAATTTTTATATCGGGGTTTTTGAAAAGTAGTTTTGTTTTTACATTTCCCCGAATGGATTAAATCAATTTAGCTATTATTATTTATTTTCAGAGGGTAATTTAAAAATTCGTATCAGCCTACTTCTAGCACAAGTAGCTATTAATAAAATAATAACAGTCATTTCAATTCATATTTATTACTCTACTGTTTACATTAAATCAATTTAGCTATAATTATTTATTTTTGAGAGGGTAATTTAAAAAGTCGTTATCAACCGGTTTCTAGCATATACAGCTATTAATAAAATAAAATAATCATTTCATTTCATGTTTATTACCCTTGTATGTTTACGTTAAAAACCTATTATTATTTCAAGCGGGTCATTATAATTCTAAAAATAGATTTATAATGTTTTTTTACAGTCTAAGCGTCGCCTTCTTTATGTACGTTGAGAGTTGAAGGTCATTTGGCGTTGCTCCTCAATGTCAAATCGATCTAACTTTATAACGACTTTTTTTGATATTCAAAATTTTGTATTAATATGTTAGAAGGACAAAGAAACTGTTTGGCACCTTTTTGGCTGTATTTTAAGGATGCCAATTTTTGGGGTTGCAATTTTAAGCTCTCTGTGGCTGGCAGTTTTAGGTAAGCTTTACGATTTTGACGTTGTTAGACGTTTTGCTGTTACGTTCCTCCTCTCCTCCCCGTCTCAATTTCCGTATGAGATTCTTCCTGTTCTCAACAATTGTTGTAATGTAGTATTTTGAAAATAACTGTTTTCAAGAGGCTGTCAATAAATACCAGTTAATTTAACTCTGCCTGCTTACTTTTTCTGCAAAGGAAATTTTCTTTCAACAGTTTTTTTTATGAACTTCTACACGGCCCGCACAGTCATGGATTTGGGATATTGCGGTGACGAAAAACTCCGTCATAGGGTGCCAAATAGCACCCTTAACAAGCGTGAAAAAAAATGGCGCCTCTGATTCAGGGTGCTATAAGTGGTGAAAGATGTCACCACAATATAGAATAACGGCACCCTTACTCCAGGGTTTTCCGGAACTGAAAGAAAGGCACCTTAAGAGAGAATATGTCACCCCACATGTGAAAGCATCCTTATTCCATGGTATTCAACGGATTCCCCCCCCCTCCTATTCCGTTGCAATATTATTTATTGATTCGAATCGTGAAATGCAAGGTGTTCATCCATTTTTTTTTTCTTTTTTTTTTTTTTTTTTTTTTTTTTTTGAGATTACTAAGGTAAATAATCAAAATTTCATGATCTTCCAGTATTGTAATCTTGCGCTGACATTTGACAACACGTACACTTTCCTAATATATATATATATATATATGATAAAAGTGTATAGGATTTCGGCCTTTTTAGCCGTCTGGTCATGCTCCTACGGTTAAAACCACATTCGAATTGTTCTAATTTACATTTATTACAGCTGCATCCCTGTTTGAAATATAACATGTAGTGAAACTCATATGCTTTAATGAAGTGTATTGATACCTGAATTCTGTGAAATATGGGAGTGCAAATCATTTATAATTCATTTACAGAGCCACACAAGAGTTTCATTGCATAATTCTCTATGGAAAACTGTTTACATCATATTTGAATTGTGTTATACTCTTTAATATAAAGAGATTATCAGTTATTGATTTTTTTTTTTTTTTTTTTTTTTTTTTTTTTTTTTGTAACAGAGATATGCAAAACATTTTGGATACAGTACTATACCTGAAGTAATGTCTCTCAGCGATATTTGTTGGATATGCATTCTGAGTTAGGATATGCGTTTTGAACTGATTTTCCATATAACAGATTATGTATAAACGCTGTATACTATGTACAGCATTACATAAAAGAATTCGTAAACATTATTGAATATAAGCGTGAATTGTTTAAAGATAGTTTTTTAGTGAATAATGCATTTTTAAACTGAACTAGATTTAATTCACTAAGATGTTTGTAGAACTTAAAATCATATACTGGGGACACAAAGAATGGATTGGATAAACGGAAATAAAATGATTTATTATGACATAAGCTGTTACCTATTTCAATGAAACTTTTATAAAAAATTAAATATGTAATTCTCTGTAATTTTTTATTAACAGAAGTGATATTTACACAAAATTTCAAAAGAAACGGAATAATATGGTAGTTAAAAAAGTTATTTTGTTTCCATGTATTCCTAAACTTTTGGTCAGCCATACGTAACATACTTTTCTACATATAGTCGAAGTTATAGGTCCTTTTGCTTCCCCCCACTCCTAAGCATATGTAACACTTACTGTAATTTTCACTGTAAAAAATAGCTATACAAATTTCACAAATTGCAAAAACGCTATTCTTTCCTAGTGCCTTTTTACGAGAATCAATTCAAATAAAAAGTTTTGGGTGTGAATAATAATTGAACGCTGATTGTATTTGAGATTAGACATCCTTGAAAACAAGAATGGTTAAAAGCCATATTTCTGAATTTTTCTATCCTCACAGAGAATAAAGTATACAGTTCGAATTATCTATCTTTTTATGACCATTTTTCCAAGTTGCATTGTTTATCTACTTCTTAGAAACGTTTTAACAACTTGATAATTTGCTTGTCCAATATTTTCTTTATTGTATATATTTCTACTTTTTGTAAAATTGAAAAGAGAATTAAATAACACAAATTATAGATTAATAACTATGAGAAATGTTGTAACTTTCAAATTTTTAAGAATATTTCGTAATCTTTGGATTTTCAGAATATTAGCCATTAAGCTATGTAATTAATTGTATAAAATAATGTAATTTTATAGTACTGGTAAAATCATTGTTAAATAACATTTGACTTAAAAAAATTGTCTTATATGCAATATTTACTTATACTTAACCTATGAAAAATCCATCTTTTATTGTATATATCCATATTAAGGAAGTTTCTCCATTTTTTTTTTTTTCCTGCAATTTACTTATTACACAGTAAACTTCAGTCTACAGGTTAAATGTAATGGAATGTAATGAAATGTATAAAACACTTTGAAATAAGATTTTTTTTTTTTTTTTTTTTTTTTAAACACCAAGGATTTTTTTTTTTCAAAATATGAAAGGAGAGCATTATCAATATTCGAATTTTAATTTAAATTTCTTTCTCATTCGTGAATTTACGTTGAACTTGCTTACTTTGAACTTACCTTGAATGAAATATTCTTCACCCCCTCACTTGCTGAGGTAATGGCTAAAAACCTTAAACTCTTCTCTCACCTTGAATTTACTTACATTGAACTTACCTTAAGTGAACTGCTCTTTAACACAGTTACTTACTGAAGTTAATAAGTAAAAACTTTAAGCACACTCTTTTCTAACTTCCAACTTACTTACTTTGAGTATGCCCTACCAGTGACCGAGTGGTAGATGGGAACTTCCCATCTGCCATGGAAACTTCCCGGTTCGATCCCAGATTGCGCTTGTAGACCTATTCGTTCAGTGTTATCCGTGTTTTTCTTCGAAATTCGTTGGCTAGGACTTTTAGAAAGACCTCCCCCTCCCAAGACCTGGAACTCTAGTCAATCAGCCTCAGAGACAAACTTACTTTGAATAAACTACACTTCACACACACTCTTCCCTCTGCTCACAGTAATTAATTTACTTACAATCTTAAGAGATAAAGAGTAAATTAATGTACAATTATTACTACAGGGGATAAAAAAAGCGGACAGGGGCTGTTTTAAAAGTTTTAATTTTTTTAAACTTAGCAGTTTAAAAACCACATAAAACTCATTCAATTTAATTTAGATGTTTAAAATCCCTTAAACATGCTTGAGTAATGTAAAACAATAACATTATGTAAAAAAAAAAAAAAAAAAAATGTCATGATTATGAGGTAGTAAGGAGGATTTGTATGCATAAAACTAATGTTAAAACATTAATTTTATGCATATTGTTTTTATAATGAAAAAGTAAATAAATGAAAGACAAAAATTTATAATTTAATTTCGTTCGTATAATATTGGAAATAACTTAATTACTTTACTTAATTTCCTAAATATCTTATTAAAATTAATAACTTTACAACACTTCACACACTGCTTAATTTTTATATCGGATATAAAAATTTTAGACTTAGGGAAAATGTTTATAAATATTTCTTGATAAATTTTTGTACGAAAGAAATACATTACAATGTGAATAACAGAAAAATAAAAAATAATCATTAGGAACTTACTTTGAATAAACGTCAGGAAACTTACCAACGAGTACAAAAAAAAAAAAAAGAGAGAAAAAAAAATTGTTGTGAATTGCTAAGTTTATATCTTCATGTACACCGCCATTAAAATTTAGTGATCCAACACATTACTCTTCTGCGGGGTGCCTCATTTCACCCTATACGTAGTGCAAGACACATTAATTAGCTTCAATCACTCATTAAGAGACCAGTTGGTACCCTAACCACATTTTCAAGCTCTAAGGTGCAAAATGGTACCGTCTTTTCACCCCAGGGTGCCAAATGATACCGATTTGTCACGTTTATTTTTATCAGTGTAGCAGATACTACAGTCTTTAAGCGTGCATAACTGAAGACAAAAATATATATGAACATTTGTTGTAAAACTTAATGTGTATACATAATGTCTTAGTGTAAGATATCTATAAATAAAGTGTACTTCCCCATTACTGCCTTGTTATTTATGCACCTTCATTTATGTTCTAGCTCATTAGGTAGGGTCTTCAGGTACACATTCCTATGTGATTCTGTTTTGTTTTGTGTCTTCTACTTCCCCTAAAAGTTTATCCGTTCAATTTTTTATCATTCTGTTTATGTGAAAATTGACAAGTAAAATTGTTCAGTTAAAATTTAAAATATAAAATCAACGCCCATATGTGTGTTTTAACATTAAAAATTAATCAAAACATCCTATTTTTAAAGGGTAAAAATTAAGTTTGCCATGATGGGTTTCTATAATGTTTTTAGTCCTTACGATATACTCTACGTCCCCTAAAAGTTTGTACGTTGAGTTTGAAATCACGCAGTATATGCAGCATGTGGTTCCATTTCGATAAAGTTCTTTTATAAAATTTTAAAAAAACTTAACATATCAAATTTCAATGATGCTTTTTTTTTTTTTCTATTTCCATTCTTGAAATAATACAATAAAATTTAAACATGGAGTCAGATTCAATAGAAATTATTGTTTTCATTCAAAATTTTGTGGAAATTGACCGATATTTTATGCAGTAGTTTTTTTAACGAAAACTTCTATGAAAAGAATATTTTTATTAAAATTTTAATAAATAAAATCTTTTAATTCCAATAATAATAATAATAATAATAATCTATTATTGTACAAAATAATAAAATTGCTTAATATAAATAATAACTTATAAAATTGCTTTTTTATTACTTTATAATACGTTTAAATGTCATAATACATAAACATTTTATTTCCTTGCATGACATTTTAAAATTTGACTAATGCAGTTTGGTACAAGTAATATCCATTAAATAATTAATAACATGTAAAAATATCTAATTGAGAAAAAAATCACATTTGCAAGCGACATATTCCCTAGCAGATACTTTGAAATTAAGAATTAACAGCGATATATGAGTTATACGTTAAAATATTATTAAAGCATAATAATAAACTACAATTATATTTAATAGCTGCATTAGCTTGACGAATAATTTTTGACGAATTTTTGGGTAAAATTTATTAGTAACTTCATACTGTATTTTTTTATATTTTTAGTTTTTTTCCACATTAAATAAATTATATGCATTTTTTTTCAGTAAATATAATTTCAAGGAGAGATATAAATATGAAATAGTTTATTTTATTTTATCTTGAATGATTCAGTATAGTAAAAATTTATATAATTGTTACTTAGAAGTTGAATTCAAAGAATCACATCCTTCATGTTTATTTGTATCTGTTTAACATGTTTTGCAATTTAAATGTACTAAAAATTAAATAATTAAATAAATGTTTGATTTGTTTATTTCTATACATAAGCATACCATTTTGCACTAAAAAATTTAAGATTTCTGAGACATTAATAGACACCACTTCAATGCATAAATATCTGAATTTTATATGAATTGTTTCTATGTTTCTATGTTTCTAGCTTTTTACTTTTTTTTTTTTTTTTTTTTAACATGAGAAGACCTTTTAATTGTATTTAAAACGAGAACTTAACATAGTCTGGGGTTTTTAACTTTAACTGAATCTGTAATGAATCATTAGCTTCAAACAATAGCTCGCAATAAAACTGAATATTAAACAGCTATTAATGTTACTTTTGAAATATATCTCTGCTTTCAAGCTGTTGATGCATGATACCAATAATCTCCCCCCGCCCCCTCCCTCTTGTTGCACTTTTGAGCTCACGAGGAGGGGAAAGGATAAGGAGAGGAAGGGAAATACATTGCATATCTTTTTCATTTTTAGAAATCAAACCTTTTTATTGATATTCCATAAAATGTGAATAAGTCATTTTATGTTTTATTTCTATTTTATTAGGTCATTGCAAAAGTTCGTGTGGACGTGGATAATTTTATTGCCTCCAAAGACGCTTATATCGCAGTGGTATGCATTTGTAACCCGAAAAATTGCCAAACGTTGTAGAAAGTAATGGAGAGTATTTTGATTAAAAATTGTCATTTGATTTGATGCATTTTTATGAAATGAAGCAATAAAAAACCGCACGAATTTATGCAAATACGTAATATATTTCTTATATGTCTACACTCCTAATACACACAGAAACATTTTTTTTTATTTGAATGTTTTTCAATTATGTATAGAATAACATTTTTGCGAAATAGTACGTAATTTTTGCTTAATTATTTCTCGGATGCCCCAATTAACATGCTGTTTATAATGTATAATAGGCAGCATTCTTTCTTTCTTTTTTCATTTCTCGAGTTTTTGATAGATTTATATGTTTTGAGAGTTCTAGAACACGATTTTATTATTTTTAGAATCTATATCTGTGTGTGTGAGAGAGAGAAACAAAATTTTGCGGCGATTGCATCTTAGGAACTGCAGCACAGAATTTCATACAAAAAGGGATATTTAGTTACATCTTGACATAAATATTTGCTTATCAACTTTCGATTAGACTCTTTAAATATGCATAAGGAAAGTTATATTTTAAGAATTATTATGAATTTAAAAATTTATTTATAATAACAATAGTTAACTAGGGTGGAAAAAATATGTAAAAGCATCCTTTTTGCAAATATTCATTGCAGGTATCTTTGAAATGAGCTCATGAATAACTTTAAAACGGATGGTTTAAATATCGATCTGTGATAATTAAAAATATTATTATCGATTTTTTTTTTCATAAAAATAAATAAATAAATATGTCATATAGAGAAAAAAATTTCTTTGAATATCCAAATTTATAATTCACTTGAATGCAATCTTCTGCAAATAAATATCTAATAAAAGTAATTTTATCATTCTACGAGACATGACTGCACATTCAAAAACAATTTCACTTACTCAGTACATTTACTCCGAAAATAAAAGGTCTAGTTTTTACTTGGCCTCAGGTTAACACGTTTTCTTTATTGAATTTATCTGTCAAGCATAACTTCTTCAATACTCTAAAAAAAACATTTTAGCGCTACCGACGAATGCCTAGCTTTCGATTATCGGTATGGGAATTCAACTGCATTAAGAATTACGCTTTGGTTTCTTCTTTTAACCTGATCTCAGATATGATGCATTTTCGAACATTCGCCACTGAGACATGTTTATTTGAGAAACATTCAAATGTTTAATGGAAGTTAATGGAAAATTTTTATTGGAAGAACTTACATAACATTAAAACTATGCCAACTTTAGAGATACAGGTTTTACATGTATATTTACATTTATTTTTAGTGCACTGCATTATCTCTTCTCAAAATATATGAGCTAGATATTTCGTATCAACAAAATAAATTACTAATTTATTTTAATAGCGAATTGCTAGATTTCAGAATCCTTTAATTTTGAAGAAAGTATTTTTATATAAATTAAAATAACTCCTCTATTTAAAATTTTTAGAGGAATCGCAAAATTTGTTGAATAGTATATTTATAAGTTAAAGAACTTTTAATAAAAATGTTGTATAATGTCTGAATTTTAGGAATGATAATGTAGTTTAAATATGACATATTTTTTAAAAAATAAAATTTTTCGAAGTTTTAAAATTCAGCTCCAATTTTTCTTATATTATAGTCAGATGCTTGATAAGTGTAATAGTCTGAAGTAAATTTAAATAGTTTGAAAAGATTTAAAATGCGTGACGTTGAGGCAATTATAATTTTAAACGTAATGCTTAAAAAGCATTTACGGTTTTAAGCATTAAAATGAATATTTTATTTAAGCAATATCGATTTTTTTGTAACTTTAAATGACATTCGATAACTAAGAAAAGGCTTAGAAAGATAAATTTTCATTAAATTAAAACGTAAAAAATTAAAACAATAACGCTGTATGTTTATTTCTTGGTACTCGAATTGAAGATTGATAGATACAATTTTACGTTATTTAGGATAGACTAGAAATCAAGACGATAAGGTGAATCAATTAATATGCCTTCATCCTAATAACAACAACAGCGACAATAATAATAATAATAATAATAATAATAATAATGTTTGGCACCTTTGATGTTGAGTTCGCTTTTAATTAGAGGTACTACTTTGACGTCTTATATATTCTAACGTCTGTAACCCCAGACACATATTTAATAACACTCAACCACCCAAAGCATTGGCGAAAACATATATAGTCAGACGCGCTTTCGCCAGAAGTATGTTTTCGGTAAGTGTGAGTGTGGGAATGCGTTGAAGAAACGGCGAATTTTTAAATACAGTTATTTCTTTTTCATTTGCAGCGATGTTTAGACATGAGAATACTTATTTTTTTAAATACCAATTTCTTCAAAAAACTACATTTCAATATAGCTTTGCAAGACCTATAAATTGATCATGTCACAAAATGAAGTTTATTTTGAAATAAATTTATAAATTTCCATTTCTTTTAAGCTTTATCAAACTAAGTTTTTCTTTTCTTTCTCCTTTTTTTTTAAATTTTGTTTAGTAAATTTTATTTAGTAAATACAAAAAATATTGATACAAAATGTATGGTTTTTTAAAATTGACTAACATATATAGTAAAAATTATATATATATATATATATATATATATATATATATATATATATATATATATATATATAATAATTGAACCAGAGTTTTCTGCTTTTAAACTGACGCATAAGGATAAAATGAAGCAGGTGTATGAACATAACTAAAGGGATACATTAAACTCCTTCCCCACCTTCCCAAAGGATAGAAAAGAAGAAAAGAGAATGCACATTTAATGAAGAGAAAATAGGCAAAATATTAATTTCCTTTTGTAAATCTTGATTTTAAAAATTCCCATAAAGGTTTTAAAAGTAAGTCAGATAATAAAATGTAAATTATATATATATATATATATATATATATATATATATATAGTATTAACTTTATAAATAAGTATTATTTTTATTTTTGATAATTCAATTAATTTGATTTTAAAAATAAAATGAAAATTTTGAAGCATTTATAACTCAGAGTAAAGACAAATTATACTTAATTGTTTTTTAAAGGTTATTAAAAACAACACTTCATGTTACTTAGATTTTTTTTTTTCTGGATAGCCATTATCTTAATTATTATTCTGTACGTTTTATATTTGTTGACAGTAGTCAATGACATAGTGTTAACATTTTTACTTTAAAAAAATAAATGAAATTACAAAGGAAAAAAAATCAATGTAACATGTGTAATTAATGTAATATAATTATGAGAGTAAAGAATGTAAGATCAATTTATCACAAAAATTGTATATTGTATTTTGTCGTTCTATCAGGTGGAAAAAATAAACAAATCAAACAAACATATGTCTTATTGTTGTTTTTTTTTAATCTCTAAAACTAATTCCTTAAAAAAAAAAAAAAAAAAAAAAAAAAAAAAAAAATCCAGTCATGAACTAATATCCATAAAATTTAAACGTGGAGTCAGATTTAATAGAAAATATTGTTTTCATTCAAAATTTTCTCTAATTTGACTGATATTTTATGCAAGAGTTTTTTAACGAAACCTTATATGAAAAGAATGTTTTATAAAATTTTAATAAATAAAAATGTTTAATTATTCAAAAAATTAATAGTAATCTATGTTAGTAAAAAAAAAAAAAAAAAAAAAAAAACTTTTTAAATTATTATTATTACTAAGCAGCTTTTATTAATTTATTGTTTGGTAATTTATTTCTATCAGTTACTTCAATAATTATCAAATGTACAATCGGGAAAAAAAAAAAAAAAAAGAAACGCAGCACTTGATGATATTTCGTTATTAATTGACGCAGAAAAAAATAATAGACACCATTTAACAGGAAATTAAATGCACTTTCTGAAAATGCCGTCGAATTTTCAATTAGGGGTCATCTACATATTAAAACGACCTCTAACATTCATTTCTTCAATAGCAACACCCAACTTTGACTTCATATTCGAATTTCTGAGAGTCTGGCAGTGCGGAAAAGTATACTGTTTGTATACTTTATCTTTAGTATTCATAGAGTTATGATCAAAAATGTGTTAGGGGGTTATCTTTAAATGTAGAAAAATAAAATTAAGATCCTACAAGAATTAGACAAAATTATAATATTAACACCTTTGCAGTACATTAATTATCATGAATTCAGTTTTTTGGTATGTATATACTTCAGTACTTTTTTAGAAAATTTAGGTATATTTAAATACATTACACTTACGATTGGTCAGACAATACTCTTTATAAAAGTGCAATATTATTTTTCAATTGAAAAGTATCTATCATGGATATACTGATCACCAATAAAGCTTAAATTTTCTTTCGTACGTGTAACATAATATACAAACTGAAACAATATAGCTATATATATATACAACAACGCTTAAACTAAATCTTTTCGGATAAATTATTGTAAGGTTTCATAAACTAAATGTTAAACAATTTTAATAGCACTTACCAGTTTTGGGTCAGTTGAACTCTTTGGAAATGTACGATTTGTTTTATAATTTCTATGAAAATATAATTTCTTAATTAACGCTTTCGCGACTGCTGATTTGGATTCACATCATTTGAAAATCTGTAACTATGCCAGTGGGCGATTCTTTCGTAAGTTGTGTGTTACTTATTTCTTAAGCATGTACCCAGTGTTCATATTTTTGCAATAAAATATACTATGGATAGAAATATATTAATTAGAAAGAATATAATTATAATGTATATCCATCTGCAATATAATTGTGGTACAGAAAATTTGTTCTGAAATATTTTATTGTGAGAGTATTTAAAACAGTAAACCCCGCCTATTTAGTTAATTTTTTCTTCTAGCAGGGTTCGTACGGGCCTTATTTTTTCCCTGAGTCTCACACTAGTATTCTGAAGCAATAAAATTCACCTTAATCGTATAGACTTATTTTATAACGAAAATCGTGCTACAAAATTACTGGTATAAGACTCAGGGAAAAAAGAAGTACGAACCCTGTCTAGTGTTCGTTTAAAGGATTCAAAATTTATCACCAGTAATCGATGAAGTAAATACCACTTGTGTATATTTTTGTCAACGTAAAATAAGGGGTTTAACACTAATACTTAAAGTCACATTCACTTTTCGTTTCTGTATTGTTTTGCTTTGAAGAACGATAAAAGGCGGGGCTGTAGAAAACAGGAATTCTTGATACTAACACTAATGTCTAAAAATCAAAATTTTTGTTTCATTTCTTTGCCTTTGCATTTGACGTTGTTGTTATATAATTTGACCCGTAAATAAAAAATAAAAATATTTTGTTCAATTTCCTCCGTTATTTTTTAAGATTTGCTTCGTTATCTCATTCAAAAATTTTTAAGAGACGGCCCCCTAAACCACTCCAAAAGAAAGATTTATTTATATCTCGAAAACTAATAAATTATGAATGAGCTGCAAATTTGCACACCCATATGTTTCAGCATTAAGATTCGTTTTATGTAAAAATTAATATACGTCATAATTCATAATTTTTATGAATATTAATTTATTAATATTTTTTCAGAATTAAAAATATTTTTCAGAATCAAAAGTAAAGATGGATTATGTTTGGGTTTCTTCACTGTATCTCGTAAAAAAAAAAAATATATCGATCAAGTTATTTTTTGTTAAGATATTAATAAAAGTTTGAAATATGAGTTTAACATTAGCACATTCAAACTTTGAACGCTTATAACTCTGTGAAAAAATAAATAAAATATGCAACTAATATACTTTTTCGCATTGTCGCGATCCCAGGAACTCAAATATAAAATAAAAATGGGGCATTACCATTGAAAAAATCAAAGTTGGTGCGCGTTTTAATATAAAGACGACCCCCAATTCAAAATTTCAGTTCATTTTCTGAATCTACTCTCAATTCCCCGTCGAATGATACCTATTACATTTTTGTGCATTGATTAGCAACGGAGTTTCATCGAGTGCTGCGATTTTTTTTTTTTTTTTTTTTTTTTTTTTTTCCCCGACTGTACATATTAAATATATATTTCCTACTTGAATACACACAGAAAAATGACAAGATGGGAAATTTTTTAAACAGCTATTTATTCGAAACGCAATAAGTAAAAACCGTAGCGCTTTAATATTTTACAATATATTAAGATAGCATTATACGTTAAAATTTTATTTCCTTGCATGACGTTTAAGAATTAACTAATTTAGTTCGAAACAAGTAATATCCGTTAAGCAATTAGCAACTTGTTGAAATGTTTACAGAAAAATGCTTAATTGAAAAAAATCATATTTGTACGAGAAATATTCATTAGCAGATACTTTGAAATTAACAATTAGCAGCAATTTTGGCGTTTTATATTAAGATATTATTAAATCTTAATTACAAAATATAAATATATTTAATGGGTGAATTAGCTGGAGGAATAAGCTTTGACGACATTTACGTAAAATTTATTAGTATTTTTAATGTGATATATTTTTTTTTTATTTTTAGTCTCCTTCCCCAATGAAATAAATTACATGCAATTTTTTAATAAATATAATTCGAGGAAACCATATAGAATAAAGTATTTTATTTTATTTTATCTTGAACAGTTCTTAAAATTTATATATTTTTTCTTATTTAGAAGTTAATTTTAAATATTTATATCCCCGATATTTATTTGTCTTTCTTTAACCCTTTGAGAACTGAATTATTTGAAGATTTTTATGCCCATGGGACGGATTTAATTTGTCGCTATATGGATTAACACTTTTGCAAACACATAATTTTGAATTTTTGACAGCCGCCTGTGGGCGTTATTCTCCCATGTTACAATATTTCAGAACAAAATTTTCTGTATTCACATTTACATTACAAATGGATATACATTATAATTTTATTCTTTCTAATCAAAGTATTTGTATCCATAGTATATTTCATTGTAAAATTGTGAATATTTATTATATATTTAAGAAAAAAGGAGCATACAAATTGCAAAAGAAACGCCCAAGTTACGGATTTTCAAATGATGTGAATCTACGTCAGCAGTCGCGAAAGTGTTAATATGTAAAAGTAATACATTTTATTTGGAATATACTTATATTGATGATATAAGTATGGTTGTAAGATATCATAAACAAACTTTAGGCAATTGTTTGCGATCAACGCCCACTGGCGGGGGTTCCGCAAACATCAACGCCTACTTCTTAAATTCAGATGACGAGTTAGACTCGTCCACCGTAAGTTCGCCCAAGTAAGCAGATGAAAAGTCTCACTCGTCAAATGTACCCTAAGGGTTAACATATTTCATAGATAAATGTAATTCCTTTAACTAGCTTTTTCCCTTTAAAAAAAAAAAAAAAATATTTTGTATGTATAATTAGAGAAAGTATTGGATTCGTGAAAATTTTCGAACTCCTGTTTTCGAGAGATTTACACGTTTTGGGATGTCCTGAATACGATTCGACTGTTTTTAGAAAATGTCTGTCAGCCTGCCTGTGTGTGTGTGTATCAGAAATATTCTGGACGCTGTAACTCACGAACTAATCAACAAAATTTAACCAAACTTGGTATTTAGATTTACCCTGACATAAAATGGTTCTGATCAAATTTGGAGATCTTTCGCTCAACAGGTGGCGCTGTGATCCCATTTTTTTTTTTTTTTTTTAATTTTTAACATGGCAGTATAGGACAAATTTTCGTATAAATATACATAATGAGAGTTATTTTTAAAGTGTAATTTTTAAATTAATATGAATTATTGATAATACTAGTAGTAAACTAGGAAAAAATGTTTGTGCTTGTTGAAGCATCGATCCCCCCCCCCACACCCGGGGTTCTTCCCCCGGGTGTTAATTTTCAGTATGGTTATCTTTCAAAAGATCTTGTCAATTATTTTAAAACGAATGTTGAACCATAGATCTGTGATAGTTTAAAACAAAGTTATCGATTTTTTTCCATTTTTAACGAAAAAAAATAAACTTGGGAGGTAAAAAAAATAGTATTTCTTTTGATATTGGCAAAACATTTACTTTCTTCCGGCATTTAGTGATATAATTCTGGCAGATAAAAATCGTCTGCATTTATAATGGGAAATAATTTAATAAATAAATTGTATTGCATGAATTTTGTATACAATTATATAGAAGAAAGTCTTGTGGTGGCTACATCATATTAGTTTCTTGTTTCGGTATATAAGTATGCCATTTTTCACTGCACAATTACAGTTTGCAGCAGTTTTTGAGACGATAATAAACATTATTATAAATACTCTAATGCATACATCTCTAAATTTTATATAATTTAAAATCCAATAAAGGGTTCAAAATTATTTTAATTTAGAATAAAAACTTTATTAAAAACACTAGATATTTCATTTTCCTAAAATTTTAAACACATTAAATACAAATTTTAGAGGGGAAAAAATAGATTTATCTGCTGAATGAATAATACTAAAACAACGTGTAATTTGTAATAACACCATTTTCTCTTGTGATAAAATTCATCTTTATTCAAGCACGTTCAAATAAATTGAAATATTTTAAAATACACTGATATACATATAAAATAAAATTATTCCGATATACTAAAAATTTAATATGAAAGACTTCTTTAACAAAATAAAATATTTGTTTTAAATATAAAAAGAATAAACTTTCGGAAAATAGAACTTTATTTATAACTAATGAAGGAGAAAATGCAATTTGTTTTCTATATAAGTAAAATTCTGACTATAATTAATATTGCATTATTAATAACATGAAATATTAGTTATCAATAAATGAAAAAACTTTTTGAAGTTTAAAAACTTTTTAATATTTTCTTTTCGAAAGTAAAAATATATCATAAATATGCAAAAAGCACAACACTAAAGGAGTTTCAAAATTAAAGAAAGTTTATAATGCAAAAAATCTTCATATATGCTCATTTTTTTTTTTTTTTTTTTTTTTTTTTAAATCTTATTATTATTTTTTTTTAATGTTTATGGATTTTTAATGAACATTAGATAATAGATATTCTAAGCAATAAATCATAAAGTTGTGTATTTTTTATTTAGAAAATGTTTGATATAATTAGTTGGTAAAGAGGTAAAAGAAAGAACTTTAAATTGAAAAATTGGATAATTTCTTATATATATATATAGAAATTTAAAAACATGTTTTTTTTTTTTTTTTTTTTTTTTTTTAAATTAAATACCAGTGTTTCGAATCAGATTTTAAAACTAGAGTGAAAAAATAATAGCTGTCAAACGAGAATAAAAAGAATGAATCCGAATTGCCAACAAAAAGCTTTATATACAATCATTCTAATATATTAATTCATTAGAAAAATGCATAAAACCTGAAGGTTATATTACCTAGTGTATATATACTTCCATAGAAAAATTCCACGATTAATTAAGGACATTTTTTCTATATGTACAGTAAAAAAAATCAGAGAAAAATACCGGACTCTCACAACCCCATTATGGAAATCCTTATAAAATGAAATATTAATTTGGAAGGTAGTTATTTCCTGTTTTGAATTTTAGTAAACTCCGTTAACCACACCATAGCCTCCTTAACTAGATGCCTGTCGCGTAACTCGGAAACTAGGCAACAGTTGAAGTAGGGACACTGAACAGATTATGCGACTTTTTTATTCAACTGTCACCAATAATTTAATGAAGTGATACATGATATATATAATCAACGTTTCTTCGATTCTATTCGCCTATTATGCACATCATATCTTACTTAAAAAAAATTTTGGTGGCTGTTAAATACAAAAGGCGCGCAAGCTGTACCAGGTGGCGCTGTCTACAGTTTCAACTGTTGCCTAGTTTCCGAGCTACGCGACAGGCATCTAGTTAAAGAGGCTATGACCACACATTCTCTTAAAATATAGTCCAATTAGTTCATAAAATACTATTACAAGATTTAGCAGTCTTATTTCTCTCTGAAAATCCTATAAATATATAAGCTGAAATATTAGAAATTTGTTTTCGCTACTTCAATATTTGTGCAAAATTTTAAAAAGCACCTTTAATATAAAATGTAAGAAAATAAAGTTAGTAGTGAAAATTTTCTCTTGTAAAGATATTTAAAATTTTTTAAAACAAATGATTATTTCTTCATAATTTTTACAAAAATTAATAATTTAAGAATGAAACCCAATAAATTTTCAAAATTAAGAACGGTAGATGTCTAATTAGAAATTTTTATTATTGCTTTGTAAGATGCTTAATAATGTAAGTGATGGATATTTGATTAAATGTAATAACTTAAGTAAAATAAATGTCATACAGTGAAGAGTTTTAAGAAAACCTACCTCTAAATTTCTTTATTACTTAAAAATTCTTACACACATTTTAAGTAATAAGTGTAAAAATAAAAAAACAAACAAAATTATTTCTTTACTAGAAATACAAATAAGGTAATTTAATGACATATTTCGATCAATAAGTTTTATTTTTTATTCCAACGGTTTTTGAAAATTGCATTATAACAAAATTAACATTTACGTGACACTTACTTTTTAATTTAATTATTATTTTAATTATTATTATTTGTATTTCATTTTACTATTCTCTCCATTTACTCCATAAAAAAATTTCTCAGTGTAAAAAATACGTAGAGTGTTAACAAAACAAACGCTTTTAAATATGTATATATCTATAAATTCATACCTGGTAATATTTATAATTTATTCCGGAGTATGGTTAGCCTTGTCCTTTTATCAAACCAGTATGATTTTAGAGAAATTTTCTGAAATAATATGTCATTATTATAACAGAAGAAGAAAAATGATTTAAAATATACTGGTGTGAAAAAAGGGCGGGGTTAACAGTACTCCGGAATAAAATATAAATATTACCAGGTATGCATACTTGCCAACCATCTCATTAATAACCGTACAATTGTTAACATCCCCTGAAAAAACGCCCCTTTTCTCACACCACTATATTTTTAGAGCAATTCTCTCCAAATGTTGTTACGATTAAATACGACCAAAATTACTCTAAAAAGTTATTGGTGTGAAAAAAAAAGGCGGGTACTAAAAATTGTACGGTTCATAATGAGATGGTTGGCAAGTATGGGTATGTAAATCTACTTTTTTTTGTTTTACAGAATTAGCATAAAATATTTTTAAGCTAACTTGTAGGGTAGCAAAAAATAAATAATATATATATATATATATATATATATATATATATATATATATATATATATATATATATATAACTTTTTTCAATTCATCTAATGGTCATATTATTACTGGCAATATCAATATTGTGGGAAATCTTACTTTAAGATCTTTGATTAAGTATGGTACTAAATTTCGTATGCCTTCAAAATTCAAATTTATTCATATCATTACTCAATTTAATTTAGACTTGGATCTCTTTATATACAAAATTGCTACTGATTATGATAAACCAGTGGAATTTTTTAATGAGTGGAAATTTAAGTTACATGATAAATTTAAACTTGATTAAGTTTATAATATGCACCATCTTTCTAATATCAAGTACTATAATTTCAAAGAAATTAATTCAGCAATTCTAGATTTACAGTCTAAATTCATTATTACTTATGTTGACAAGGCGGCTAATAACTATGCAATTATTTGCAAAAAGTATTATAAACAACTTCTTTTTGATATCATGGATACTAGTAATATTTTTGTTAAGATTAATGACAATCTAGAAATTAAAAATAGGCATTTATTTAATTATTACAAGTTAATAAATATTAAAAATAATAACTATAATTATCCTTATTTAGTAGTAATTCCAAAATTTCATAACGATCCTATTATATTTCGTACTGTTACTGTTGCCTGTAATGCCTATACTTCTAATGCAAATATTATATTGTTAAATATCCTTAAAAAATTACATAGTTCTAGGTTTCTAACAAGAGTAATTTTTTTTATAAAAAATAGTTTTTAACACAAAAATAAAATTCAAAATCTTACTGATATTACTGGTATAAAAACGTTTGATTTCAATGATCTTTTTAATTATATTGTTATAAAAGATATGTTTGATATTATAAATAAACTTTTCGTAGAAAATATGCAGTTTCTAAATCTAAATAATAACATAACTCCTTCAGCCTTTAAAACTCTGACTAGGTTTATCGTATACCATAACTACATTTTATTCAAGAATTCTTAATATAAACAACGTTTAGGGTTGCCACAAGGTGACATTGCTTCTAGTATGCTAGCTGATCTATACTTATAATCTTATGAGCGTGACATTGAGTGTACTACTTTTAAATTACTAATATACATAGATGATATAATTATATTATATTTGGATAAACATAACACCAATCTAGACTTACCTCTTAATTATCCTGAAAATCTGTCTCTTAGTAGTACTGATTTGGAATCTAGTGTTATTAATTTCTTAGATTTGAAAATTATTCTTAATAATAATAGTCAATTGGAATTTGACTTGTATGATAAACGGAAAGATTTCCCCTTTAAAGTAATTTTTTTTTTTTACTAATTTTAAAACATGTTTACATAAATCTTTTTTTGTCAATATTCTTCTTAATTTTAATCTACGGATAAAATATTTAGTGTCTGATAAAAATCAAAACGTACAATTTCGATTCTTTAAAAACTTAGCATTAATTAATGGATATCCCAAACACTTAATTTAAGATATATATATATATATTCTCTCTCATTTTTTTTTTCAATTTAAATTGAAAATTTAGGTCTAGAAATTTTTTTATTCCAATAAACTGTATTTTAAGTCTAGAGATTATGATACTTGATTTTAAATTAGGTGTTTTTATTCCCATTATGTTTCAATCTTCGTGGCAAATTACAATCGTAGATGGCAGCAAATATCTATATTTAATATCTGAGTCCAAAACAAAAGAATTTCTTTTTAGCTGAATAGGTTTATGTCTTCTGTATCTTTGCTCCATGATTCTTGGCCATTTTGTACAGACATTATATGTATTTTATTTCTTTTTATTTTATTAATTATTCATTTTATTTTATTTATTTATTTTTTATTTAAATTTTTCCATTATTTTCATAACATTACTGTAGATGGCAGCACTATTCATGTTACTATAATTAATATGAATCCTAATTTACGTAAGGATTCAACCTGTTTAAGTTTGTGAATTCTCTATTTTACTTCATGTTCACTGCTAATTTTGAGCTGACTAACTGTGCTTTTAACTAATATCTGCTTGTTCAATTTCACATGTGTCTCGTTTTTCATAAACTATGCGTTGTCTCTTTTTCAATGATAATTTTTAAAGTAATTTTTGGATTTAAATTTGTAGTGGTGAGTTTCTTTTGATCTACGTTTTTAAATGGTTATTGGATTATCATTTGTAGTGATGCGTTTTATTTTTATCATCGTTTTCTCTGGTTTTATTTACAATGGGTATTTCGGGCCTGAGAACAAAGAAATTCTTAGCTTTTGCTTTCTTTGTGACAGAAAAACATCCATTTTTTAGCATATTTGCATTTTACCAGGCCCTTGATAACGTTAGATTGCAAATAATGCTTTTTTCTCATTCCAATTTGCTATAATTCATTTAGATTTTACTTTATTTCTTTTTGGTTTGAATTGGGTGGTCTTCGTTTTTGATCAGAATAATTGTTTGAATACTGAAATTAAATCATCTTTAAATTTCACATGTTTGCGCCTCTTACAAATTTATACAGATTACTTATAATAAGCCTTATAATCATATGTTAAAGCCAAAATGCATTTCATACATTTCTTTTCACAGGGTGATAAAAAACATTTTGATATTTGTTTAACCAGTAATCAATAACAATATTTAAGCAGTTAATCAAGAAACATCTGAAAAATTCATCGTTAATTGCAACGAAAAAAAAGTAAGAATATTTAATTATTTTCCTTTTATTATTATTATTATTATTTAATTTTTAGGCATTATTCTTTGATAAGTGTTTCTTACTTAGATTTCAAACTTTTCTTTTACTTTCTCATAGAACATTTCAAATATTTCAGTAGATAGATATTTTTAGAGTAATTAGTTTTTACATTAATGAAAAAATCCCCAAAATAACAATAAATTGAAATGTATATTACAGACACATAAATCATCATGAAAATGCTTCATAATTCTTCTATGTTATTTTTGAAAAATAATTTGACACTCTTATAATGAAAAATCACCATCTCCTAAGAATTGATTTTAAACTAGTGAAAAGCATATATATATGTGTGTGTGTGTGTGTTTATAAATTTAAAAATCTCCCGGTAGAATTTAAAATCATATCAGTTTTTTTTTTTTTTTTTTTTTTTTTTTTTTTCTACGCCATGAAGAAAAAAAGTTTTACTTTATGGATAAGAAAATTTCACAATCTTTTACATTATGAAAATAAAAGCTGTGTCATCAAAAGTATTTAACTTTGCATGATGAGTTTTCAGAATTTTCACTAACATTCCTAAAGAAAACTTTTGAACGCATAACATTTTGTTGAAATTTTGCATTTTCCTTTCATGTACTTTAAATTTTGTTTAAACTTTCATTATTATAGTTTATATTCTCTTTTATTAAAAGTAAGATGTTCAAATATAAACAGCAATATTTGCAACAGGAAAAAAAAAAAAAAAAAAAAAAAAAACATTTGCTGCGCACGAGCATTAATACTGAAATATTTAAATTATGTGCATATAACACACTGATTTTTTTTTTTTTTTTTCTATTTTGAAAATCTTAGACATATTTTGTTTATTTTGTTAAATGATCTTCGTATTTTATTCATACGAAAAAGAAAAACTTGAAACCGTTGTTTTGCAAATACACACAAGAATCAATGTAATGATGTGTAAAAAAAAAAAAAAAAAAAAGAAAAGAAAAGGAAAAATCTGACTAAAGTCAACTTTAATGGTGTATTTTGTCGAAGTATTATAAATAAATAAATAAATATAATATATATATTTATGTGTGCCTGTGTGTGTGTAAATATCTTTTTCCGTTGAGCACTAACAAATAATTATTTAATTTAATATTTTAATATCTATATATATAAAGACTGAATACTTCAATTTTTTTGTTCTCTAAAAACCATTATTAGTTCCCCATCATACTATAGGTATGGGGAACTTAGGTAATCGTGAAATATTTCGACCTCGGTTTTTTTACTTTTTTATACGTTTTCAGGTGTGAGGAATCCGAAAATGACAAAATTTGTATGGTGTCTGTCTGTAGGGTGTCTGTTAGTGGATCAGTGGGTCAGTCCGTTAGTGGGTCAGTCCGTAATTGTGTTAGTCCGTTAGTTTGTTAGTCTGTTTACACGATATCTCACGAACAAATAATCGCAGAGAGGTCAGATCAGTTTTAAAATATTACTTTCAATACTGGCAAGAACCCTATTTATTTGGAACCTTCGAATTAAAAAACTTCGTAAGTTATTAGACATTTACGATTTTCTTAACTTAGGAGAATAGGACAAAAATTCACTTAAACGTGCATTAAATGGATACGTTTTACTGTAAAAATGTCAGACCAGTTTTAAAATATCAGTTTTGATGCCAGAATGAACATCAGTAGCTCTAAATATGCTACTTTGAAAATTTCGCAAGTTATTGGAAATTTACGAATTTCTTAACATGGCAGTATAGGGCAAAATTTCACATAAACGTCAATTTTGAGCGATATTTTCATCGTAAAGATGTCAGACTACTTTCGAAATATTATTCTGGACACTGGCATGAATATTAATGACTATGAATTTTCCAATATAAAAATTTCGTAAGTTACTGGAAATTTACGAATTTCTTAACATGGCAGAATAGAGCAAAATTTCACATAAACGTCAATCTTTAGGGATATTTTCATTTTAAAGGTGTCAAACCACTTTCGAAATATTATTTAGGATACTGGTATGAATATCATAGACTAAGATTTTTCCATTTTAAAAAATTCGTAATTTATTTGGAATTTACGATTTACTTAACATATCAGAATAAGGCAAAATTAAGCATAAACTTCCATTTTGAGGATCTCAAATACATTAGACAACTTCAAAATTACATTTATGTTATTTGTTTGAACATGATTGAATACAAATATTCTAATAGGAAAATTTCGTAAATTATTCGTAATTTACGATTTTATCAACATATCGAAATTGTAAAGCTTTCATATAAATATGAATTTTGAGGATTATTGTATTGGAAACAGTAGAATGAAAACTAAACAACAGAATCGGCCCTGATAAAATAAATTAATAGATTAGAATGAGATAAATATATCGAAGTGAACGGTGGATAGCCTATTAGGCGGGGATTTCATTCTGTCACTGTATCAAGCTTTGGTCAAATTCATTTCTTTTAACATGATTATAATATGTCTCGCACTAGAAATTTATGAGAACATATATATGATGGGGAACTGAGCAGAGTCCACCTATGCCAACTATTTTTTTTTTTTTTTTTTTCCAAATATCGAAGAAATATCTAATACACGCCACGACAAAAAATAGGTAATACAAAGTTTTTTTTCTTTAATTTTTCATAAAATAACTTTATCTAAATTGTGCTTATCATTTATTATTATCATAAAATAACACTATTTCAAGACTTTTTTTTTTTTTTTTTTTTTTTTTTTTGTTTTAAGACTGATATAGAAAATTTTTAAGACTAATTTTTTTCTATTTTAAGACTACACTCCGCGACAAAAAGGTAGGTAAAATGTTTTTTTTTTTTTTTTTTTTTGAATATGATTATTTTGAATATGAATATTTTAAATATGGTACAAATATTTAGAATGTTTTTGTATGATAATATTTTGTTATGATAATAAATGATATGCACAATTTAGATAAAGTTATTTTATGAAAAAATAAAGAAAAAACACTTTGTACCTATCTTTTTGTCGCGGAGTGTACTTAATATTATTTTAAAGATTATCTTCCATTACTCTGCATTACACCTCATTACGCCTCATTTTTCTTAAATGAATTTAAAAAATAAATAAGGAAGTGAGATTGCGTATGGTTTAGTTACCGGTTAAAAAATGGATGCAGAATTTCTTAGAGTAAACAGAAAATACATATGCGAAAATTTCCACACATAGCGAACCTCTCCGAGTGGTTGGACTCGAACTGAGGTACGATGGATTCACAAACCAGCCACCAACCGACTGAGCTGCGATAATCTACAGTAAGCCTTCTTTGGTGACTTTTATTGACAAAATACCTAAAGCTTAATATACATTTCCATTTTAAATTTTATGTCTACATTTTTAGTATTTTTTGTTTTTGAAATATGTCTGATAAATTTGCTAAAAATGTAACCTATGATGTTTCGAATATTTCGAAAATGGTTTCTTTCCCCTCTCTCTCTCTCTTTTTTAAACTTATATTTAATAGGAAACACAGTATTTACATGGAAAACAGAAAATTGGTTGTTTTACTCTGATATGTAGAAACTCACGCATTTATTTATTTATTTATTTATTTATTTATTTATTTTTTGTATCATATCAAAAAAAAAAAAATAAATAAAATAAAAAATAAGCGGAAGTCGCGTACAAATCCTTATAGATTGCTCGTTTGCATATTCGATTACTTTTTCTTTGAAAATTCAATTTCACCATCCTAGACGGTCTAAATAGCGTAATCACTTATTATATAAAATAGTATTAAATGAAGGGAATGTGAAAAGAAACTTAAACCCCATATGCATATTACTTGAAATAGAATCCGCGTAAAAAAAAAAAAATTCTAAGTTAATACAAGTGTTTGAAATTCCAAGTGTCTGAATTGTAAAATGTCTTATTTCCAAGTTTCAAAACTGTAATATGTCTGAAATTCAGACATATCAATATTATTCAGACACTTAACTTACAAGGAAACATTCAAAAGGTATCGTCTTCAAAAAATATTGAAAAAAAAAATATATGTGATTCTACTCTTCATAAAACAACAGAGAGTGAAAAAGTTATCGACTGAAATGAATTACAGCTACTACAAAAAATGATCAAAATTAAGCATATTTGCCGATTTAGCGCTGTTAGGCGATACGTTCGCAAGCACCGAGATTGCCGTGTACGAACAGAACCGTGTTTCGCTTCTCCGCCAAGTACTCAAAATCAATCGCCTGACAGTGTGAAATCACCAAATAGGTTTAATTTTGCTAATTTTTTGTGGTCGCTGTAATTCATTTCAGTCGATATTTTTTTTTCACTTTCTGGTTTTTTATGAAGAGTAGAATCAAATATATTTTTTTCAATACTTTTTGAAGACGGCACCTTTTGAATGCTTCCTTGTTAGTCTGTTTTTATAAAGACATTTATGCGTCTTAAATTCAGACGTGTGTGGTGTCTGAAAATTTGTATCTTTACCCGTTTCAGACATTAATGTGTCTAAATTGGTATTTCACACATATTTCTGTCTGAAATTAAGACACTTCTATTTGCAGTGTATTGTTATTTATCTTTTAGTAGTTTTTTTTTTTTTTTTTTTTTTTTTTTTTTTATTCGTTGTTACTTTTCCAAAATTAAAGTCTCACCAACCAAATACTAAAATACTATAATATTTTAAAACATTATTTATCAAGCAGAAACGGTCGTTTTGCCAAGCCAAGCTCAGAGAAAAGCAAAACAAACAAACTACCACTAACACAAAGCAGAACGCGCCAATCCGCGTTTGTAATGATCGATAGATGACGCTTTCTCAACTGCAGTTGTTAGTAAATATTGCCACGTGTAATAATTGCCACGTGTATTTATTATTATGCTTTCTTGTTGTTCTATCATTGTTTCAGCGTGAAAGCTATCAGTGGTATGATAATTTCACGATAGCCCACCAGAGGGCGAGCATTTCATTACAATCGCGGATAATAAAATCGACAGAAATAACCCAAGATCGTTAAATGCTTATTATACAGAAACCAACTTTCCCATGTTAAATCGGCAAATTTTTTTTCCGTAAAGTTTTAAATATTGGACGAACCAAATATCGCAGTAAAATGAAACAAAAAGTAAAATATTCGTATCAACGAGATCTTTAATTTGAGATAAAGACGAACTTTCTAAGTTAATAAGTAAAAAAATGGGAGCATTTTCAATTTAGCGTAAAATTAGATGATTTGACAACTTTTTGAAAAAATTTCTTCTTCAAGAATTTTTTTTTTTTTAAAACAAGCTAGAGAATTCATAAATGTGCAGAATTCTTTGAAAACTGGTTTTTCAGATAGACAATTACTTAATCTAGGAACTTTTATAAAATTTAGCTTTTAAAAATCAAAATTTCCTATCTTAATTGCTTAAAAACTGTTAAATATCGCCAAAGAGACATAAATCGCCAAATATGAAATTGCTTCATCTCAGTTTACCCGAAAAATATTAATTTCAAATTGAGCTGCTTTTTCTAAGTTATTTTTTTAACCAAAGAATCTTTGCTTTTATTATTTTGTACAATTTTAAATTTTATATCCCTGAAAACAGAAATGAATACATTTTTGAATAACATTTGTTTCAAATCTATAGCTTGAATTGCTGATTTTTTAATATTTTTCTTACCTTAGAATAAGAAAGTCAGTACACGATATAGTATCCAATTTTAATATCCTTCAATTCAATCTGGCAATGATAATTATGATGCATAAAGATCTCTACTTCCTTCTATATAGTATACTAGCAGGCTTTGCCCGCTTCGCTTGTCATTTTACTGAAATGAATTTCGACTTTGGTTTTTAATGGATTTACACGTTGTAAGAGCTCCTGAAAACAATTTGACTATTTTTAGAAAATTTCTGTTTGCGTGTGTGTGTTCTATGTGTGTGGCGAAAGTTTTGTTCCAACTAGATATCAGGAGCTACTGCTCAGAATTACATATAAATTTATATGCAATTGAACAATGATGTATAATAGCGTTTATCAATATTTGGTGTCAATTGCTCAACATGGTGCTGCTATACAGTGATTGCCGCAATTTCAGAGAAGGCTATATCTGAGTATCTAATACATGGAATTGCATAAATTTACAAATAAATTTACATTGTTGCAAATTATAGTGCTTATCAACTTTTGTACCAATATCTCAACATGTGGCACTGCTATACAGCGATTTTCGCAATTTAAGGAAAGGTTCTGTTGCATATAAAGAAACAAAACTTAATATGTGAAAAGGCCATTATGAGACATTATGCTGATTCAATCTCGATGCCTATCGGCCGATATGTGGAGCTCATATACTACAATATATTTTTACAACTGAAAGGATGCCATCTGCATGGTGAAAATTTACTTCCGTTGGACATTTTGTGCAACAATACCTCTCTGAGTTGATAATATTCAGCATTCATAATAAAAAAAATAATAAATAGTTTGTGCTGCGTTAATATGTATAGGAAAATGTAGAAGAAAGTTTTGTGATGGACACGACATACTAGTCTGCATAGAAAACCCATGGATAATGTCTAGCAACCAGAATTATGGAAAGTTTAACGCAAAGAAAACTTTGTAATGCAGTTTAACGCAAAGAACAACATCGCACGAAAGCTGAGTTGAAATCCAGGACATATCTGATGTAAAGTATCAGGTTAATTCCAGTAAATATAAAAACTATTTAAAAAAAATAAATGATATCTACAAAAAAGACACTTAAAATGTACAAAAAAGCCAAGCTCAAAGAAAGAGAATTGATTAAAGTTGTGTCTAAAAAGGGTGTGATATCAAATTCCCAAGCTTACATTCAAATACTTATTTAATATTCCCTTTTAACTAAATTTTCACATGTGAATCAAGTGCCTTATGATATGTTGATAGAAATCCTTCTTTCCTGTACTAAATACATCATAGCGTGTTTCTGAAAAATATTATTATTTTTATTTATGTATGATGGGCTTGGCGGCCATCTTTTAAGTAATGAATAAACATTCACACAATTTGAAAGAAGTTTCTTAAAATATATCTCATATAAAATTAATTTTGCTATTCCATTCTGCAGAGACGGAAATATTTCGATAACATGATTTCTTATAATTATTTAGTATTAAGTGCACTTCCATCCTATAATTGCAGAATAAAGAATAAAGAGAGAATAAAGAATATAAAAATTTAAATTTATGTAAAAACATGAGGGAGAGGGGGGTGGGAAGCATAGAAGCTTCCACCCCCGTTATATTTACCCAATTTGAATTTAGCTTCTTGGAATAAATATCTCGTAAAAATAATATGGTTATTCCATTCAACAGGGGTTTAAAAAAAATGCATTAAAAACATCGCAAAAGCCCCGTTAAGCACACAAGTTGAATCAATTTAAGTTTTAACAGTGTTAAGTTTGGCGCACTCCCATCCTCCCATCCTATAATTATTTCTCATTGCGCAGCACTAGTGCGATATAAAACTCAATTAACCAACCAATCAACCAACTCATCCTATAATTGATGAGATTTATAGAATTCAAACTAACGTAAAACTTTGAAAGATGGCCGCCAAGCCCATCATACATAAATAAAAATAATAATATTTTTCAGAAACACGCTATGATGTATTTAGTACAGGAAACAAGGATTTCTATCAACATATCATAAGGCACTTGATTCACATGTGAAAATTTAGTTAAAAGGGAATATTAAATAAGTATTTGAATGTAAGCTTGGGAATTTGATATCACACCCTTTTTAGACACAACTTTAATCAATTCTCTTTCTTTGAGCTTGGCTTTTTTGTACATTTTAAGTGTCTTTTTTGTAGATTATATTTACACTGAAAAAAAAAATAGTGTCCCAAAAATCAACAAAATTGTGTCAACTTTTAGTATATCACATGCTTTAAATAGCTCCGATACAAATATACTCGTGTTAAAAAGTTACCTGTACTCATTATTGATTATAATGATATGTTCAAAAAGGGTATCGACCACCAGGAATCTCAATATTCAGAACACAGATCTTCATTGTGTATTCTCCCGCACATCTGTATAAAACCTCCACGAAATACAGTTTTGAAGATTAAAGGAAACAGAACATGTTTTTCAAAAAATTTTGTTTAAATAAATCAAAGTTTTATTAAAAAACTCATTTTAGTTCAACATAATTATAATAAATTATAAAGTAAACAGCTCTCAATTTAAAAACATATGTGACATTTCATAAATGAGTCAGGCATGTTTTCCATTTCGAAAAAAAAAAAAAAAAAAAAAAATACCCTTAACATATGCGCTACTAATGGAAGGCCTCCTTATCATCAAACAATTAAATATGCTTTGTGCATTTATCAAATAGTGGTAATCAAACAATAACTTAAAAAAGTATTTTTTAACAAATTAATAATTATTTTAAAACTTTAAGAATGCCTTTCAAAATAAACATCAACAACTTTTACGCTCTTTTAAGTAGATTAGAAAAACACAAACGGAATTTTTCGTTGTTGACTGTAAATACATTAAGACCCCGCTTAACGCTGTTTCATTTAGCGCTGCTTCGGTTTAGCGCTCTTTTATTTCCCCAGTGGATTCCCCGAAATTGCTTGCAGCAGTACGGGGATTCCCTGAAATTGTGCTCGCGCTGTTTCGCATTACGCTCTACTTTGATGGAACGTATCCCCCGCGTTAAGCGGGGTCTTACTGTAATTTAAAAATAGTAACCTCTTATATTTATCCTAAATTTTAAAATAACTTGCCATTCAACTCCTTTTTTATTGTGTCGAAAACAATAAATAAATAAATAAATAAAAATTCCTGCGTGTCCATTGGATTAAGTCGAAAAATGTGTTAGGACTGTTCCCTTTTCATCGCCAAAAATTGTTGCACTGATATTTTTCTCTCTACAGCCAGTTATTGCGATGGAGTAAAATAAATGCATACGAGGATCAAATATTGGGTTATTTCTGACACTTTCTGGCAAGGAAGTGAAAATTATCACTCAATTCTTAAGAATTTAAGAATTAAAATGGACTATCATGTTATATAAAAATGTGGTGTTCAACTCATAAAAGTAAAATTATAATATAAAAAAATAATGTAAATTGAATATCAGTTAACGACCAATGATTAATAAATATGGCAACAGTAGTATTTTTTCAATAAGCTCTTTCTAATTAACTTTCTCTAATTTACTCTATTTAACTATATTACTAATCGGAAAATAGAAAATAGAAAAATTGGGTTGGTTGGTTGGGTTTTACGTTGCACTAGTGCTGCGCAGATGGGCAATTGGCGACGGTCTGAGACACACCCCTAGAGGTGGTCCGGAGACATGCCATCACAATTTTGATCCTCCACGGAAGGGATGGCTCTCCCGCTTCGGTGACCCCCCAGAGGTATAATTTTTTATGACATCATGGAAGACATTGCGGCCACGACAGATTTTACGTGCATCAGACACCATTAGTGTACACGACGGTCTTTGGCCGGCTCGAGTACCGAACCCGCAATCTTTCAATTACGAAGCCGGCGCTCTACCGACTGTGCTACCGCGGCCCAAGAAAAATTGGGAATATACATAATAAGTAATTTTGGTTTTACACTAAACTAATCAGAATTATTATTTTCTAATCGTTATTAGACATGATCTTCTGTTTTTTTTTTTTTTTTTTTTTTTTTAATACATATATTTTTAAAATGTATGTTTGTTTTATTTTTCTTTTACTGTAATGCAAATTTTATTTTGTGTCCAATTGTGCTGAGAATTAAAATTGGAAAACAAATAAACGTAGTATGAGTTTGGAAAAAGGTTTAATAATATAAAGTAGAAGAAGATCTCATTTTATTATTGATTTTCTCTTTTTTGCCGGATGTGCTAAGGATAGATAAAAGAGAAAACAAAATTTGTTTCAGAACAATAAGAATGCTTTGGGAAAAACTACACATAATACGTAACCTCAATAAAACATCTACTTTTTTCCCTTTCATCAAATGAATTTTTTTCTCCTTGTTAAAAAGAACACGAGAAAAAGAAATATTTCTCCATGCGACTTGAAATTCTAATAACATTGATTTTATGAAAAAGATTTCAGAAAATAAAATGAGATGTAAATAATACATTAATGAGCCATAAATACTTTATATTTAGTGTGTAATATGGGTTAATTTACACACAATTTGTTGTCTGAAAACTGTAATTCTTTTCGCATTATTACTGAAAGTTAAGCATAATAAAAGGTAATCTAAAAGAATGGTGCTAAATAAAAGAGTGGAGCATACATACAAAAATAATAAAATGTTACACATTTACGATTAAAAAAAAAAAAAAAAAAAAAAAAACTATTTACGTAGATGCTGAAAGTTTTACCTTCAAGTTCTTTAACATGTTTCACTGTGTATATGTAGAACTGCAGTACTTTATGGACAATTTTGTATACCATATTCTAATATTCTATCGTAGACTTATTCGACGTGAGAAAGCACATACAATGCACATTTAACCAGTGTTGGGAAGCAACCATCGTTGCTTCCTCTACTGCTAATGAAACAACCTCCACTTTTTCCACAGTTTAGTTACATGTGTGTTTAGTTGGGTACATGACACTTTGGTCCCAAAGAAATTTTGGTCCCTGGCTCTAAACAATGTCTACAGTAACATTACTTACAGACCATTTCATACTATTATTGATACAGGGTGATTAAAAGTATTATTTTTTTATTATATTTGTTATCAGCCCCCTAAATATTACCATCATGAAATCCTCATTGAAATTTTTGAAGATAATTTTATCGTTTGCATCTACAAATTTTAAGAACATTTCGCCGAGTAGGAAATTTATAAATTTAAAAAATACATTTGTTTCTAAATCTTGCTAAATTTTATGTAGTATTTACTACAAAAGAAATATATAGTTTTGGTGACCTTAATTGGACTTAAACTGCTTTTAAAGGCAACATAATTCGAAAACCATACATTTATCAAATATTAAATATGGAATATCAATTGAATTAAACTCATTATTTTGTGAATTTTTTATTAAATATGTCAAAATAAATAAAAAATATGGTGTGAAACAACCACACTACTTCCATTACCCACTATTACACGTATTATATGCATTTTTTTGGAGATATTATATGCATTTTTTGGAATTTTTGAGTAAGAGAAACGTGATACACATATAAAGACATATAAAACAGAGAGTTTACATAGCAAGTTAAAAACGGAAAAAAAAAATAGATAGAGTTATTTTTTAAACACCATTTCCGAAATCTGAAACAGAACTACCTAATCAGGATGACCGATAATATTCCTGTAATAACCACGTAATACATGAGAAATTGTATCAAGCCGTTTTACCAAAACTTGGTATACTGAATTATTGACCAAAAACAATAATTACATACAAAAGGATATTTAAAAGGGAGTTAATATGGCGAGTTTGAAAAAAATCTGTACAGCCGTTTTTAAAGGAACGCACTTGCGAGATCTGAAATTGAGCTATTTATACAGGGCGCTTATTAATTTGCCTGAACAAACTAACTATATCATTCGAAAGGACACCTAATAGATTATTTATGTAGCAACTTTTAAGAAAACCGTTAGAGTCATTTTTGAGATACGGACTTACGGTCCCACTTCCAGTTTTCCAATTTAACCAAAATTTGGAAAATTCATCTGTACACCAGCCTTGTATAAATTGTGAAGTTTCGTAGTTCTATCTTTATTAGTTTTGGAGATATGATAGCTAGAAGATTCCCCACATACACGCATACACACTGACCAATTACTGAAAGCTACTTTTTTGGATTCAGGAGGCCTTCAAATGTGCAAATCAGGTGAAAACTCGACATCGAATTTTTGAACCGAATCCAATACTTCCATCACCTACGTTAGTAGGGTAGAAGAAATGATAAACCAAAAAAAAAAAAAAAAAAAAAAAAGTAAAAAGACTCTATTACATTACTTCTTTAGTTAGTGCCATTTTATTTTGTTTAATTAAAGTTTTATATTAATATAAAGCATTTTTAATTTTTGTCATTTTGAGAGATTTTAAAATAATTATTATGTATTGAAGGCACATGAGGTAATACACTATTTAGCAATATGTATTCGGACGCTTTCGAATTTAAACGTTTTGTCAAATAACTAGAAAAGTTCTTTAGCAATCATCTTGGAAATTTGGTAGTGTTATACATCATATGTTGCAGCAAAAGTTGTGTCCTAAAAGGGAGAAGTGGAGCCAGTAAAAAATTACAGAAAAATCAAAATGTTTCGGATCACCCTGTAAAAAGTAACGTATTAAATGCCGTTTGGCTGAAGATTACAATTTTGAGGATTGATCTAATTATCTGTATCAACTTTTATCAGGCTGCCACATACATTCGTGGAGATATAACTGTTTCTTTAAATAAATGAAAAAGAAAAAAAAAAGTCACTTTCTTGAATATAACACACGAGTTATTGGATCCAGCACAAAGCCATTTTCAGTAAACTTGGCATACTATATGAGACAGAGCATACTGCAATTAGAATACAAAAATGTTAAATATCTTAAGAAATATGAATATTTTTTTCTAAATAATTTTTAACTACGCATGCGAAAGCTTTAAAAAAATGTATTTGCATAGTTTAAAAGCCAAAGGTTTACTACTTTTACAAAAACTCCAACAAAATATCATGTAAATTAAAAAAGTTATCAGTTATAAAATGAACAGAATTCTGTTCTTCTTCGAGAAAAGGAGAATAATAGAGGGTTTTATCAATAATTATTGATAATCAGCGAACACTGTAATACCATTGTGTGTGTTGGTGTTGGTGTTTGGGAATAAGACCGATTGAACTGCACTTGGATCCTAGGCCTGAGGAGGAGTACCTTCCATTGAGGTCTTTCTAAGGGGTTCTAGCCCATATTTACGCAAGCTTCGGAGAAAACTACGGAAAACTCCGAACGGCTAAGCCGACGAGCGTGACCTGTGATCGAACCCTGCATCTCGCGTCTACAAGCCTTAAGCGTAATACTGCTCGGCCATGGTAGGCGTATTACCATTGGGATTGATTGAATTAAAGTAAAATGTGAATAAAATCGCTTGTGGTTTAGCTTTTATTTTGAGAGAACTGAAATTCTGTTCATTCTATCTGTCTAGTATAAATGCTAAAATTTCGTAAGATATTTAACATTTTTTTGCATTCTGATTGCAGTATGCAGTGCCCAATGTAATTTGTCAAGTTTTCTAAAAATGTACTCGATCTAATACCCTATGTGTTACTTTTTAAAAAGTAGAACTTTTTTAGCATTGTTAAAAAAAAAAAAAAAAAAGTTATATTTCCGTGAATATGGTAACCTCATAAAAAATTATACAGATAATGAGCAAAATTCTCATAATCCCATGCTACAGACAAAATGCATTTAAAGCATTACTTTTTACAGGGTGATCCAGAACATTTTGACTTTTTTTTTTTTACTGTTCTCCATTTCCTTTTGAGGACACGACTTTTGCTGAAATATATCAAATATAACATGTTCTTTACACTACCAAAGTTTCACGACGATTCCTAAAGAGCTTTTTAGATATTTGACAAAGCGTCTAAATTCGAAAGTGTCCAAATACTTATTGGTAGATAGTGTATACCCATCACACCGTTGAATTTTTATGCCGTTAATAGTGTTGCCACGCATATAAAAAGAAGTAGAGAATTTATGCAGCATAATTTTTTAAGTAAATATTATGTCTTTGCAAAATGTGGACTTACAACACCAGTTACAAAGTCATTATATTTGTAATTTCATTAATTGCGAAAATTTATGTTGAAAAAATAATAAAATTTTTCAAGCCTTTTTTTTTTTTTTTTTTTTTTTTGAGGGAGGAGAGGCTGCTTTTAAATTATATGCTCATAACAGATTGCGTTTATTGTTTTCATTAACTAACATTTTTGTAAAAAATGGATTTACGCCACTTTCAAAGAAACGGCTCATAGTATAATATACAAGTTATACGAATAATGCTTGCTATGCAAATTGTCTAGCTTTCCATTTCAGTGATTCCTTGTAATTCATTTTTTTTTTTTTTTCGTTTCGTTAGTGTATCTTTTAATATCCTCCGTCATAAAATATAAGTACTGTAAAATAACCCCCTAATATTCACAAATAAAGGGCATTCTTCAATAGAGGATGTTTTTTCTTACTAACTTTGTTTACTTTCTTAACTACTCAGTCTAATGAGAAATAAGAATAACACTGAATTCAGTCAGATGTAAGAAATCGTTTCCAAATCTATAAGAGACTTGTCTTTCAAATTTATTTTATTTTGTTTCAGCAGATGACCAATAATCGTAATAATCCTATAGCGATAGAAGTATTTGAAATAAAAGTGACAAAAAAAAAAAAAAAAAAGTGTACTCCAATTAACATATTTACTTTGTTAAAACCATACTTATCAACATACTAATTTATATTCCGTAGTATTGTTACCCTCGCCTTCTTATTCACACCAAAATCTTTTTAGAGTATTTTTCTTCTTATTTAATCGTACTTGCATTTGGAGAATATTTCTTTTAAAATTTACTGGTGTGAAAAAAAGGACGGGACTAACAACACTACGGAATAGTAATTAGGATGTTGGCAAGTATGTAAAACCTATGAAACATTATATTAGATAAATCAAATCTCATTTTCACAACACTAATAAATTTAGTTAATCATTTTTGGAATAACTCGAATTTTTCTTATTTAATTAACATAAAAAAGACTTCGTAGTAATCTTCGTAAACTATAGAATAAAAGTATATTTCATGTCAAAACCAATTACAATATAATTTTATATATTAGGATTTTCGAATTTTGCGTTAAATGAAGATGTATCCAAGCAATTCCATAAAAATAACAATTATATTTAATAAATACGATTGTTATTATTTAACTCATAAACACTTTATAAACTGGGGTTTCTTATTTTTAAACTCTAAAACCATTTATTAACTATCAAACTATAAACACTATAAGTTCATTAATCAATATCTTTAATCCCACAACACAACTGATTTTTAATTATCCTCTAATCATGGCCTCTTCGTTCCAGCGATCCACATATGTAGACTTCTATTCTTTGCTTTATAAAATCTAAACCATTTAATATTTCTACATTTTGACTAAACTACTAAATAGATGAATGAATTGGCCTTAAAAAAAAATACCAATACACGGCAGCATAAAACTAAGTTCTTTTTTGAAAAATAATCTTATTTTATCTAATTTTGCAAAACGGCTTCAAAACAGAGTGTCGGAAAAATGTATGTAACTTTTATAATTATTAAACTTACTTATACACTTTACAGAGTATATATATATATATATATATTTATTTATTTATTTATACATATATATATATTTATTTATTTATACATATATATATATATATATATATATATATATATATATTTAACATAGATTAACTTATAGCCTCCTATTTCAAATTGTGCTATATTTAGGCAGATTTGAGTGATTTAGTAATTTGGAATTTAGTTGTTTAAAGTCCATGCACGTGCACCCTACATTACTAGCCCGATAAATAATCAATTTCAGAAAAATTCATTTTTATCTAATAGGAGAAACTAGGGAGACTTGACCCAGTTTTTGGTTTTTAATTTTTCATATATTTTGTATCACAGTTGGAGCTGAATAAAAAATATGAGGAAATAGTTTGTTATTTTGTACATACTGTGGCTATAGATAATATCACAGTTCATATTAGAAATGGTGCAAAAATAAATAAATACTTAAGTCAGCAAATGGGTCAAGTGTCTCTAAGCCTAGGGAGACTTGAACACCTACTTAGGAAGAATGACCCTCCCCCCCCCTCATAAAAATGAGAGAACCCATAGGTATTGAAAGAAAAAACACAGGTTTGTAATTTAAACGTTTTCGATTAATATAAATATAATTTAAACGTTTTCTAGTTCTAAGCCTAAAAGCAGTGGCACTCTATTAAAAAAGAAACCGAAAGATTGCAGAAAATCCAATAAACCAATCAAATATCTCCTAACTGTCTCCATATTGTGTCATCATAAAAAAGATGAATTAAGTTAACAAGAATTGGTAGTTTCTCGCCATAGGATTTCGCCAAACACAAAGTGAACCTACTGTCTCCGTTTGAACTCTTAAATTACACTATTTTAGTTATTCATAAAATAAAAATGCATTAAATGAAACAAAGAACATTAAATTAACCACTGGGTCAAGTCTCCCTAGTTAGCTTGGGTCAAGTCTCGTTAAGAAGCTTTGCTTTGTTAATCCTAACTTTTTAACAACTTGTATTATAGTTATATAAAACTTCTATAAACAAATCTGTAGCTAAAAGAGTGACTAATACAAGTATACTTCTGAAATTGACTTACCTCAAAATTGGAAGTTAACAGACTCCAAGATCTTCAAAATTTACTTGAAAGAAGCAGTATCAATTAACACTAAATTGCAAGAAAACTACGGATAATTCTGGAATGGCTGTTACCTGATAAATGTTGTTGTATGATTGGTCAAGCAGTACAGTCACTGACATTTCCCTGAAATTTTCTTTCTTAGAAAAAATCCGCGTGGGTCAAGTCTCCCTATGGGTCAAACCACCATAGTTTCCCCTATATAGTGTGAACGATTGGGTCTAAAAACATTCAGAGGTTATTTATGTTTTTATTATAACTTTGGATGTGAAGGAGTTATGTTAAGAATTCCATAAAAGCAATCTCACAATCTTATAATATTAAAAAAACCCAATATGACTTAAATAGTTTTCGAAGCCTCTTAATTTTATTCAGCATATTAAGTAAACTAAACTAATTCATCTTTAATTTAATATATTTTACTTTAATGAATTGATTTGCAAAGAATATTCCTCATGAATTATTAGAAAAATAACTCTGAAATAGAAACAAATTTCTATCATATATTTTATCGTTATGGGAATTCAAATCCATTAAGCGTAAAGCTTTAATCTTTGTTCCTAAACTTGTTCAGATATATGATGTATGTTTGACAAACGGCCGCTGAGACATGTTTGTTCAAGAAAGCTTAAAGATTTAGTACAAGTTAATGGACAGAATGTTATACAGTATTAAATTAAAATTACATCAGTACTGGAGGCATAAATATTGTTTTGGGGATTTATATTATTATTATCTTTTGACGATGCAGGATTTTAACTATGAACATTTATATATATATATATATATATATATATATATATATATATTATCTATTTTATTTCAGGATAGAAAGAAATTTTAAGACAAAAAAAAAGTTATTTTGTAAGAAAATCAATTTAGTCAACAACAGTTAATTTCTGTTTAACATATAGTTAATCATCAGATATGTTGCATGAAAAAATATAAAACTGAGATAATTTGTTGGTAGAGGAAGCTATGACTTCGTTAGAAGTCGACTGAACCGAGAATTCCAGGCCACTTACATTTTTCCTATATTTGACTTTTCCTCAAAATTTTTGCCTGTGTATTCACGTCGTCGACTTGTTTCCCGATGAAAATGAATTCAAATATTCAACACTTGGAAACCCGTGAGAAAATTTCGCTTACAATTTCTCTTCTTATTTACCTTTAAAATTTAAAATTCATAAATGTTATTCAAATTTCAACCCCAATTTAAATTTTAATTCATCAAAAGTCAAATTATTATTAGAACAAACGAGATAAATAAAGTAGAGTACTGATTCAATGGATAAAGGATTAGCTTTCCGTGGTTCAACATGAACCACGTGATATGATCCATTAGATTACTATGTTTGGCCCTTTATCGCTATTTTGGCATTTAAAATTTCAATTTGGCAAATTATCATTATTCTTAGGTAACACGAGTCTTATAACCGAAATAAATTGTTTTTAAATAATTTTTCAGATATTTCATATTATATTAAGTGATAAAATACTTTTTTTTCTCATTATTTCCAAACGAATTTTAAAAGTGTTTATAAAGGAAAGTAAAACTTTTAAAAGAGCTAAATTTAAAAGTAAATAATAATTCCTCAACCATTTTTCAATATTTTGTCGGTTAAATTTAGACTACACGAAATAAAAGATAAGTAAAATAAAAATTTAAATGATTTAGAATAAAAAAATAGTAAAGTACATAAGGAAACAAAAACGTTGTGATTTTCGCCAAGTACAATCTCCAAACCGTTGCCATAGAAATTTATTGAAAATAAGCTGTTACAAAGGGAACCAAAGCATAGAGGGTTCAGGGTTCATGCCATATGACTCATGTAGGACCATGTTGGGGTTGCCATTTATCACTCTACTTTATTTACCTCGTTGATTAGAACCAAATTATAATGTGCTATTATGAAACCAAAATCCTTTAAAGAAAGTTTTCCAAATAAAATTCATGTCTGCTGCTCCAGTTCTCATACTTTCCAGTTAGTGCAGCTTTAGTATAAGACACCCATGTCGATTTTTAAACTTTCACGTCCTGTTGGTGATTTATTTATTAGCATACCTTTATTTAATATTTGGATGCCTTTTTATTTATTTTTATTTATTTATTTTTGCATAATTTTGTATTTAAAAAAATTAGTATAAGTACCTATCTTGATTAAACATTTTACTATTGCACGTTTCAAGTAACTTATGGCAATAGTTCAGTTTAGTTTATATCTTTAATGTATTGCTAGGTTTAAAAGGACGCATGCGAAGATTATAAAAATGCATTTTTTAAAAATATACGCTTTTTCTATAAAATAATCTCATCAGATAAATATCATCATTTTTCTTATTAGGTCATTGAACTGAATCCATGTGTTTAAATATTACAAATGTACAAATATATATATATATTTTTATCCTCGCGTATTTTATTAATTATTTTACTATCGTATGGTTTGGCAAAATTTAATTGTAACTGGTCTACGTTTGTCGTAGAAACAATTAAGAAATTCTAATTTTAAATGCTGTAGTTGTAAAAACTCAACAAGATAAAGAATTTTTCCAGACTTCTTGTGCACTACAATGTGGTTTTGAGAAATTTGATAAACATTTCGCTGTGAATAACTGGTTTCGAGGAAACTTTTGTCGTCTACATGGCAGCTGTCTGGCTGTCATGGTACGAAGGAGTTCGAAGTTGTACAAGTAGCAGCGACTGAAATACGGAATGCTTTTTCCAGTCATTTGCAAAAGTTTAAGACCAGTAGCTGATTTTCAGTATTTTAACACACTGTATCATTTGCGCAGATTATATCGTCATCTCATATGCTGATTGCATCAGACGCATTCTACTCCTATAAATAAAGTTGGCCAGCACGTTTATCGCCAGTTCTTTATTGGATTTTGGCGTAGAAAGTGCTGTTGTGTAATTATTGTAATGTGTAAAAACCTTCACTTATTGTTGCAAAAAGGTCAGAAATATTAACACTGCATAAAATTGGATTTTCTGAACTTCAAATAAGTTTGACGGTAAATGTGAGCAAGACAGCTGTGGATCAAGTTATTAGTAGATTTTAAATTTCGGGAAAATTTGTGGACCTTAAGAGAAGTGGTCGCCCTAGAAAAACGAGTGCACGTGATGATCACGTGATAAGAAGGATGGTCGTATGAGATACAAGAACCTCCTGGAATACGATTAGACATTCTCTGGCTGCAAAAGGCACCAACGTCAGTTTGAGTACTATTTCAAGACGCTTGGCCAAATATTTTGATTTATTATCCCATAAATTTGAGAGGTAACCTCGACTTACTCCAAGTATGGAAAAGAAACGACTGACTTTCGCAAGGCAATATCAGAATTGGACAGTGATGAGTGCAGCAATTTTCTGCACTGCTACAAGTGTTCGCTGCCCAAAGAGAAAAAAATATAATGAGAGATATATGATTCACACTCTGTAACATCCTCCAAGCAAATGATATGGGATGCAATGTCTGTGTCCGGTACTGCTACTCTGTGTTTTGTGCCACCTAAAACCACTATGAATGGAAAGCGGTACCTTAATTTATTACATGAGAAGTTAAAGCTTCACATGCGTGTTCATAAATGCTCCATTTTCATGCATGATGGGGCTCCGTGACACAGAACGAAGATTGTCAGGAAATATCTGAGGGCACAGAAAATCAAAGTGCTTGACTGGTCAGATAACAGTCCAGATTTGTACCCCTGTGGTGTATTGTGAAAAATAAAGGCCCGGAAAAGCAACCATCCACTTCTACGGCACTTGTTGAAGCAATAAGCATGTCTGGTGCACAGACATTTCTAAAGCTTACACTAGTCTCTTTTTATAGTATGCTTAATAGGATTGCACAAGTAATTAAGAACAAAGGCGGTCCTACAAAATAACGACTTTAATTGCAGTAAATAACCATGTACAGTCAATTTTGTTCTTTTATACGTAAAATATGTATGTTATTTTTGCGGAATTTCATTAAATCTGAATTTTCTGTGTGTGTTCTTAAACTTTTTCAAATGACTAAATGGTGAACGAGAAAAACTCCACACGCCTAGAAATGACTACATGCATTCGTACCGTTATAGCTTCACCTAAAGCACAACCTAAAGATCTCTTGATCGGCCCTGTAATTAATTTTTTTATCTGTTTTTTTTTTTTTCAGGCAAAATCTACCAATTTCGTAGTAGTGAATTTTTAAGGGGTAAAAAAAAAAACAAGTACCTATTGATTGTTAGTGTTGTGTTGTGTAGTTCAGGCGGACGGTAATAACAATATTGTCTGTCAAGGGAAAAAAAATCAGAAGTTCTTGTTTTAAATGCCGGAGGTGCAAAAGGTCATCTAGATAAAGAACTTTTCCAGATTGCTTATGCAGTGCAAAGTGGTTTTTAGAAAACTGATAAAAATTACGCTATCGATAAAAACATTATCGGACATGTAGCCAGAAAAAATTAAGAAAAAGCTTGTGTTAAACCTTTAATGGGCAGCGTCCTTGCCGCGAGGTTGCATCTACTATTTCACATCTACAAAAATTCATCCTAGAAATTTTAAAGAATATTTTACTTTTAAAACTTTGCGAGAAATTGTGATTTTTTTTTTTTTTTTTTTTTTTTTTTTTTTTTTTAACTTTTAAATTTGCCAGTAAATTCTGATGGCTTTTTATTTAAATAAGTGTAATTACCTTGTCTATTAAAATCTTAATGTATTTCTACAGTATTGTCATTTCTAAAAGCGCATGTATATATTTTTTAATTTATTTAATCAAAATTATTAACATACACAATAATATAAAACCTTCTCTTGTTAAGATGGGTTACATTCGTCTTAGCCCGAATGTAGCAAGCTCGTCTTTCTCCTAACGGTACTATTGAATATAATGTGCCATGAATAGTATGGAAGAACTTCAGTATATCCCCACAACGATATTTGGCGATTTTTTGTTGGCGATTATGGCTAAATCATAAATCTAAAAATCATAAATCATAAATGATAAATGATAAAATCATAATCTAAATCATAAATCATAAAACATAAAATCATAAATCCAAAATAAACTGCTGTATTATATCGCAAACAGTCCAGAACGACATCGTTATCGTTCAAAACGGCGCCAAAGAAAAATCGCCAAATTTAGCGGTAGGGATATACTGGAGTTATACCAACGGTAATTTACAAATAAGCGATTATATGAATGTATGTAAAATCAAACTTCGACGTAACCCGACTTCCCTCTTCAAAGTTTTGAACAAACAACTACACTGTTATATATGTGCCGAATAATACCATTCTGATTATTCTCATTCCTTCTTGGGCTATTTTCACAAACATGAGTGTACAAAATTCATTTCGCACATCAGGATTACTATACTTCCTTATTATTTGTATAAGGAAGAGGAAAAAAAAGAAGTTGTATTTTTTAATTATGAAGCTGTACTTATACATTCTTTTAATGTCTTATGGATGTTCTACAAAAAATATGTGGACAAACATATGAAGCGTACATAATTTGAAGAGAAGCGTATTATTATAAACAAACAAGTAGCAGGTATTTTATTTAATATAAAAATAAAAAGAAGTTATCGCCCTTAAAAGTGAAGTAGTCTTTCCTGAGTTACTTCTAAAACGACCAAATATCTGAATAAAAATTTATTGTTATTAATTATACCTTATAATAAATTAATAACATTATTAATTAAACTGTTTGACAAAAAAGTCTATTATCCATTAGAAAACTGTACTATATTTTTTTGATAGAATGATATCCATGTGTGTTTTTTTTTTCTTCAGTAAACTATTATTTTTAAGCTTCAATCCTTTACCTACCACCTCGCTACACAAAGGTAAGGAATTAGCCATGGTATGACTTTCGTTAGACTAAAATTCACCATAAAAATTTGCATAATCCAATTAATTTTGTATTTTGCAAAAACAGTATATTTAATTGCACGTTTAAAAATCATAACTTAAATTTATTCCCAAGACGCGACTGGAAAGAGCTTTGTATTATTTTCAAAATTTCTTCACATAATTTCATCTATGCTGCAAAAGATCTAACTAGGGTAAGCTGTACATTATTCGAAAGCAAATTATCCCCATTGCAGATTACACGCGGTATTCTTTGGCCTTACTGATCGACGATAAATTTTGCTATATATTTAAAAAATTAGAATAAGTTATACATTTGTACTTATACCTAAACTTTAGAAGGAAAAAAAAAAAGAGGAAATAACATTTTAGATGTCATTTAAAAAGTCTATATTAGTAAACTCCCAGAGAAAGGTTTTATCAAATGTAGAAAATATGTTGTTAGATTTTATCAAATGTGGAAAATACGTTGTTAGTGTGTGTAAAAAAAGAAAAAACTTCTTATAAATTGTCTAATTTAGCGAAATCTGTTCCCAGAGGAGATAATGTCTATGGAGATTGCATCGTTTTGGTGATTAAGTTTTCGACATCTTACTTATGAACAAATTGTAGGCAGAACATTAGGTATAGCTTTGAAAAAAGTGGGGAGGAAGAAAACAAGATCGAAAAATCATGCGGTACGCATTGATTATTAACGTTTTCCAAATGTAAGTAATTGTTGTATCGTATAACTTTTAATGCACTTTGCCTACGTAATCACGGTCAGACATTAGTTCTGAAAGGCATATAGATAAACTAATTGCATTCCTACTCATTCTTAAAAATTGATAGATAGTGCTAAAAATGATTGACACAAAAGAAAATGTAGCCCTTATATTCTATTTGCAGCCGTTAATGTTACTGAATATTTTCGTGTAGCTCTGTAAATCTGAAGGTTAACAAGATCATACTCTATACAAAATATTATTTTAGCCTATTAACAATAAATGTCATTTTCTTTATGATTTTAACAATATAAATTTCCATAAATGTAATTTATAAAAATCTCTGTCCTAAAATAAAATGCATTGGCATTTTTTTTTTTTTTTTTTTTTTTTTTTTTTTCTGTCCCTGTACACAAACTAGTTGTACAGAACCGATTTGTGCCATTTAAAATAGGAAACATTCCATCGTAAATTTCAATAACATATATATATATATATGTGGGAAGTTCCGTGCACAGCCTACAGATGGCGCTGCCTCGGATGCGTATCATTGAACGAGATGACAAACGGAGGAGTTGAGATCTGGCTGCAGTGGAGATCGGTTGAGACCTTCAGCGCGTAGGCTGACAGGCTCATTTTTCTGCTAATTAGAGCTTGTTGTGCTCTGTATAAGTGTGTAGAGCCATGGAGGGCTCATTACTTCATTTTAACTATTTGATAGCACTGTGTTTTTGTGAATATAGCACGAGTAGGTGCTAAAATGTTGTCTTGTTACGGATATACTGTTCAAGAGAGTTTATTATGTGCTAAGCCTCGAAACCAGCTGTTGCTTAATTATACAAATTCTGCTATAATCATTTATTTCTTTGTGTATCTTGTGCTGTATATGTTTCGTAATAAACGTGTAGTTATCTAAGTCGCAACTCATCAATGCCCCACCCCTAGACACCCAGCCAAGATTCTACATATATATATTTTTTTTAATTCTGAAAATATTTATGGACGCTGGCAGCGGGCAGACTGACAGATAGACAGATAGACAGTCAGACAGATCGATACACAAATTGAAATCATATTCATACTTAAAAAATGTTAAAAAGTGTTAAATCGTTTAATGTAAACAAAAATGCAATTCCAGCAAACGTCCAATAAGAGTCCTAAATAAAACTGAATATTTTTGGGTGACCCTGTAAATCTAATGCTAATCATACTAAATTCTGTAGAAATCATTATTTTGTGCATGTGAATAACAAATTTCAATTTTATTACGACTTGTTCAAATTAAAGTTATTAAAATTTAGTTTAAGGAATACCTCTCATAGAAAGAATGCTTTGGAACACTTTTGGGTGTCCCTGTACACAAACCAGTGGGGGTATTTACTGTTTTTCAATAGCAAACATCCGATAATGAACTGTAACATATTTCAATTTCATTGAAATTTGTGTAAAATAAAGGAACTAAAATATAGTTCATAAAAATACCTCTAATAGAACACAATGTTTAGGAATACTTTTGGGTGTCCCTGTACACAACTCAGTAGAGGTATTCACTGCATTTTCAATAGGGAACATCCAATAATGAACTTAAATATCATATACTAGTTTCAAGAAATTTCATGAGTGTTTACGGAAGTTGGGGTGCAGACAGACAGACAAACAGACGGATAGACAGACAAACTGAAGTCATTAACATTTTTCAACCTTATTGGAAAGTGTTAAAAACATTTAGAAAGTCATAAAAATGATTCATATAAACGAAAATGCAATTTCAGCAAATTTCCAATAATACCCATTAGTGTAATTGAATATTTTTTTGTGGTCCTGTGAGTCTAGTGCTAACCATACTGTGTCCTATGGAAATAATTCTTTTGTGCATTTGAATAATATATTTTAATTTTATTAAGATTTGTGTTCTTAAAATTTTGTTTATAGAAACACCACTCATAGCACGAAATGCTCTGGAATACTTTTGGGTGTCCTTGTATGCAAAGCAGTGATGGTATTTTCTCCATTTTCAATGGGGAACATCCGATAGTAGATTTGAATATCATATTTCAATATCATTAAGATTTGTGTAAAATAACGATATTAAAATGTGGTTTATATTAACGATATTGAAATATGGTTATGAAATACCTCTCTCAGAAAACAATGCTTTGGAATACTTTCAGGTGTCCCTGTACACAAACCAGTAAAGGTATTCAGTCCATTTTTAATAGGAAACATCCGACAGTGAAATTTGAATAACATGTATAAGTTTCAAGAAATTTCATGTATAAACAATCCATGAATAAACAAACCGCATCCCAAACCGCGTGGTTATAGGGATTTTTTTCCCCTACAAGAAGAAAAAGCCTGTCTACGGTCCTGCTAAGCCATGCCCGAGACAGGCTCGGAACACAGCTTGGGCAGAAGATCGTAGTTTAATTTGTAAACAGGAGATACATAAGAAATTATACAAAAGATTGAATTTAAGATACACAGAGCTTGAAAAAGAAAAAATAAATAAATAAAAATAAAATATGAAAATGAAAATGAAATGAAATAACAATACTTAATTCATTTGTTTTAAAAATAGTCCAATAAAATTGATTAATAAGTGCAATAAAAAATTTGGTTAAAATATTTAAACTTCATCATTCAAGATCTCTGTACTATTAATCATTATCATTTAACAGTTCTTTTATATATTATTACAGTTCAATCAAATACTGAGAGTTCTAAAATGTTAGTGGTATTTATAGTTTATAAGTATAGAATGTTCAATGTATGGACAATTTTTTGTCAAATTTTTAATGAATTTCTAGTCACTTTGTAACGGCAGGTCCTGGTTGATGTTAGAATAAAGATTGGTTTTGTGGCATCGAATAAAATAAAGGGAAACGAGCTAATTGTGAATATAATGGATAAGTCGGATAAGAAAATTATTGTCTATGTTACTGTTGATCATTCAAGTTCACGTTTAGAATTCCAGCATTGGAGAGGCCCACCAGTGGCTGAACGGTTCTGAGCTCAAAGCTGGTAGATGTGTGGTCCCGGGTTCAATCCCAAGTCGCGCTCGTTGGCCTATCCATTCGGAGTTTTCCATGGTTTTCTCCGAAACTGGCGTAAACTCGGCCTAGGACACCTTAGAAAGACCCCACCGATAGCGCTCCCTATTTAGGGCTAACACCCTATAGTAGTCAATCGGCCTGACTCGCAAACACCAACACCAACATCCAGCGTTGGTGTGATGAGCTTGATCGAGTACAGGAGCATTTTCATGAGATATTTGCTGAATTGTTTGCTGAGGAGGTGCTTGTTTTTTGGTACGTTATATACAATATTCATTTAATAATTTGGGTTTTACACTTTTATATACTCGACAATTAGGAGGGTATGCCGTATGATTATTTTGTGGGTTATCTAAGTAGTTGCAATTAACACAACTAAGTGTCCTAGAAGTACAAGTGGATGTTATATGATTCCTTGAGTATTTACCACATATTATTACTGAGCTTTTGCATTCATGTTTTTGATGTGAGTAGCTTTGCATCTTGTGCATCTTTTTGCTGTTAGATATTCAACTATGTTTACATTATTGAAAGCTAATGTTAAGGGATTTTTTCGAGTTAGCAATTAATAATCTTTTTCAGTACATTCAATAATCCGATTGTTATTTTACCTGATTCTACTGATTTTATTACTTTAACTTCTTGCTTGAGATCTCTGTAGCTTGCAAAAAAATTAGAAAGTATTTCTTCATTAATTCTAATGGTACTTTTAACAGCAATAATTTATTTTTATTTTCCTTTGTTTCATAAATTTTTAGGTTATCTTTCAGATTAATCGAATTTTCAATTAAATCCTGTATTTTCGTTCCGCCTTCTATATTTCTGACAGAAATTCTATGTTATTTTTATTTGTTATGTTGATTTTACTTGTAGCTGGAAAGCAATTGTTTTGTATACACTCTTTTCTTAGTTCTTTTAATACATCTGAGCCATGCGCAGTTTCTGATTGTGGGATTAAGACAATGTTTTCAGGTTTTGTATATGACATAAACAAAGAACTTTTATGTCTAAAATTGTAAAGATAGATAGCTCAAATGATCTAACTCTGAACACATGTATCACAATCTCTTCTTTCCTCGCTACAAGTATGTAAATATATATATATATATACATATATAACTGAACTTTCACATCACGTTAAAAATGCTTGCTATAATTCCAGGCTAAAGAAGAACAACAAAGATTTTGAACGTTCGAGATATTTTTCATTTGAATAATTATTTAATGTCAAATAATGATTATATAGAAAATAAATTAAAAAAATTTCGTCAATGTTTTATAAAATAATTTCAAAATATTTATCCGAATTTTGAAAAAATCGAATTAAAAAAATTACATCGGAAAACAGTCTCAGGAAAGCAGCCACTTGGTTCAGCATAAATACACATTTATCGTGATAGTTTTATAAATACTGAAAATGTAATTTCGAGATTTGGAAATAGTGGTTCTATTCGCAACGAATTAGTGTTTAAATAGATAAGTAATTTTAAATGTTTTATTTTTTATTTAACATTTTTTTTTTTTTTTTTTTTTTTTTTTACATTTTTATAAAATGTACTTATATTGTCAGCTCTGTGATATAGTGTATTGAATGCAAGTATAAGGCATATAAAGAAAGGCTATTCAAAAGTAAACGTTTACAATTGTCAAATTATTATAGTGTGATGTTTAAAATGTATCTTCCAGAGTCAATAACTAGGTCAATAATAATAATAATAATAATTCCTTTTCTAATATTCTAATCGCATGCAACTATAAAACTCCAACATGCTCTAAGCCTGTTTATAGAAGATTTGTGGCTGTATCTGAAATGATTAGAAAAATATAATCTTTTAATTTTAGATAGTTTATTTTCTTTTATTTCATTTATCATTATTATTATTACTATTTTTAATATCCTGTATATAATAAATTGATTGATTCAAATTCGAAAAATATTTATGTAAGAATATTATCCTGCCAAGAAGAATGAGAGTTGAAAAGAATTAAAATAGGATAATTCTTTTGGTAATTAAATTCTTAATATGAATAAAGTATCATCAATTCATTTATACCTTTCCTTTGTATCTTTCACCCCTACAAAAGCCTCTCTGGTGGCTGAATGATTAGCGCTCTGGCTTTCAGTTCTCAGTTTCCTGGTTCAAGCGTTGGTGTTTGTAGAGGTACCACTTCGAGTCAGTCGTAAATTGTCGTCTAACGTACCTCAATGTTCAAAATTTGGCTGCAAAACTGAAAATTCTAAAAGTACTTATAATTTGATTTTAAATAAATTTTCAAATAAAAATATATCTGCATGTAAATGTTTAAAGAAAAAACTCAATTATCTGTAGCTGAAAGTGATCAACCACTAAATTTAAATGTAAGAAGAATCATGTAACGTGCCACTCACATGACTTTCTCTTACCCTGCATTTCAATACTATGAAGATAGATTGCATATTAAATCGTAATATTAATGATGTAGGTTAATAAAGTTCAGTGTGCAATTGAACTTTATTAATATTAGAGTTCAATTATAGTGCCTGCATTTAATTAATAAATTGTTAAAAAAATCAAGTTTGGTATTAATTTGCCTTTAAACTTGCCAATCTTGATCAAAGTTTTCAAATGACAACCTAATACGAAATTCAAAATAACAAAATTGAATTTTCTGCAGATATTTGCTTTTGAGATACGCTGATATCATATATACATATACAGAAAAACCACAAAAAATTGGACTTTCCTAATCAAGGAACTTCAAAACGTGATATTATACAAAATAAATAAATAAATAAATAAACTGAGTTGGAAAAAGAATTCAAAAATTACTTTGATTATAGAATAGATATAAAAACTTAATTTCCTTTCCTATGCATTGTTCGTCTACATAGTAAAATGTAACAAAACTCTTCCATCAATTACATTCAATAGTTAAGCTGATTTTAGGTAGCCTTGTATTTTGTTTATAAACTTTCTGCACATTACCCTGCATTCAGTCTTATATGAAAAATATCTAACATAAAATTAATTACAATTCCAGGAATTTCCATTTATAACCCCAATATATCTAAATACTTTAGGTAACCCTGTAAACGAATGATGAATGATTTCCCAACGACAACCTACACAAAATATGCTTTTATCCATAGAAAAATTTATGTTCCATTCCATTTTTTTCTTTTTTTTTAAGTCAGCCTATGGATGTTACACTGTACTCACAGAATTTCTCCCATAGACATAATATATTTGAATTCTCTTGGATGTCCCTGTACACGTCAATTTTCTTGATTTCAACGAAAAGTTTAGTATTGCATCCGTACATAATACAAATGTAGAATTCCGAGTTTGGACTTTCCGCTATTCTTTGTTCTTGCGATATGCTGATAGCAAACACATACTGACAGACACACAAAACATGACTTTGGGATTCAGGAGACCTTAAAACGAGTAAATATACAAAAACTGAAATTCGAAAATTTGGTCTAAAAACAATACTTTCTCTACTATATATATATATATATAAGAGAAAGTTAAAAAAAATAATAATAATAAACGAGAATGTTTGCAGTACACAATGCATAAAAAAATAGCCGTGGTATTAGGATTTATAAATTAAATTCTGGTATTAGGATGAAAGCGAACTGCCTGCACAAGTAACCAAGTCATAAAATTTAAGAAAATGTCTTAAATTATAACTGTACTTAAAATTTAAAAATAGAAACAAAATAAAATACCATAATAAATTTTGAATATTATTTTTCTTTTATTTTTAAAAACTTTTTTTTTTTTTTTTTTTTTATCAATAAGTCCAAAAAATGAATAAACGGCATGCATATCAACCAGTTAAAATACTACACAATAATACAGCGATATTATTCTTTAAGTTAATTATTCTTTAATTAAGGGTACACTTTATATTTTGTTTGTCAGTCTGAAACAGTTAGAACTTACATTAGATCAGTAACTTTAAATACTTCAAGTATCTTTTGTAAGCATTTATTTACTTAGTTAGTTGTGATTGCCTAAGCATTTTCTTTTCTTTCTCCCTCTCTCTCTCTCTTTTTTTTTTTTTATTGTCGAAGATATTATTTATTTTATTATTTAATCCTTATCGTTTCATTTTTCAAGTTTACTGTATTAGCTTAAATGCTAGTTTTTACCCCACTTAACTGATTACATTCGTTACTTTATTTATTTATTTATTGTGTTAGTATTTTTTTTATCTGAATGCATTTAAAGTTCAACTATATCATATCCATATCCATATATATATATATATATATATATATATTTTTTTTTTTTTTTGCTTTCAGAAAATATGTCACGGAAAAAAAAAATATATATATATATATATATATTTTTTTTTATCAGCTAATAATAACGAAAGAATTCTAATAATTTTTGGCACTTTTCTTTGCCTATTACTAAATATGAGAATATTTTTATAAAATTTTGAAATTACAGAATCATTTTGTTTGGGAAAGGATTTCACAGTTAAGTCATCACAGATACAGAGGTAGTTATTTAGAGGTACGGCATATATAGCCTATATTGGAGTCCTAGATCTTAGTGAAATGCCTACATTAGTATCTTTATAACTGGTCCTATCCTTTATTTACGCGAGTCTGGAGAAAACCGGGGAACACTCTTAACGGGTATGGTGACAAATCTAACATGCGAGTGTAGATCTTAGGAGTTTTCTATGGTTTTCTTCAGAATTCGGGTCAATAATGACAGGACCCTTTAGAAAGGGTTAGCGAGGTCACTCAACCCAGACCTAGGACTCTCGCCACCACCGACAACCCCTTCTCCTTACAATTATGTACCTTTTATGATCTCGAAAATCATTTACTCAAAAACTTTGTTTAATGCCAAACTCAGAACTTTAGTATTCCCTTTTTAAAAAACTGTCAAATTTCAGCTCTTATTAATGGCATTTATTGTTTTCTAGTTAATTTTTTCAGTTTAAATTAAAAACAAAATATAATTTTCCAATACTTCAAAAACGAAGCGGGAGATGGCAGCACATCTCAAATACAAAATTTAAATTTCGGAGTAATATTTACAGAAAATAAATAAGGACTTTTATCGCCATTTACCAATAAGTAAGAAGAAATGGCAGAAAAGAAAGTCGATCGTAGATAATTTAAAAAATTTTACATTTTTTCCTTCAAAATAATAATTTATTATATCTTTTTCCCTCAAATTTTTTCACAAAATACTATTGGTTTTGAAATCACATGCGAGTTGCGCGCTGTAAACGCATCAGATATTTGGTGAAAAATATTAATAAATAATAATAATAATAGTAAATTTATTAGCAATACCATAAATTGTATTGTCTGGCAGCAGCAATTTTCTACATTTTTGGTGATTTGTAATATTTGCATTAAAAGAATATTATAAAATAAGGCACAGAATTGCATATTAGTTTCGTATAAATATTCTCACCAGTAATCGAGAGGCTTTGCTCTCAAATCTAGTGGATGGGAAGCGCCGGGTTCGAATACAGTATACGCGCATCGCATTATCCGATCGCATTTTCCTCTGGTTTACTACGGAATTCTCCTGAATATAGCCTAGAACCGTATTAAAAAAAAAAAAAAAAAAAACTATGGAGGACATCGCACCCAGCCCTAGGTGTCAATTAATCTTGAATTTAAAAATGTAATATAACGTATAAATATTTATAGTGTAATTTGTACGCATTAAAATTATTATTCTGTTCCTCAAATATTTTTTGTATATACTTTACAATTAGACTGTTTAGTAAAGATTTAAGTTATTGCTTTTACAAGATTTTAAATAAGAAAGTTAATCAATTTTAGAGTAAAATCCATTGGTCCATAGCTCAACTAGTGTCCGAGGGGTTTTGCCATGAAAGCTGGCAAGTCCCCAACCGGGACCGAAAGCTTCTTACCTCGAAGGATGTGCCGCAGTCGATTCAAAGTCACTCTGGTTGATTAGGCCTTTCGTAGTTTTCCGTGGTTTTCTCCAAAACTCGCGTGATCACAGGCCAAAATAACCTAGAAAGACCTTTCATGGAGCTTACACTACTGATATCAAGGAACCTCGCGTAGTCAGTTGGCCTTAACAACAACCATTGTTTTGCATTTCCAGAATAAGTTAGAGATATTCGCTTGATGAGACTTTTGCCTTTTTTATGGAAGTATTTTTTTCCATTTCTAAGATGCATTTCGTGGTAATAAAATGTATAGTTTCGTTGATATATATATATATATATATATATATATATATATATATATTATTTATTTATTTATTTATTTCTGATTTAAGGATTTGCATGATTATTATAAATATTAATTTCCTTTTAGATACAATTTTAATTAATTTCTTTTAAAAAACTAAATAAAAATGAGTAAGGGGAAAAGATTGCGTTAAACCATTTACCATGTTTACTTATAAGATTTGAAAAAATAAAAATAAAGAATAAAAGAAGAATTATATAATATATATATATATATATATATATAGAGAGAGAGAGAGAGAGAGATTTTAAGTAATAAATATACAATTCTGTACAAAACAGAATTTAATTTAGTACGACAGCATATTTTTTAGTCTATTTTTCTATATACAGGCATGTGTTTCTTAGCAACGATTACTATATCCATTTCTTTTCTTTTCTTCTTCTTCTTCTTCTTTTCTTTTTCTTTTTTTTTTTTTTTTTTTTTTTTTACAATTAAAGTATAAGATCCTCTTGGAGACTTTAAAAATTTTCGTGTCATTTTAGCCTTGATTTAAAATGGTACCGTAACTGCATTAATAAAGAACTAGGCGAGGAAAGTCCGAGTTACATCTGTACTAAAATTTAGATTTCAATAAGGATGTTCTATACTAATGCTGCTGCATTTCTTTTACATTATTTTTCTCATTTTTATTTAATTTTATTTTTAACTTTATGTGAAAGGTTTTTGTTACATTTATTTTCATTAAATTCCCACTTTTCTTAAGCAAGAATCTGGAAGATCTAATTGGCAGTTCTTACATAAAACTACGTCTGATCTTTTAAGTTATTTTTTATTCTTATTTTATTTATTTCAAATGATGGTAAAAATTTACTAATTTTTTCAGTTGTGTTTAAGGACATTTTCTCGATTATCTTTTTTCCCTTATTTTGTCAATTTGGAAATGAACGCATGGAAACCATGGATAAAATTTCACTTTCTGTATTTCAAAACATTGTTGTAAGCTGTGACATCGATTTTCGGTATTAGTTTCGAGAAACTTGAGATTTTTTTTTCATTAAGAAGAAAGTCTAAACGATTGTGAAAAACTTTATTGAAGAACTGACATCTTGTTTTAAATTTAGACATTTGATGAAATAGTTATTTTTATAGAATAATGTACTTATAAGGTATTTCTATCTGAAATCATACATTAAATTTAAAGGTGATTTTGATATTATTAATATATATATACAGTTATTAAAGTTATTCTATTCCTTACAACAACACATGCCACTATTCCTTTTCATTTTATGAACTGAAAATTACACATATTTTAATTTCCAACCTTTTTAAGTATTATATTATATAGTGAAATTATACCTTTTTTTTTTTTTTTTTTAGAACGGAGCGGTATTAGTTTCAATCTGGAGTTTTTGCAGATCAGTTTTATGTAACACCAAGATAAATTGGAAATGTCAGTCCTATCGTTACAGACTCGGTACCAAATGAAAGGGCGATTTCTCTGAATCCACAGGCGAAAACAGTTTTTCGACACGACGATTAGATTTTTAAAAATTAACTAAAGTATGAAATTTAGGTGAAAACACTTCATTTTAATTAATTTCAGTCCTTTAAAAAAAACGTGACCCAGTTTTACGGTCGAAAAATGAGATTAAAAAAAAAGTTAAAAATTAAAATTAAAAATTAAAAGTTAAAAAATATAAAAAAAAAAAAAAACAATTTTACAGAATGAAATAATTAGTCCTCTGTACTCAACTAAATTCTGAATATGACAGATATTTAAATTTCTATTAATTAGTCCTTTCATTTTTTTTTTTTTTTTTTTTTTTTTTTTTGTCAGGCTATTAGTGAATTTTGCTGGCTACCGATAATTTAAAATTTGTTAAAAACTGCTTTCATCAATCTATCTCTATTTTTTTTTTTTTTTTTTTTTTTTTTTTTTTTTCGAATTATTTCTATGTACTTTTGTCGATTTTTTTTTTTTTTTTTCCCCGCTAAATGCAGTTTTTCTCAACTTATTGACACCTTTGGCCACATATGTGAACATTTAGATTTTTTATAATTATAATCACTATCAATAATTAAAAGAAAAACATATAAAAAATCATTCCCTACAAAATCTGTCATTAAGAAATATATAAATGTTATCTCTGAACAGTTGACCGAACAAATCCAAAAGCTGTACTATAGTTCATACTGAAATCAGACTGGGTGGTGTAGGATATTATATCATTTATTTTGTATTTTACTGTTACCTCAGCGATCACAAATGTAGATGTTAGGGCTTTCTGAGCATTTTTATTGCTCCTCCTTTTTTTTTTTTTTTTTTTTTTTTTTGGGGGGGGGGGGAGAAGAATGAGTCGTTAAAATGACTTCTCACTGAGGGCACCTAGCCTTACGCCTAGGTCCCCAAGTGTAAACAATTGGCTTCAGCCCGAACAGCAATATAAACACTCCATTTTTTTTTTTTTCTTTTTTTTTGAATTCCTATCGTTTTTGTTTAAATAATTAGTTGTTCTGTATAATAAAGCATACAGATCAACTAACTAAATGCTTTAACTGTAAATTTTATTTTTCAAATTTCCAGTATTTTAATAACTGTGTATTATTTTCTTTCTATATATATGTTACTGTAAAAAGTAAATAAATAAATATATATGAATCTTAGGCTTGATAGTTTTAAAAATCGTTTATTAATTTTAATAATTCCGTTCAAAGTGACTGTAATGTAAAATCTCACTCTCAACTTTTTTTCTTTTTTTTTTAATTCGATTTATATTTATTTCTGAAATTTCATTCAGCGCAAAAAAATTAATTTGATAAATTTTAATTTAGAAATCCTTCATTGCTATTTCGGTCTCCCAATAACCATGAGTTTCAGCTCTCAAAACTGTTACACGGATGCTGTCGATTTCCAACTATCGACATAGTTTTTTGAAGTTTCCTCGACACTTGTAAAAATATGAGATATGACCCCCTCAAAAAGGCTTCCCTGAAAGACATATGAACCAGATCTAAGTCCCTCGAACAGACAGTCAATTGCAGAGACAAGAAGATGCGCTATGTTTGTATTATTCAGTTGATGTATATATATTAGGGTGGTTCGAAAAAATCGATTTTTTTATTTCAGAATCGCGTTACCTCTCAAAAGTTGTAGTTTGGTATCCTCAATTGGGGAAAAATAAAAAATAAATTCTAAGTTGACATCTTCAGTTCGCGCATGAGGCTGAATGTTTGAAAAAATATGTTAAAAATTGAAAATTTCAAAAAATAATAAAATTAGTTTTTTTGTAATTTTTTATAATGCAACAGCCATAAAATGTTAGTATATAGCGTAATTTTAACTTAAACAAAAAAAATTATAACTTTTAGATGATATATTCTATTCGCGCATGAGGCTTAAAATTTGAAAAAAAATGTCAAAAACTGAACACGAACAGGAATTGACCGGCAAACGCTAAGCTGGAGCCACGCAGTCGTATTCTTATTCCACCGCCGACTTGTCTAGACAGTAGACACATTCTAGTAGATAGTTTAAAGGCTTTGCTCTCACTTTGTCAGTCAGTTAGTAGTCGCTAAGCAAGTAGCATCTTTAATTTGTAACTGTAAGTGAATCACAAAGTGCAGCGTGTTTTGCTTTGAGTAGATTAATTTGTAAAGTTATTGGAGATTTTTATGCTCAAGTTTTGTTATATTGTTCTCCTTTCTCCAAATAATAAATAATGAGACCCCAGAAAACTTCTAAACGCTTAAGTGTTTGTCCGTTTTTCGGTGCACCAAAAGCGTTAAGTCAAAGTGTTTTACCCACATGTGCAGATGTTTTGTTAGCTTGTTTTGAAGAAACAACAAAATCTGTACAAAACGAATCTTTTTCAAAGATTTCAGATTGCATTGCTGCTCAAATAGAAGAATTGTACTGTAAAGCTTCTATACCAACGATCAGTCATGAACGTATTGTTAAATTGATAAAGGATTACCATAATAAGTACTACACATTAAGAAAGTTATTTAGAGCCTGGAGGAAAGTATCTGTTATATTTGACACCTCCAAGGGCCACTGGAAGTGAAATAGCTAATAGTATCTTTTGCTATTTAGAAAAAAAATAACTTTGGTTATGTTAAGCTTGTTGCAGTTGGATGTGACGGGACAGCGACCAACACAGGATGGAAAAAGGGTGTTATTCGCAACCTTGAGCTTAAACTTGGTCGTCCTTTACAATGGCTTATATGTTTATTACATTTCAAATAATTTCCGTTGAGACATTTTGAAAGTGTAGATGGTGATACTACAGGACCCACACGTTGTCAAGAAGTTGACTGACTGTGAAAAACTCCCTGTTGCTAATTTTGAAACGATTAATAGTGAGGAGATAAATGTGACCAAAACTGACTTAAGCAAGGACCAACAGTATTTACCGAGCATATTTTATCGAGCAGTCAAGACAGGAAGTGTGCGCCAGATCTCGCTGTGAAAGATCCTGGTTCTCTTAGTAACTCTAGGTGGTTAACTTGTGCAAATAGGATCTTAAGACTATATACTTCTGAAGTAAAACCTTCTGACGATATTAATCTGCTGGTCAGCTATATTATGAAGATATACGCTCCAGTATGGTTTGGAACTAAAATGCATCCCTCGGTAAAGTTTGGAGCAGTTCACGTGTTTAAATTAGTACAGAAGACAAGACAGCTGCCTGACAGGGTACGTAAAATAATTCATCCTGTCATTTAGAGGAATGTGTATTTTTGTCATCCCGAAAATCTTTTAATTACAATGGTACTAGATGAGAGAGTGCACGTAAGACAGCTAGCTTTTCGAAGATTGCTAAAAGCAAGAAAACAAGAACCAAAAGGGAAATCGGTGCGAACTTTTCAGCCACCCACCATAAATTTTGCAGCTTCAAATTACATTGAACTTATTGATTGGTCCAAGTGCAAACTAACACCTCCTCCAATAATGAGCAATGTGTCAGCGCACGGCCTAGAAGAACTTATTAATACTAATGTTCTCCCAGAGTTCGAGGTAATTAAATTTCCTTGCCACACGCAAAGTGTCGAAAGAATTGTAAAGCTCGTAACAGAATCTTGTACTAAAGTATATGGAGAAGAGAACAGGGATGGTTTCATAAAGACAGTTTTGCTCTCAAGGTCAACTATGCCATCATTTGACTATAAATCTCAATTTAAAACATTGCCAACACATCTGAGAAATCTTAAAGACACAAAAAATAGGTAAAATCTATAAATCATTTTGTAATTAGCTATGACATGCAATGTTATTATATACATATAAATGTGTGTGTAACTATACTTGTACGTATAATACTGTGATAAAAGGTTATATTCAACAAATTTAGAATTTTTAAAATACTTTTGAAACGTAAATATGTCACGTATGTATTATTGTATATTCAACACGTAAATTTCAAATTTTGGGCGATTTTAGCCCAATTTAAGGTGTATGCGCGAACTGAAGATGTTATGTAAAAGCTATAAAATATTTTTTTAGGTTCAAACTACGCTATATACTGACAATTTATGGCTGTTGCATTATAAAAAAATTAAAAAAAAAAAAAATAATTTTGTTATTTTTGAAAATTTCAATTTTTATCATATTTTTTCAAACTTTAAGCCTCGTGCGCGAACTGAAGATGTCAACTTAGAATTTTTTTTTGTTTTTCCCCAATTGAGGATACTAAACTACCACTTTTGAGAGGTAACGCGATTCCGAAAGAAAAAAATCGATTTTTTTCGAACCACCCTAATATATATTCAAGAGATGTGCAGGCAGTTAAAGAAAATTGTCTGCATTAAGGACCTAGGCCGAAATGAATATGCCCTCCGTGGGAGTCTTTCTAAGGAATACTACATGTGTTTACAGTAATTAAGGAGAAAATCAAAGAAAAGCCCAAATGTTATTTAAGGAAAAAATTCCATATGAGAATTATTTATAGTCTACTACACAGACTTTTTTTCGTTTTGTTATCAAAGTCACAAAATTATATATATATATATATATATATATATATATATATAAATCTTTAAAAACTTGTGAATTTTTTCAGGGTTATGGGTTGTAGGGACTAAGGCCGATTGACTGTACTATGGCCTTAAGCCTGAAGAGGATGGGGGGGGGGGGTGCTCTATGGGAGTCTTTCTAAGGGGATCCAGCCGAATTTATTTTCAGGAAAACTGAATTAGAGGCATTTTTTACACTTTGTGGAAAGCGCAAAAAATGCATTTAGTTCAATTTTCGCTTAAAAAAAATAAATTAAAATAAATATTAAAATGAATTAATTTTTGCTGCACAAGCAAATCTTTGAAAGTTGTAAATTTTCTAAATGTGAAACAACAAAAGAAATATATTATCTGATAAATAATAATCAAAACGAATTTCCTCGTGCCGATTTCGATCCCAAGTCTCGATCGTCAGCCTAGCCATTCGGATTTTTCCGTGATTTTCTGCGAAACTTGCGTAAATATGGGCTAAGTCCTGTTAGAAAGAAACCCATGCAGTGCATGTTTCCTTCGACCACCTACCCTACACTTTGGTCTTCAGTGCAGACAATTGGCCTTATCCCGTACACCAACACTTTAAATTCACTCACGCAATCACCAGATTTATTATATATTTTTTTTTTTCTTGTTCTTGACAATAGATAGCAGCACTAAAATATTCGGAAGCAAAATCTTTTGTATGAAGAATAATATGAGTAAACGTTTTTAAAGTTTTTTTGCATTACAGATTTGACCTAGATTCATCTAAAAGTTTAAAAAGTCAGTTCATTAATTAATTAATTTATTTATTTTTGTGCTGAAAACTGTTGCATTTTTCGTACCAATTAAAAATAAAATATACTACTATAGCGTAAATTTTCTACTTTTCTCTTTCTTTTTACTGAAAAATACAGCAGATGGCAGCACTATAGAAACTAAGAAATGCAGTAGGAACAATTTTGATTTCAAATTGTAATATATTTTGATAAATAAACTTGAATACTTGAATAAAAATTTACTGCATATGATGAAATTACATGCATTTTTCGGATGTCATCTAATCATAAAATATTTTTCAAGATATTATTTATGATAAAAACAATATTATTATTATTACTATTATTATTAAAACTTATCAAAAGCGTAATCTAAATTGAAATTTATTTATTCCTTCACTTTTCATAGTTTTTTTTTTTTTTTTTTTTTTTTGCTTTGTTTCTTGTTTTAATCCACTCCAGTTGCCGTGCGGTCCTGTGCTCAAAGCTAGTGGATGGGAAATGCCGGATTCGATTCCAGGTCGCACTCGTAGACCTAGCCGTCGGAGTTTTCCCAGACTTTCTCTGATACTCGCGTAAATGCAGGCTCCGGTCCCTTAAAAAGACCCTCACGGAGGACAACTATCCTTAGGTCCAGGTCATTAGTATAGGCAATTCACTATAATCCTATCACAAATACTATAGTTTTTTAGAACCATCACTAAATGGCATTTTGTTTACAAATAATAACTTTTTAAAAAATGTCCACATTTTTTGTACTAGGTTTATCATTTTGATATTTTCAATAATTAAGAATAATTTATAAATATGAAAATTTATGTTAAAAAGGAATAAAAATGCGAGACGATATTTTGAGGTGTAGACGAATTGTCTATTTGAGAGATCAAGGCCCAGAAGAATGTCTTTGTGATTATCCTGGCTTATATTCATGCGAGCTTAGAAGAAAACCACAGAAAACTCAACTCTGGACAGCTAAACGAACGCTAACCCGGCACCTATCGTCCACCAACTTCGATAGTCGACTACTGATGAAGCTAAGAAATGTTGAAATAAAGCTAGGAAAACACGGGCAAAGATATATGAAAATACAATAAAGCATCAATCGCATGAAATATTTTGTGTTGAGCGTTAGAATTAAGAAATCGAAAAGAATCTATATAAAAATGTCTCTAACGTAGACTATTTACAATTAAAGTTTGTTGAAACGATACGTTAGTGACGTCATGAGTGAACAAATTTATTAGATTCATAGTGTAAACGAAAAAAAAAAAAAAAAAAAGAAAGAAAGAGAGAGAGAGAAACACTGCGTATAAGTCATGCAGTGATAAGGAACGTAATTTTAATTATTGGTTTTTAAAAACATTCTTAAAAGTATGTTAAGATTTTCTATCCATTTCAAATAACGCAAACCGCTTCTTTTTTTTTTTTTTTTTTTTTTTTTTTTCAAAAAGTAATTCATAAATATTTGCGGATCTATATTAAAAGTTCTTTAAAAAATGGCAACTTTTATTCGGCAATCTTTGTTTTGTTTATTTCTGAAAGCGCTACTTTAGTGACACTTTTTAAAAATGCTAATGTGCCTAGAAGACGAAATCCTAAAACGTTTAATGCTCTTAGAAAATTTAGAAGGGCGAATGAAATGCCAGAGCAATGCGCGTAAGCGATTACGAAATATTTGAAGTCATTCCAGACTACCTGAGAATAGCTTCTGTGAAGCACAAACGCAAATACGGGCTGGGATTCCTTAGGACATTCCATCGATAGGCCTAGGACCCTAGTGTAGTCAATCACCGTTAAGTCACACAACCCGTGAAGGACTGCATAACTTCGGAAGTACTTCAAAAAGCTGTATTTTCTGCGGTGCCATATACTTTTTAAAAAGTTAAAATTTTCCAAAATGTTTACAAAGTGATGCCATGACGAAAGTTTCTCTAAATATTTTATGTATGCATCTTCCAATGCATCTTAAGCTTGAGTGGTGTGCCCCTAGGGAGCCTTTTTAAGTAATTTGCAAATTAAAGGGCATTTAAAATGAAAAAAGAATGAAATTATTTTTCCCAAAGATGTGACCTGGGTCTAACGGGGTTGACCTGCATGGGAGGCGTCTTTCTGAAATGTCTAATCTTTATTCACCTGAGTTTCAGATAAAATCACCAGAAACTCCATACGGTTAGATCGAGGAGAGCGACCTGGGACGAACTTGGCATTTCCAAACTGGTGGTTGTTGTGGTGTGGAATTAAACTGTGTTTGTCTACTCAAAAGATTTGGCTTGGATGGGATAATCTCCAGGCGTGACTGTTTCAGTTTACATGGATAAAACAATTTTAATGTGCACGTACAGAAATATACATATGTACACATACACTTTACGTTAGTGGCCAAGAGTTTTTGCTGTTGAATCTGGTGGACTGGAAGTGCGTTTCGACCAGAGATCACGCTCGCTGACCTAGGTTTTCGGTGTGTGCGGTGGTGTAAATATTAATGTCGATAAACTACACGAAGGTACTCTGCCTGGGGCGAATACCCTCCACTGAGGTGATCCTAAGGGATCCAAGCCCGTATTCACAGGTGTTTCGGGTGAAACCACGGAAAACTGTGAACGGCTAGGTCGATGATATCGAACTACGGTACTAGCCATTCGGTGTTTACCGTGGTTTTCTCCAAAATTCGCGTAAATTTCGGCTAGGAGCTCACAGAGGTCCTTTCATTTAAGCTCAAAACCACTAGAAATTAATTGGCTTTAACCCCTACATACTTTGTTTTAGTTACATATCAGATATGTAGATGGCAGCACTATTCAAAAAGTTTACTTTATAAGAATTTCATGACGTATTTTTCTAAATAAGGAAATAATAAATAAATTAATAAAAATCGAACTATATATCTTTTTGAACGGTTAAAAAAAAAAAAAAAAAAAAAAAAAAAAAAAAAATCTTTTTTGTTTTTTCTAACGTGAACCTTAGAAAATATTTTTAGCTATTAACAAAAAATTATGAATCAAAGTTAATATTTAGATTAAGTAATGCATTCAATCCTTCAATAGAATAGTTTTAATAGAATAGTTATTTTCTGTTTCTATTTTTTCTATTTTTATTTTTTTATCTGATTTTTTATGAAGTTGCTTTTAAGTTGAAATGCTGTGAAAATGTGCATCATTATTTCATGTTAAACACAAGTGTACGCTTCTGCCAATCTCAAATAAAGCAAATAACCTCAAGAATAGTTCAAATACTGTGGTGTGTGGTTTTAAAATTGTTTTAGATTCTCTTAATGCATCAGTTGAAAAGCGATTCAAAAACGACTGTCTAGAAATCGTTTATTGAAATGCTGTGACCAAAGTTATATGAACAATAATAATAATAAAAAAAATAATAATATATAAATCTGGAGTGGCTCCACTCGACTTTCCTCACATTAAGTAAATAACATTTGTATAAATAAATTAATGTAAAAGAAGTAGTTAATTAAACAAAAAAGAAAATTTTAATTGTTTGTTTGAGTATTTTTCTCTATATATATGTATAGTATTTTGTTTAATTTAACACTGTTGCCCTTCAAATTTTTTAACCCCATACATCATAATGATAAAGCATGATAAAATATTTAGTTGTACCCTTGTAAAAAACTATAAGCGCTATATTTTTCAAAATTTACTCAGTTTGTGTGACGGTGATCCATAACATGTATATAAATTTTCAGTTCAATCAGATAGGGCGTTTAGAAGCTGTCGCACTATAAAAAAAATTATCCCATATGCCATAATGATAAAGAATTTTTCTTTGTGCCCCTGTTAAAAAACAAATAAATAAATAAAATAAAATAAAATAAAATAAAATAAAACGCAAACTTTATTCACCAAAGTCTATACAGTTCGTACAACGGTGGCATTATTTTGGCGTTCGTACAACGGTGAAAATTTATGTGTATATAAATTTTCAGTTCAATAGAATAAGGCATTTAGACGATATCGCACTTTTAAAAATTTGGCCTTCAGGCCACAATGATAAAGAATTCTTCTTTGTGTGTTTGTAAAAAAAAAATATATATATACATACACACACATATATATATATATATATATATATATAAGTGCTAGATTCACCAAAAACGATAGCGTTCGTGCTACGGGTATCTAAAAGATACGTACCAGCTTTCAGCTCATTCGAGCAAAAGGTTTAGGCGCTATCGTGTTCCTTCACACATATACATGCATGATCATATACCTACATACATCATCGTAAAAATAGCAAAAATGAACTCAGATGACTTCAGATGACCTCAAAACGCGTAGAAACACCAAAATCTCAAAGTCGATTTTTTTTTTTTTTCATGATTGCAATACATTCATTACATATGTATGTTCGAAAAATAGAAAGCTACGTATCTAGCCATCTTCGAGAACTAATTTTAAATTCTGAAGTCTCCAGTCAGAAGATAATGAAACATGTTGATACTATGCGTTAAAATGAACTAGTTTGTATCTCATATAACTTCTACATGAAGTTTAAATATTGAATTTATCACATTTTGTTTTAATATGAGATCAAATATTTCGCAAAAAATTATATTTGTATGAATATCCCTACTATAAAGTAAATTTATAGTAAAATATTGTTCTATATAGATAATAAACAAGGTTTTTTTTTTTTTTTTTTTTTTTCGTTTTTAACAAAACAAAATTTTACTATAAATTTGGCAATTTTGATGTTGTAAAAAAAGAAAAAAAAAAAAAAAAAAAAAAAAAAAGAGGGATAATATGTATCTTTTTTCGTACTTTCACATTTAAAAGTAACTGCACAATTGAGCATTTTCAATATGTTTGAAATGAAATGATAATTCCTCAAAACACTCGAAGTTTCAATTAATAAAAAAAATATTGTTTCATGGTCAATAATGTTATTTTGTATAGTACGACATAAAACAAATAAATCCTTAAGTTCTAATGCATTTAGGTTTTGTTTACAAAATATGCTACATTTAAGGGCCTTATACTTGAAAAATAGCTTTGTTTAATTATAGATACCTCCTCAAAGCCTTATGGGAAAATGCGCCCACTTCACTCCAGCTGTGTCACTAAGATATTTTTTTCACATTTATTCGTAAAAGGCTGCTATTCGCATGATAAAATATTTTTTACTTTTTTTTTCGCAGCTGTATCACTTTAGGAATACACATACCTTGCTTTTTTTTTTTTTTTTTCTTTTTTTTTTTACCACATGGCTACTGTTTTCAGTCAGCGTTATCATCATTTTTTGCGTTTTACCTTGATTCGATCAGGTTTAATTCGTTACGCAAAGCTATACCGTTCAAACTTCTTCTACGAAGATTTGTATGAAGATTAATCAGGGCAAAATTCAACTAACACCGTATTTTTTAGTTAAATCGGATAATTTGCTCGATAGGTATTAAACATAAACTACATTTTAACTTTAAACTTATTAAGAAAAGAAAGAAAAAAAAAAAACAAGCTGACGGCAGGGGAGAAAAAAAAACAGTGCCTACATTTTTTTTTAAATACAAAAGAAAATTTCCAAGTATTTACATGTAACTAAAAAATAGACTTGTTTTTATATCGAAAAAAGAAAATTTAAAACGTAAGAATTTTGTTTAACTTAATTTAATTTATAAAACAACCATTATTCTTAATATTTCTTTTTACACCTTTTGTATTTGTATTACTCATTATCTGTATCCCAATTAAATTTTTTATTTTTTATTTTTTCCCTCTTGCATCAAGTAAAAAAAAATATATATATATATATAAAGAGGAAAAATGCTCGAAAGAATTGAAAAATCTTTAGTATAAAACCACCTTTAGAAAAAATTAAATTTGCCACTAAAGTAACTCGAGAACTTTTCAAAATCTTTACTTATCCAATTGCGACAGCTTTTTTAATTCATCGCCAAAATGAAAATATAAATTTTAAAATCAAAAAAGGGGATCCTATACTAAAGCTGAAAAAAAAAAAAAAAATATATATATATATATATATATATATAGTAACTGTTGCTTAGAAACGCAACACAGTTACCGCACACTCAAAATTTTATATCTATCACTTAGTACACAATTTTTTTTTCTTCTTCTTCATTCTATTTATTTATTTATTTATTTTTGCAGATTTCACCAAGATACATTTCATTAGCCAGCCTTTAAGGGAAATTCTAGAATGATAATTTGAACAGTTAGATGAAGAATTACACAAATTATAATTCTAGAAATTTCGTTGATGGCTGGTATTCAATTCTTCACCTCTTAATAAAGCATGCGCAGTCCCTGCCGAATACGCTGTTCTTTTGTAGAAGAAATCTATCCGTTCATCTCAAGGTTTACTTTTATGATGTTTTTACTGTTGAGAAGCCTAAAGTAAGGCTCGAAATGTATAAATTTATGTTGTGTTTACTTTATTATTTTAACTGTATATTTTAATGGTATATTATAATTGTCTCGATTTTTAGTGTAATTAAAATGTAATAGAATTTTACGAGTCACTGCGACATTAAGGATGTTATTTTTAATCGCAAAAGCCAACCAGGAAAAATATTTTCAAATGTAAATGCATCGCTTCACCTCTTGGGGAGGGGTGGGGGGGGGGGGGGAAGTATCCCTCTCCTGGGTGTGTAAATTTTCAATATGAGTATTTTTCAAAAGAATTCGCCAATACCTTAAAAATAAACGGCTGAAAAATACATAAGAATTATTTTGAAACAAAGTTACAGATTTTTTTTCTTTCACAAAAAAAAAAAAAAAAAAAAAAAGAAAGAGAGAGAGAGGCATTTCTTCAGATGTTTTCTGTAGAGCAAAAAATTTACTTATTTCTCAACATTTAGTGCTATATTTCTGAGACATAAAGCGTCTGAATTCATCATTGGAAATAGTGATCGATATAAAGAAAGCAAAGAGTTTGTTGGCGGAACACATCCTGTTGGACCATTCCTATTTTTGATATGTCAAGATTTAACTTATTTTGGTGATGAAAGTCGGCCATATGTAACATATATAATACATCCGGAGCTTTTTATGGAAATAGCTGCAGAGCTACACAAATTTGCATGATGGTTCGTTAGGACTTGTTCTGAAGCGCCTCAAAATCCGAATTTCGAATTTTTGATCAGATTTTTTTTTTAAATTAATTAAAACATGAAAATAATAAGCTCTAAAATTAGGCATTTAAATTTTTAATTGTTGCCAAAAAAAAAAAAATATGATTTTTTTTTCTATTATAAATATATATATATATATATATATATATATACACACATATATACACACACACACACACACATATATATATATATATATATATATATGCTTTCACGCGAAAAAATAAATAAATAAATAAATAAATATTAAATTTTCTCACGCATTTGAAAAAAAATGACATCTTTATCACTTTAAAATAATAATAATAATAGTCTGGTACAATTCTTCAAAATTTCGTTTCATAAATTTTTTAGTGTACCTTAATTTTTTTATTTTTTTATTTTTATTTATTTATTTATTATTATTTTTTTTTTTTTTTTGTCTTAATAATATGTTTTTGAAATGAATCACGCTTGGCATGAAAGCTAATTCAGCATTATATTAAAGAGCTTTACTTATTAATATTCCTGGGTTAATTTTAAAATATTGATGCTGAAATAGATCGGACGTTTTTCGCCAAGGATTTTAAGCCACTTAAGCCAAGGCACCTTACGCCAAGTAGCGCATAAAAATATAAATAAATTATAAAATATTGAAAAATAGAAAAGAAAGAAAAAAAAATAATAATAATAATAGCATAGATTATGTATTTTCGTCTAAGATGGCGATAAACATTCAAGCCTCCAAGGGGAGCTATTTTAAGTCTGTACTATGATCATGTTTACATATTTAATTATATATGTGTGTGTATATATATATATATATATATATATATATATATACACTAAGCGACAAATAAAAAACAAAAAAAAAAAAACAAAAAAAAAAAAAAAAAAAAAAAAAAAAAACCGCACTGCAGAAAAGATGACTTATAACTTTTTTATTTGTAATAACATTAAAATTAATGGTTGGAACAAATAAAACTGTTATGTTTGCATGATACCAAAGGGCTGAAATGATACCCATGTACATTTTCGATTTAATAATTCGCTTTATTACACTCTACGAAGTATTTTATAACAATCTACATAAAATTTTCTTTTTAAACATAATGCAATAACCATACACTTTGTATTCTATTATGATTTATTATATGAAATAAACAAGTTATATTTTAATATATGAAATAAAACTATTTATTTGTTAGATCTAAGCAATTTTTAAATAAAAATATGTATTCTGCATTGGGTTAATTCCATCTTTATATGGAATTACTGTTGTAATGCAGAGTGGCATAGCATTATACCGTTTTTTGATATAAATCTAAAAAATTTCACTGTGCTAAATATTGTAAATAACTTTTCTAGTTCTTACAAAGTTGTAGGCTGCAAATTTCGATTACTCCTTTCTCTTCCCGCGCTTTTTTATGACTAAACATTTTCGAGCGAATTGAGATTAGGACTGTTTTCAAGTCTAATAAAGAAGAAATTCTACGATATTCTTTATGGGATTTAACTTAGAGTGAAAATTATACCATTACTTACAGAATTATAGGTGCTTGTGGTAATGGATAGGTAATTTTAGCAATTTGATTCAAATTGACGTACCACAGACGCCGTACAGCAAGGTGCATTAACATCATGAAATGCTGCTTGAAGGAAAGTCTGAAATACCTCCAAAATAGTGGGCCAGGCGCCACTTTTATAATCACCGTGTTTTATTTTGAGTTAATTGATCCCTTGAGCATGAAAATTTGCGGGATCCATTGAAAAATTGTGCACTTCCGTACCATAAATGTACGGAAAAAATGTCACTGTTTTAAGAGTGCGATTTTCATTAAGTCGATCACATTTTCGTCCTCATTCTAGCTTTTTTCAACTGCTCGAAATAAAAAAAAAAAACCTTGATTCATCAGAGAAAACCAGTTCAGCCTAATAATTAACTGATAATATTTTTAAATTTTTGGTCAACTAAAGTATTGTTTTTTCTAATTCTTTTTCTTAATAATGGCGTTTTTCTCAGATATTCTGTTCTTTAGCCTGCTTTGTTCAATTGTTCCCGCATTGTTTTTGAAGAAAGTAATTTACTATACACCTTTTTTAAATCTTTTTTAATTTCTGAACATGATACAAATCAATTTTTTAAACATTCGCTTTTTAACTTGCGGTTATCTTGCTTGGATGAGCAACATGGCCGCATAAAGCCAAATTTCCATTTTAACAGGCCAAAAACGTTTATATTTTGCTAAAAACCATTTTGCCAATATTTCGCTAACATTTAAAATTTCATTCAAAAATTAATACTTTTTGTGGCATCGTTAACTGCTTTATTCTTACCATTTTTTAAATAATTTCCAAAATTACAGTTTTTCTGACAATTGCATTTTGTTTTTAACACTGGACTCAATGCTAAAGTGTAAGTGCAGGACAACATAATAAAATCTGTTCGAAAATTTACTTTTTAAACGATAAAATTGGCGGTTGTAGAAGGTAAAATGGAAAATATTCAAGTGCGGCTTTTTTTTTTTTTTTTTTCTTTTGTCGCTTAGTGCATATATAATCGTTTGTCCCGGGTGAGTGATTCATCATCGCCCAGCACAAACCCCTGGAACTAGAAGCATGAAATTTTATGACAATGTTTCTTCTATTACGTAGACATCCATTAAGAAGTGATGTCACAAAATTCGCCTCCAAAGGAGGAGGGAGGGCAAAACGTTATTTCACAAAATCCTTCATATCTCAAAAAAAAAAAAAAAAAAAAAAAAGATATCCGTAAAATTATTGCTTTAAAATATAGCTAACACAAATATCTAAAAAAAAAAAAAAAAAAAAAAAAAAGAAAAAAAAATGTGGAATTTTAGAAATTCGGTCCTTAAGGGGGGGGGGGGAGGCGGCAAAACGTGATTTCACACAATCCTATATATCCCAAACAAAAAAAATAGATATACGTGAAATTTTTGCTCTAAAATATAGCTAATACAAATACCTAAAAACACAATTCTGGAATTTTAGAAATTCAGCACATAAAGGGGGGGGGGGGGAAACGTTATCTCAAATAATCCTTTATATCGCAAACAAACAAACAAAAAAAAAAAAAAAAAAAAAAAAAAGAAGAAGAAAGATATATGTTATATTTTTGCTCTAAAATATAGATCACACAAATATATAAAACCAATTTCTGAAATTTTAGAAATTCGTCCCAGCTGGGGCGGGAAGGGGGGGGGGGCAAAAACATAGCAATGGGGCAAAAACATATGAAAACTATGGGGCAAAACCCCAAAACTATGGGGCAAAAACATAGAAATAGAGTTAGACCGTTCAAAATTTGTACAATAGGCTTTAGGTGCCTGCAAGTCGAATGAGGATATTTTCGAAAGCGTAAAGTTATTAGGAAGGGCATAAAAATAAAAAAAGAGTCAGATCGCTCAAAATTGGTACCTACAAATCGATTACGGATATTTTAGAATTTGTAAAATTTTTAGCAGAGCTTTGAAAGGGGGGGGGGGGTGCAAAGCAAGAGAAATAGAGTTAGACCGTTCAAAATTTGCATGTATAAGTCTTCGGAACCTACAAATCGAATGCAGAAATTTTCAAAAGGAAAAAAAATATATATATATATATATATATATATATATATAATAGACGGGAAGGAGGGTAGCGAAGGGGGAAAAATATAGAAATAAGAGTTAGAGCGTTGAAAATTAGTATTATTAGGTTTTAAGGTCCGATAAATCAATTGCGGATATTTTCGAAAGTGTACAATTATTACGGGGGGCTGCCGAAAGTCAAAAATAAAGAAATTTAGATAGAACGTTGGAAACTAGCATTATTATATTTAAAAGTCCGAGAAGACGATTGCGGATATTTTGAAAGTGTAATAATTAGAAGGAGCGGGAACGGTGGACGAAGGAAAAAGCGCGCCGCGCTCATGTTCCACGCTGCCACAGACAGTGGGGGCCCAGACCAATGATTAAACCGATGAAAGAAGAGTTTTTTGTATTTTATATTTACGTTTTTCCCTTACGATAATATAGCAATTCATTAAGAGTGTCGAACATAAATGCGCGTGTGCAGCGCACAATGACCTGCACTGCCGAAGGCAGTGGGGATCCGGTGTGACATATTTCCGTTTTTTTTTTTTTTTTTTTTTTTTTCTAATACATGATAACAATTAGTGCAATTTTGATAATTCATTAGTTTTAGTTATTCATTTAAAAATAGTGACCAGCGAAGCGGGAGTAGCCTGTAGTAAATAATAAGCTTATTATATGTTTTGCACTGTGAAAATTTGGATAGGAAAATGTAGAAGAACGTTTTGTGATAGCCACTACATACCATACTAGCTTCATTTAGAGTCTATTAGTATTACCAGAAAGAAGCCACGGGGAAGCTAGACGTTTTTATTTTTCCTCTACTACATCTTAATTTTATTTACCGCATTTTTAGAAATGTTACAATTACATTCAAAATGAAATTATTAAAATACTGCATATTATGTATATTTATGTGCGTAAAAAAAAAAAAAAAAAAAAACATGCTACTATAAAATTTGATAAATATTGCTTAGGAAGAAAGTTATACGGAACTTCTTTTTATATGCTTTAGGAAATAAAAATGCACTTAAAGCGTGAAAAAGAAAAGAAAAGAAAAAAGTATATGACCGAATTTTATGTAATTGGTTACTATGCCTTCCATGTAAAATACTGTTCAATTTAATAAAAAACTAGCTGGAACCTGTTGAATTCGACTGTCACTTTATTGACCGTAATGTTTCAAAAATTGTCGCACCATTATTTAAATGTATTTCAAGTTAAAACATCTAATATGATTTACGACATTTCACTTTAAAAAAAGAAATTTGAAAGCATGCTTATGAATAGAAATACTGCATATGACATCACTTTCTACAAAGTACTGTCAGTGTGACGACAAACTGACTCCATATAAACAGTTGCTATCTTTTATTTTATATTTCTTTTAATACTAAGTCTACATGTTAGCTGACCAGCCCGGCGTTGCCCGGGCCCATTATAATAAACTTAAATTTGTATGATTTTCTATCTTTAACTCTATTTTGTTTGAATTTCTATTTTTAAAGAAAAGCATCGCGAAAAAAATAATAAGCTGAAAAAAAAAAAATAAATAAAAAAAATAAATGAAAATAAATAAATAAATACCTTGAACCTAACGAAACTCTGCCTTGTGACCACGGTGCCTGCGGCAGCACATACGCGGGCCGCTAACAACATCAAAAAATTCCCAAAAATTAACCTGGAACCGAACGAACCCAATTGGCGGTCCCGGGCCCATGATAATAAGCTTAAATTTATATGATTTTATATCTTTAGCTCTATTTTGTTTGAATTTCTATTTTTAAATAAAAGTATCACGGAAAAAATAATCATCTCCATCTGTAACAAAAAAATTACTTCAAACTGAACGGAACTCGGGCTCGTGACCCCGGTGCCTGCGGCAGCATACATGCGCGCCGCCAATAACATGATTTTTTTTTTTTAAATTAACCTTGATCCGAACGAACCTCTTACTCGTGTTTCCGCTGCCTGTAGCTGCAGCGCCGTAAGCAGGCATGTTACACACACGCTGCAAAATCCACTTTCCTCCACCAGTGGGCACAGTATGTAGTATACAAACATCACCAATCGCCTTGAATTTCCAAGACCTTTCAAATAAGGTGTCACATGGCGGTGTCAACTGCAGAATCCTTTAGTTGCACTTTCCATCGCCATGGGGCACAGTATCCTTAACAACACACTTGCGCACAATGCATCCTTAAGACGTCCACACGATATAATAGACATCATTTTCATCCATAGGACATCCTGAGGATATCATTTGGATAAGATGTGCTGTTAGGGATGTTCTGTATGAACATCTCCAACAGTCAGGAAATACCAAGACCTTTAAAATAAGGTCTAACATGATAGGGCCTACTACAAAATCACCTAGTTCCATTTTTCACCACCATGGGGCACACTATATTGTATACAAACACCTCCAATCAACATGAAATTTCAAGACCTTTAAAATGAGATGCCACATGTGTGGGTCTAGAACGGATTTCCCTCTCAAACTAACCCCCCCCCCCCCCAAAAAAAAAAAAATAAATAAAATAAAATAAAATAATATATATATATATATATATATATATATAAAATAAAATAAAATAAAATAAAATAAATAAATAAATAAATATAATAAAATAAATAAATAAATCTACTTTCCCCCTTTAAAATTGAAAATTCCAAAATTGCAGAAATTGATTTTTATTATTCTAGTCCCCCCCCCCCCCCCCATGTACAATTTCTTCACCGTGAAAAAATTTGGACTTGAGTTAAGCTCGCAAATGTGTTTTTAACCCCTCGGGAACCGTTCGACTTTTTTTATTTTTCTCTTTTGATGGCACATCTACAGATCAAGACCTTTTTTCAGACACCTCAAGCAAATTTTTACCCCTCGCCGTTCTCTCAATTTAGTGGATACAGACAAAACATGTTTCAAATTAATATATAGATTTCAGTTATTTTGCTACATGTATGAGTTAGATTGCACAATCAAGTTTAAAAATATTTGATTGTATGTAATTTATCCAGTTTCTGTTTATACTACAGCAAAAATTACTGACATTTTTAATACTGTAAATAACTTAAACTTAATTTCACAATTAAGATTTGTAATTGCTTAATATAACGTTTTTCATTTCAGAACTCTTGAAAGAAAATTTTATTTAGCCTTATGTAACTTAAACTTTAGAAAATTAAATGTTTATAATTCAGCAATTAGATCAATAGGTAATACATCCACCATGCACATGCTATGTAATTCATATTGAAAATATCTTTCAATCTTCTTCTGCTTTTTTTTTTTTTTTTTTTTTTTTTAAGTTGGTGGGGGGGGGGGATACACAGCGCGAGAAGTTGGATGCTTCTTTGGATTTATTTTAATAGTAAAATGTAGAAATATATTTATGCTATGTAAAATTTTAAACATTTACATATACTTAAGCAAATAATATTGACATTTATCTTATAGTAGAGACTGAAATTCAAAATATACAATAAAAATATTGTTATGGTCTGATAAAAGAACCCGTTTAGAAATCCAGATAGAAACTTTTATCTAGCAACAATATAAAACTTAAGAAATAAAATATATAGTATCATCTGTGTTTACAAACAGTGTGCCTATCTCTTCTGAGCACTGGGCGTAAAAATATGTACAATTTAAAACTCTCAATAAATTTCAAACTCTCTTGTTCCTTTATTTTGGCTATTTTGTCCTGAAATATTCAGAAAGACTTTTAAAAGTTTCACAAAAAAATGGGCTTATACTGTATTCTTTCTCTAAATCTCGAGATCTCAAAGAAGAGAAACCTTTATCACCCTTAGGCGCACCTCCAATATATTGGGAAAGAACAAGCTGAATTTTTATCAAGAATTAAATTTTTAATACATAGTTTTAAAAAAGGACGGAATTCTCAATCCTGAAGCTGTATCCAATACAAAAAGTAAACGTAATTTTGTATTCTAAAGCTTTGGAAATTTTGTGAGCAGTATATCTTTTTTATAAAAATATGCTATGTATGTACATATAAGAGATTTTTCTTTCTTTTTTTTTTTTGTATTATAACATTAAAACATTCTGAGAAATTTTGTAATATTTGATTTAAGTTTTCTTAAAGCGACAACTATGTGTTTTTCATAAATATGTTTTTACTATATTAGACATTCTTTTCCCCTAAAATATAAATTTCATTTATTGGCTTTGTAAGAGAAATAAAATTCTGAACTTTAAGCTATAATAAAATTTTACTTTTGAGAACAAAATATATTGCTGTGATCGAGCGGTTCTGCGCTCAAAGCTGGTAAATGGGAAGTGCCGGGTTCGATCACAGGTCTCGCTCATCAGCCTAGCCGTTCGGCGTTTTCTGTTGTTTTCTCTGAAACTGGTGTAAATACGGGTTATGACAACCAAGAAAGACTCCCACGGAGGAAATCCCATCTATAGGCCTAGGACTCTAGAGTACTCAATTGGCCTTAAGCCATACGACAATAACAACAAAATACATTGGCAATTAAGGAGGCTTACTGCAATATTGTGCCTTTACGTATAGAAACGTATAGTTTCTAAAACGGATAAACCTCAAGTTATATATATATATATATATATATATATATATATATATATATATTAATTTCTTAAATAGGAAGATTAAAATGAAATTTTAAATATTTTGTTAAGCTGAAAAAGAACGCTGTCTTAAAATTGATATGAGTAATTTATATTTATTGAAATTTTTATTTTTCCGACTGAGTGAAAATAATGCTTGGACCGGGAATCGAACCCCGGATCTTTGACTTACAAGGTCAATGCTCTACCACTGAGCTATCCAGGCCGACATCCCGGTCTGCATTACTCACTCAGACAACCTTTTAGGCAGAAACATCTCTGGTCTATCATTTAGATAGCTCAACAGAAAATAAGCCGCAGGTAAAGGAAAACACCATTAAACAATGGGAGAGAAATACATTTTTTTTTATTAAAATCACACAATTAACTGTGGAAGAAAATCATATTTATTGAAATTTTTATTTTTCCGACTGAGTGAAAATAATGCTTGGACCGGGAATCGAACCCCGGATCTTTGACTTACAAGGTCAATGCTCTACCACTGAGCTATCCAGGCCGACATCCCGGTCTGCATTACTCACTCAGACAGTCTGATTACTCACTCTTGTCTGAGTGAGTAATGCAGACCGGGATGTCGGCCTGGATAGCTCAGTGGTAGAGCATTGACCTTGTAAGTCAAAGATCCGGGGTTCGATTCCCGGTCCAAGCATTATTTTCACTCAGTCGGAAAAATAAAAATTTCAATAAATATGATTTTCTTCCACAGTTAATTGTGTGATTTTAATAAAAAAAAATGAGTAATTTAAGGTACGTTCCATCAACAGTGGTAATACACAAAGAATGTTTGCATTTAAGTAATTTTTTTAGAAAAAAGAAAGGAAATGCATATTGTAGCAGTTTAGAAGGAAGCTGATCCAGAAAATGTTTATATATTATCGCAAAACACCTCAATAACGTCCTTATTTTCTATATGTACATATGGAAGGGGGCATAGTGGGACAGTTTTCACTTAATTTATAATAATTTTCTTTCTTTCAATTTATAAGAAAAAATAATACAGAACAATATTTTAGAAACTTTTAGCTTCCATTGTAATTTTTTTCTTAATTTATCCATATTTTATTTTTAGCAATAATCTTAATAATAATATTAAAAAGGTACTCAGCTTGAGTACCTTTTGTACCACATGCGAGAGCACAAAGGGACAGGAAATAGAGATATAGTGGAACAATGAGTAAGGCGTTTACAAAATAAGTTATATTATGACAGCACATTATTATTATTATTATTATTATTAATTACAGGTGTTGATAATGAATACAGAATATATGAAAGAAATTTTTAAATGACAAGATTTAAAAATAGTTACAATAATAAAATTCATCTGAGCGTTGAAAAAATATTTGCAAAATAGTGTTTGATACATTGAAAATAATAAAATAACATAAAATTAAACAGTAAATTATTACAAAAGGTTTTCAAATGTTCATTTTATTTCGGAATAACACCAGAAGTTTACATTAAATGATAATACCGTCATTGTTCTTTTTATCCTCTAACAAGTCACGTTTTGGTAATTTCATTTCATTTTCGGCAAGGACAGCTGAATTTGTAGTCACATCGCTGAAATTAAAATTGTATCTTGTCAAAATTCTTTTCCTATACTTCCAAAAAAATATTCAAAATAAAGTTTTTAAACATCACTTCATTGAAAATCATTTAATAATAATTTAATGGTAGTCAGCATGTTAATAAACTGATAAGTGCATGTTTTAAATGTCATCTAAATAACACTAAAAATGTTTTATTTAAACAAAACCTCATTAGAACCACTTTATATAAATAATTTAATTTTATATCTTGATATTCGAAGGTATATTTATATTGGGATACAGTAGGACAGTGTTCCCTGTACCTCCAAGTAGTACATTTAAATGAACAATCAAAAACCTGTCCAAAGTTTATTTAAAAATAAACAAGAAAGAAAAATCATGCAGTACGCATCGATTAGTAATACTATCCAACTGTACACAATTGTTGTATCGAATAACTATTAATATTCTTTACCTACGTTATCGCACAACAGACAGAAGGACTGGAAAACATACAGATAGACTAACTGATTTTAAAATTACTCTTAGGCATTTTGGAAAGTGTTAAAAAGGCTTAACGTAAAAGAAAATGCCGCCGTTAGATTATAATTACAGCTTTTAAACTCTCTGAATATTTTACTGTCGCCCTGTAAATCTGGAAGTTAATCATACCATATCGTATACAAAACAATATTTTAGAATATTAGTAATACATGTCAATGTTTTTAAGATTTTTGTAGTAGAAAGTTTTTTAAATATAACGTTTAAGAAAATTCTGTCCTAAAACGTAATACATTGGCTTTTTTTTATTAATGTTGTTGTTGTCCCTGTAAACAAACTAGTTGTACAGGACCTATTAATGACATTCCAAATAGGGAACGTACCATAGGGAACATGAGTGTATCATTTAAAAAAAAAAAATCTCAAAATATTCACTGATAATAGGAGCCGGAGACAAACAGATAGAAAGGTAGGCAATCGGACAGACAGATGCACAAATTGAAATCATATTATGCCCACTAAAATTATAACAAACTTTGTTAAAACGCTCATGTAAACAAAAGGGCAATTTCAGCAAATTTTTATTAATACCTCTTAATGTAACTGATTATTTTTGTGTGGCCCTGTAAATTTAATGCTAACCATACTATATTACATAGAAGGCGCACTCTTTTGTGCATACGAATAATATAATTCAATTGCATTAAGCTTTGTGGAAGATAAAATTATTAAAATTTGGTTTATAAAAATAACTCTTATACAACACAATTCTTTAGAGTACTTTCAAGTGACCCTGTACACAAACCAGTTAGAAATGTACTGTAATTTACATAGGAAACATCCGATAGGGAATTGAATAACATATGAAAATGTCATTAAAGTTTCTATACATTAAAGCTATTAAAATATGATTTATAGAAACTCCTCTCATAGAACACAATGCTTTCGAATACTTTTGGGTGACCCTGTACACAAACCAGAAGAGGTATCCATTCCATTTTCAATAGGGAACATCCGATAGTGAACTTCAATAAAATATATCGGTTTAAAGAAATTCCATAAATATTTACGGGAATTAGAGCGCAGAAAAACAGACAGAGAGACAGAGAGACAGACAGAAGAACAGTCAGACATACACACAAATTGAAATTATATTCACGCTAAAAAAATGAAAGAAAGTGTCAAAAACGCTTAATGTAAACGAAAGTACAATTCTAGCAATTTTTTATTAATAGCTCTTAATACAACTGAACATTTTTGTGTCACTCTGTAAATCTAATGATAACTATGCTATATTCTATGCAAAGCATTCTTTTGTGCCTATAAATAACATATTTCAATTTCCTAAAACTTCGTGGAAAGTAAAGTTATTAAAATTTGATTTATAGAAATATCTCACAAAGAACGCAATGCTTTGGAGTACTTTTGAGTGTCCCTGTGCATAAACTAGTGGTGGTATGTAATCTATTTTATATAAGAAACACCCAATAGAGAACTTGAATAACATATTTCAATTTCATGAATATATTGTACAGTGAAGGTATGAAAATATGGTTTATAGAAATACCTCTCATAGAGCACAATTCTTTAAAATACTTTCGGGTGCCCCTGTACACAAACCAATAGAGATAGAAACTCCATTTTCAATAGGAAACATCCAATAGTAAACTTGAATAACATATATCAGTTTCAAGAAATTCCACAATTGTTTACGGGAGTAAGAGCGCAGAGAGGCAGACAGACGGACAGACAGACAAACCGAAGTCATTAACACTTTTCAACCTTGTTGGGAAGTGTTAAAACTGTTTGAAAGTGTTAAAAACGCTTAATGTAAACGAAAGTACACATTTAGCAAATATTTATTAATAGCTCTTTATATAACTGAATATTTTTGTGTCACCCTGTAAATCTAATGCTAATCATACTTTATTCAATGCGAAGCATTTTCTTTTGTGCTTATAAATAACACATTTCAATTTCATAAAACTTTGTGCAAAGTAAAGTTATTAAAATTTAGTTTATAGAAGTATCTCTCATAAAACTCAATGCTTTGGAATACTTTTGTGTGTCCCTGTACACAAATCAGTGGTGGTATTTGCTGCATCATATACAGGAAACATCCGATAGTGAACTTGAATAACATATTTCAATTTCATTAAGATTTGGGTACAGTAAGTGTATGGAAATATGGTTTATTGAAATGCCTCTCATAGAACACAATGCTTTGAAATAATTTTGTGTGTCACTGTACACAAATCAGTGGTGGTATTTACTCCATCTTATAGAGGAAACACCCGGTAGTGAATTTGAATAACATATTTCAATTTCATTAAGATTTGCGTGCAGTAAGGGTATGGAAATATGGTTTATAGAAATATCTCTCATAGAACACAATGCTTTGAAATATTTTAAGGGGTCCCTGTACACAAACTAGTAGAGGTATAAACTCCATTTTCAACAGGGATCATCCGATAGTGAACTTGTATAACATATTTCAATTTCATTAAGATTTTTATACAGTAAGGGTATGAAAATATGGTTTACAGAAATTCCTCTCATAGAACACAATGCTTTGAAATACTTTCGGGGGTCCCTGTACACAAACCAGTAGACGTATAAACTCCATTTTCAATTGGGAACATCCGATAGTGAACCTGTATAACATATTTCAATTTCATTAAAATTTTTGTACAATAAGGGTAGAAAAATAGGTTTTATAGAAATGCCTCTCATAGAACACAATGCTTTGAAATATTTTCGGGTGTCCCTGTACACAAACCAATTATTGTTGTTGTCCCTGTGAACAAACTAGTTGTACAGGACCTATTAATGTCATTTTAAATGGGTAACATTCTATAGGGATAATGTTTATAAAAATAACACTCATAGAACACAATGCTTTCAAATGCTTTTGGGTGTCCCTGTACACAAACCAGAAGAGATATTCACTCCATTTTCAATATGGAACATCCGATAGTGAACTTCAATAAAATATATCAGTTTCGAGAAATTCCATAAATAATTACAGGAATTATAGCGCGCTTACAGACAGACAGACAGATGGACAGATACACAAACTGAAATCATATTCACACTTCCCCAATAAAAATAATCCGAAGATATTCTTGAGAAAATAGTATTTTCTTAAGACTTTCTTCAAATATTTTAAAATATTTTGAAAATTTATCTTTTTCTATAAAATATCTTCAGAAATTTTAAAGACATTAAAAAGAAATTTTGTAAACTTTCTTAAGAATGGGCCAAATAACTTAAGATATTCTATAGATTTTCTCTAAAAATATCTGCAGTATATCTTGAGATTATTTTTAGAGGGGTTAAAAATGTTAAGAAATGTTAAAAACGCTTCATGTAAACGAAAGTACAATTTTAGCAATTTTTTATTAAATAACATATTTCAATTTCCTAAAACTTCGTGGAAAGTAAAGTTATTAAAATTTAATTTATAGAAATATCGCTCGTAGAACGCAATGCTTTGGAATAATTTTGAGTGTTCGTGTATATAAATCGGTGGTGGTATTTCCTCCATTTTATACAGGAAACATCCAGTAGGGAATTTGAATAACCTATTTCAATTTCATTAAGATATGTCTACAGTAAAGATATGAAAATATGGTTTATAGAAATAGATCTCATAGAACACAATGCTTTGAAATATTTTCGGGTGTCCCTGTACACAAACCGGTAGAGGTATAAATTACATTTTCAATAGGGAACGTCCGATTGTGAACTTGAATAACATATTTCAATTTCATTAAGATATGTCTGGAGTAAAGGTATGAAAATATGGTTTATAGAAATATCTCTCATAGAACACAATGCTTTGAAATACTTTCGGGTGTCCCTGTACACAAACCAGTAGAGGTGTAAACTCCATTTTCAACAGGATCCGTCCGATAGTGAACTTGAATAACATATATCAGTTTCAAGAAATTCCATAAATATTTACGGGAGTTAGAGCGCGGACAGACAGACAGACAGACAGTCAGACAAACCGAAGTCATAAACACTTTTCAACCTTGTTGGAAAGTGTTAAAAATGGCTGCAACTTCTCTACAAGATAAAATGCGACTTAATTCCACAGTGTTACCATACTTAAGTTAGCTAATTTAAGGCATAATCTGCTAACTTTTAGTATAGGCGTCATAAAAAAAAATATCTATTGTACGATTCTGCCCCCTTTTCCCTGATGGTGAAAGTTGACTGAATGCATATACATTGTGTTCAAAATACATTAAATGTTGGATTTAAATTCTTAAATATTCATCTTAGACATATATACAATTATATGCAAAGTTGTGTAAAAAAAAGAATGCAAGAAAAAAAAATGTTCAGTATTTAATAATAAAATCATCTAAAAATTCCATGTAATATATTTTTAGAAATTATAAGATTTATAGTTTTATACATCTGCGTACGAAAAATATTGTCAGTGCTTAAAAAGGTCTTCAAACATTAATATGAATATTGAATCATACACAGTATATCAGATACATTAAAAAAAAAAAAAAAGTGTGCACCAGTTTACGTTCAGCGACCGGTAAAATGTGTTCCAGTGACTAACCGTTAACCCTTTCAGGAGCACTAAGTAAAAATGATTGAATTTGCTTTTAAATATATATATATCATAAAGTAAACATCCCCTACAAGTCATATTTGATAAAGAAAAAAATTCTGCATGAGGGGATATTTTTGTGGGTGGTGGCTAGACGTTCTAGCCACTGCTCACATACGTCATGTACCTTAATTTTCGAATGGAAATAAATATTTATATATTTAAGGAATAAAAATTGAAACTATGCCTTAAAAATGTAATTATAATAATACAATGTAACAATAATTAATTATTACTTAAATTATAATGCTTCTTTATCCTTTTTTAATGATTTATTATATATATATACACACATATATGGGCTGTTTAAAATTTGTTTAGAAACCTTTATGCATTAGTAATAAGAAAAAAAATATTCACTGTGAACGCCACACCTCTGATTTCGAGAGTATTCCAAAACAAGAACTGAAAAGTTTGGTACGAAAATGTGGCAACACGTGTGCGTATGTGAATCAAGATGGACTAACGTTCCATTCTATATGTTTTTTTTTTTTTTTTTAAATACTTTATTTGATGTTAATTTATGTGTTCGTTATGTATTTTATGTTTGTGCCGTAAGTAAATATACGTTTAAAAGTAAACAAAGCGTGATCAGTGTCTTAATGTGTCTCAAGATGATTTTACAGGAAGAAAAGAACCAGGCGCGGAAAAGAAGTCGCCACAATTGGCGCAGTCGCCAAGGATATGTGAAATAGCTAGTACATGTATGGATTATTTCATGATAGTGATGAAAAAAAAAGGGTATGTTTTTTTTTTTTAATGTTCCATCAAGAGTCATATTTTGTATAAGTTTTATGTTAAATAATTAGGATTAAGCATTTAGATATTTTGTTCCGATTTTGTATTCACACAAGGTAAAGAATAGGTAAATGGAAATTGAATATTTCGTAATGTTGAAAAAATAATAATTCTAGTGCTTGAAAAATGAAAAATAGAAATATATTTGTTTATTAGTATTTAAAAAGCCGGAAAATAGTAAAAAGAATGGTGAAAAGAATATATATTTATGCTATTCAAGATCATTGTTATTAATTTATGTGTGTTCTTTTTATTCATCACGTGATTTAGAATAAATAAATGTTTCATTAAAGCAGATTGTAAAAAAAAAAAAAAAAAAAAAAAAAAAAAAAAGAGTTCTGTTTTGATTTATTTGTTCTGTTTTATTGAAGGATTGTTTATTTGTTAGACGTTGATAATGATTTATCTTTATTATTATTGGAATATTAATGAAATATCTCAGTAAAAAAACTAGTGAATTATTCTTGTGAACATCCGGTTTTGTTTATTTTTTTTACTTTGAGGAATGAATCGGAAATTGTTTTTTTTTCTGTTTAAAAGTAAGTTTGATTAAAGGTTGCTATAGCAACATTATTTCTAATTTATTGAAAGCTGGTTATGCAATAAAGTATATTCTGATTTATTTAATGAAAGAGTTGATTGTGTAAACATTTTTTTTAAATTTGTTATTTCGATACATATTTTTTTTCTCCTTTTATATATGCATTCCGACATAATGATTATGTTATTTAATTTGGTGGAAAATGTTGTTTAAGATAAAAACTAAGATGTCAAAACTGGCGTTCTTAGGGGGAAAACAATAGGGTTTGTGATTATAAATATAAGAAAATTTATTTTATTCACGGAAAATTTGAACTTGATTTGATTTCATCCATCCGAAGATGGCATTTTTCGGTAAAGGGAATAAAAAAGATTTGCAAGAAGTTGCTACTGAGCTTGGAGTGGAAGGAGCTCAACATTTAAAGTTATATGAGTTAAGAGATGCTATTTTAGCTTCAAAGAATTACGATGAAGAATTTGTTAAAGAAACATTAGCGAACGTACTTGAAGCACGGAAGAGGAAAGAAGAGATGGAGGAACGCATAAGAAGGGAAGAAATAGAAGAACGTAAGAGAAAAGAAGAGATGGAGGAACGCATAAGAAGAGAAGAAATAGAATTGGAAAAAATGCGTTTGGAAAATGCAAGAATAGAACTTGAGAAGAAAGGAATTACAAATGAAACTTCTGAGAAAACGAGCGTAAAATTACATAACATCTTACAAAAATTTGATCCTAAAACATGCGAAATTAGTCTGTATTTAGTTCTTTTTGAGCGGCAAGCAAAACGTGCCGAAATTAAAAGAGATGATTGGGTTTCTCATCTCATTGGACTACTGCCATACGAAATCGCGGAAGTTATAGCTCGGGAAGACGAAGAAATCACGAATGATTACGGAAAAGTAAAAGAGTTATTGTTAAAGAGATATAAACTTACTCCTGAAAGATTTCGACAACTTTTCATTAAGCATACTAAAAAAGCTGATATCACATGGAGAGATTTTGCTATTTTATTGAATAACTATAAAACTATTTTACTGAATGGATTCGGGGATTAGAAGTTAACGCATTTGAAGAATTATATGATTTGATTATTACAGATCAAATTAAAAGGAAAGTACCTCCAGAAATTAAAGAACATTTCATCGATGAATGGTCATTGTTTAAGTCATGTGATATTATTTCTAGTAAATTAGATGATTATGAAAATGTCAAAATGACTTTCAATAAAAAACCGAAAGAAATTTCGCATAAAGTAAATTGGAATCTTCCATCCAAAGGGGCGAATTTCGGAAATAACAATAGAGATGAGAAAAGGGGTTTTACTAAGCCACAGCAAGGACAAAGAGACATTCGTCCGAAATTCTCCTGCTATTGGTGTGGAAAGGAAGGCCATATGAAAAATCCTGCCCCAAATTGAATTCAGCAAGTACATCTGACGTGAAAACAAACAAAAAGAGTCAAGAAAGTAAGGGCCTTAATAAGGTCAGTGTTAATCTAAATAGCGCTTGTTTCGAGTGGGAATTTCCAGTCAACGAGAAAGATGGCGAGCTTCTGAAAGTGGATTTAGGAATCGGAGGCCAAAAATTTCAAGGCATCGTGGACAGTGGTGCAGAAATCACCGTACCTACGAAAATCAGTTGTACCTGAGGAACGCTTACAGTCAAGTGGGAAAATTCTTTTGAGACCTGCTATAGGTAATCCAGTGGAAGCACAACTTGTGTCAGTTCCGCTAAGTCTTCATACAGATGAAGAAATCATTCCATATGTTCAAGTGCATGCTGCAGTAGTAGAAGGGCTGCATGAGGAAGCTTTAATCACTCCCAGGGTATATGAATGGTTGAAGGAACAAAAGCGTTCTTATTTGGGAGATGATACAGGAATCACTTCAGTAAAAGAAGCTAATGAACTATCCTTGTTCAGTGTGGAGGGAAGGTCTCCCGAAAACATTTCTTTAGGGGATAAAGTGAATATCCCGAAGAAAGAAGTCGATGAACAATCCTTGTTCCATGTGAAAGGAAGAAATCCTGGAAATTCAGGGGTTGAGGGTAATATCACCCCAGTGGAAGAAAACAATGAACCGTCCTTGTTCAAAGTGGAGGGAAGGTCTCCCGGAAACTATTCTTCAGAAGAAGAGGTTGAAGTAATCACAATAAATGAAATCGGTGAACAATCCTTGTTCAGTGTACCTGAGAATAATTCAAACGACAATTATCTTGGGGATGAGGCAATTAGTACCCCACTCCCAGAAGATAATGAAAAGTGTATGTTCTGTATGGAGGGAGAAAGTCACGAGACTATTCGAAAGGCAAAGCTAAACAACAGCGAGTCGCATCATCCAGAAACCAAAGTCTTTAATAACTCAGTAGTTAAACAGACATTGACCGAAACAGATAGTAAGGATGAAAGAAATGAAAATATCCCTGTTCCACAAGCACAAGTGTTTAGGGATGAGCAGTTAGCCTGTCCTACATTGAAAAGGTGCTTCGAAGAAGCTAGGCAACATAAAAATGGTTACGGGATTGAAAGAGGTTTATTATATCATATGGGTAAAGTAGGCGGACAGAAATGTATTCAATTGGTCGTACCGGCAAGCAGAAGAAAGGACATTTTGAAATTAGCTCATGAAACTCCTACTGGTGGACATCTGGCAGCTAAGAAGACCAGAGACAGAATTGCAATGTCTTTCTGGTGGGAAGGAATGCCAAAAGAAGTCAAACAATTATGTGCTTCGTGTCATGATTGTCAAATGCGCAGGAAAGGAAAAGTAAACGATAGAACAACTATCGAAACTGTTGGAAAACCAGAACTCCCATTTCAAGTGGTTAATGCCGATATTTTAGGCCCAATAGAGCCAAAGTCATCACGTGGCCATCAGTATGTACTGTGCGTTATGGACCAGCATAGTCGTTGGCCGGAAGCAATACCTCTGAAGTCTTTAACAGTAAAGGCAGCCTGTGATGCATTTATGGAAATATTTGAACGAACTGGAATTCTACGAGTAATTGCAATGGATAACGGAAGAAATTTTGCCGCACAGCTGACAAAAGATTTTTTAAAACGATTAGAATGTGTTCCTAAATTTTCCACTCCAGGTTATCCACAATCGAACGGTTTGGTTGAAAGATGGATAGGAACTATGAAATCCATGCTACATCATGCAATTAATTCACAAGGTCGAGGCTGGGGTAAACAGTTGCCATTCTTGTTATGGGCATACAGAGAAGTGCCTAACGCTACAACGGGTGTTGCTCCATTCCTACTAGTTCATGGGCGACCACCTGTAGGACCTCTAGCCATCCTCAAATCAAGTTGGGAAGATGAAGTCGTACTTCCTCAAGGGATTGGAGAATCTGTAGCTGACTAACTGTTGAAACTCCGGAAACGTTTAGAAGACGCGGCACAGTATGCGAATAGCATAGCTCAAGAACAGCAGCAGAAATATGTACATTATCATAATTTACGGTCAAAAGATACCGAATTTTCTGTTGGGGATGAAGTTGTAGTGTTAATCCCTGATTCAACAAATCGCCTTTGTTCAAAATGGAAAGGACCAGGAGAAATAGTAGAAAAGAAGTCTCCACATTCTTTTTATGTCAAACTACCTGATGGAAGTGTTCGACATCTTCATCAAAATAAATTGCGTAAATATATACAACCTGTCAGAGCTGTAGGAATTATTTACGAAACAGATGAAGAGTTTGGAGATATACAACATGCGCCCGTAGAATCACGGCAAGTAACAGATGAAGAACTAAAAGCTGATATAAAATCAAATTCGATATCAGCAAAGCAACATAAACAGCTGTTGAATCTGATTAAAGAATATCTAACAATATTTGATGGGGAATTAAAGAAAGCCAAAGTTCCTCCACATGTTATCCAGTTAAAGTCTGGAGTAGAGAGGAAACAACCTCATCTTTATAAAGTTCCAGAAACATTAAGATCTAATATAGAAAAACAGATAGCGGAATTATTGGAAAAAGACCTGATAGAACCCTCTTCAGCAGAAATAGCATATCCATTGGTATGTGTAGCCAAGAAAGATGGAACTGTCCGACTTTGCGTGGACTACAGAGAGCTGAACTCAGTTAGTAAAATTCCACCTTTTCCTATGCAGAATTCAGAAAATCTTAGATTTAAAGCTGGTGGAGCTCGTTACTTGACAACTTTAGATCTCCTTAAGGGATATTGGGAAATACCCTTAGCAGAGCAAAGCCGAGAATTAACCAGTTTTGTATCTCCAAAGGGTCAGTATCAGTGGAAGGTGATGCCATTTGGGTTATCTGGAGCACCAGCAACATTCCAAAGAATAATGAATCAAGTATTACGACCTCATAGTGACTACGCCGAAAGTTTTCTTGATGATATAATCATATTTTCTTCAAACTGGGAAGATCATCTTAATCATATTAAATCCATTTTAGAAACTCTGAAAAAATTGAATTTTTCGGCAAATTTAAAGAAATGCTCGTTTGCGATGTCGAAAGTAAAATATTTAGGACATGTCGTAGGCTCAGGAGAGCACGGCCCAGATCCGGACAAGATATCAGTTATTAAAGATTTGAAAGCCCCTAAAACTAAGAAAAAATTGAAGTCACTCCTAGGATTATTTAACTATTACAGAGACTATGTGCCTCGGTATGCCAATATAGCCAAACCTTTAACGGACTTGACTCGAAAAACTGTGCCCAACGACCTTCCATGGTCAGCAGAAGCCGAAAGCGCATTTAATTCGTTAAAGAATTGTTTGTGCTCTATAACATCTCTGTATACACCTGATATGTCGAAACATTTTGAAATCGATACTGATGCTTCAGTGACCGGAATTGGAGCCTGTCTAATGCAGAGAGATGAGCAGAATAAACTGAAACCTATAACTTTTGCAAGCCAAAAACTGACCCCTGCTCAATCAAAGTGGAGCACTATTGAAAGGGAAGCTTATGCTGTAATATGGGCTTTAGGTAAATTCGAAATGTGGACTTATGGAACCACTATTATCTTACACACGGACCATAACCCTTTAAAATATTTGACAGAAACAGTTCCTAAGAATGCCAGATTACAAAGATGGGCATTGGCTCTATCTCGCTATCAAGTGACTATTGCTCATAAGCCAGGAAGCAGTAATACTATTGCAGATGCTTTATCACGCATTCATGAATAAAGTCATAAGTTAGTTTAATATTGTATTTGTTAGTACATATATATATATATATATGTGTGTGTTTATTTTGTTTCTTATATTCAAGTATATTAATTCATTAAGATTATTTAAAGTGCATAAGAAAATCCATGTCAGGATAAATATTTATTCATATATATATTATATATATTTTTTATTTCTACTATGTGTTTAAATGTTACTTATTTTATACCATAGAAAATATTTAAATTTTAAGTGAAATATAAATGTTATTGCTCTTGATGGAACATCGCATATTAGATCAAAGATGAGACAATAATTAAGAATTTAAAAGGGCAATTAGACTTTCATGAACATTTATTTAAAGATGAAACACTAATGAATAATTTAAAAGGACAATTAGACTTTCATGAACAGTTATATAAATTATCCACAAATTTTGTTAGTAGTTTCACTGTGAAGGCCATTGTCCCTCAAGTGAAACTGGAGGGAAGGTGTGAATGCCGCACCTCTCATTTCGAGAGTATTCCAAAACAAGAACTGAAAAGTTTGGTACGAAAATGTGGCAACACGTGTGCGTATGTGAATCAAGATGGACTAACGTTCCATTCTATATGTTTTTTTTTTTTTTTTTTAATACTTTATTTGATGTTAATTTATGTGTTCGTTATGTATTTTATGTTTGTGCCGTAAGTAAATATACGTTTAAAAGTAAACAAAGCGTGATCAGTGTCTTAATGTGTCTCAAGATGATTTTCCAGGAAGAAAAGAACCAGGCGCGGAAAAGAAGTCGCCACATTCACTATTTAAGGAATAAAAATTATGGTTATTCAATTATATTGTTAGTACAATAAATTTTGAAATTGATTCAGTACATAAATTAAAAGACATAATTTCTTGCCTTCATATTGTAATGAAATAATCAATTCACAAATTGCATACACATAAATATGAAAACTTTAAAAATATTAATGTTCTTTAAAATTTGTTTGTTCCTGATCCAGATACTGCAGAATCATCATCTGACGGTAGCTCTTCAAAGCTTCAATAGCTTCATCCAAAGATAAGCCTTTTCTAGGCATTAATGTGATAAAAATTAAGATATATAAATTTAATTTAATATTATTTAGAGAAATTAACTAAATTTAAAAGCTATGGAAATAAAAATTTATTTTTAAAAATCACGGTATAAGAGCAATAGAAAAAAGCAGCTTCTCTCTATACTGTAAACAGAAATACTGAATAGCTTTTTTGTAAGAACACTCCCACGCTTGTTTACACCTGTATTTACATTCTGCTATCCCTTACTGTTTATATTTATCACAGTTCACTAACCCCAAAAGACCCTCTTTGTTTATCTCAAAGGAAAAGAAATTGAGATTATTTTCCCCAGCAGAGCCTGTCTTATGGTATCTCCCCTGACATATGTGCGCGGTGGCTAGAACGTCTATCCACCTAAAAGAGGCTCCTAAAAATCAAACTCAAATTAATGATCTAAGATAATATGTAAATCTGTTGTATTTAAAAGGTGCATTACAGTATATTTACACTACCAAATACTTTTGAATAAAAAATTATTTTTCATAAAAATATATAAAAGAAACTTCAAAAAAATTTCCTGCAACTTGTCCATTTAAAAAAGTCACAGGCACATCCTGCTTAAAGTTACTGAAGTGCTACCATCTTTATTTCAATTTTAGAAGTACACATTAACTTTTCATAAAAGTGGATATAAAAAGTAGCCACTGCACACCTAGAGAAAAATTTCTAAAGTAGGTGGATAGACCCTCTAGCCACCGCCCCTGAAAGAGTTAAAATGCAGTTATGCCTGTAAAGCTACGGTAAATTGTTTTTCTTAAAGAATGAAAATGACATAAACGGTGAAACTCCGAATTTTACTTCAAATTTTTATAAATAAGGATACTGGCCATATCTGGTATCTTGAAGAAGGGAGATGGCCGTTTAATTTAACCATCAACTCTACAAATTGTATGGGAATTTTGTCAGAGAATAGATGAAGATAAGATGTTGACTTAAGTTATTTCGCAATGGTTTTACAAGTTTTTTGAATAAGAAAATTTAACGAGATACCGCATTTCAGAGATGTTACACAAATTTATAATGAAAATAATGATAATGGAAATTTATATGAACATTTATAGTGTAACCACGATTCCTATGACGAGTAGTGAGCACGACTCCAAAAACTTGGGGGGTGGTCAAATTGACCGACAGACTTATATTTGATAAGCATCAAGTTATTCACACACACAAAGTGTCCTTTTACTGCTTATTTTCTCTCAATACCCCCATTCTAATACTGTACTCGTCAGTTCGCACTTGCGCAGAGGCTTCTACGATCGTAAGAAAAGTGGTTAAAGAATACGCTTTAATTTGTAATTAATTTATCAACAACTTTGTTTAAAAAATATCTTTTACGGTACAATATTGAAATATTTTACTTGGCTTTATTATTACACTGTGTAAAAAAGCAGAAGGACACTACAGATTTTTAGAAAAAAAGGGAATCTTTTATTTTTAATGAAATTACTTTTATGAGTAACAATTTTCTGATCCTTTAATAAGATAATATCAGTATCATTACTATGATATTCAAAAATTAAATATTAATAGCAACAGAAATAGTTTCTACCATTTTGAACTCTGTAAAAAAAGTAGAAGGACAGTAATCCAATCTATAAAATACAAGAGATATTAATAAGAAATACCTTTCTTATTAGCTTTTATCACTTCGAATATTCTATTTGGCAGTGAATCATACAAAGATTGGATCTCTGTTTGGCAAAAATTATCCCAGGATCTATTCAAAGCTTTTAAAAGCTCAGAAAGGGATACAAACTATTTTGCACCATCATATACTCGGCAAACAAACATCGCCCAGATGGTTTTCACTATGTTAAGATCAGGGTTTTTAGCTATCCATGGTAAAATATATACATTATTTGCTGCAAACCAATTTTTAACTGCAATGGTGGTGTGAATGAAGAATCCATCTTATTGAAACTCTCCTCTACATAATTTGAACTCATAAGAAAAAAGTTGAGAATTCAGCACTTCAAAATAGTCTGTATATTTCAGTCTGCCACTGGGAAAGACCACACTTGTTCTTCTAGCATATCCAGTTGCTTACCAGACAACCAATTCCCCCTCTTTTGTAGAGTTGAATAAAATTCTTCTTCAGACGTTGCCAATAGTATTTTTAATTTGTTCGACTGAAAATATTACAGAAATTCCTTCTAAGATCCATGACATGAGTTTCTTAGCCCAGGATAAATGATTATCAATATGATTTTTCTTTCCCACTTATTATAATGCTTCTGCTTTTTGAAAGTAGTTATGTAGTTGTAAACTATTTGCCTTGATAAATGAGCAAGTCTGGCTTAATTTTGAGCCTTAGCATTACTTCCACTGCTTCTTTTAAACTCGTGAGGAAGTTTTCTTTCATCACGAGGAGTTAATTTTTTTGGCCTACCAGTCTTATTTCTTTTCTCTCTGGTTTTCTGATAAAGTTAGAAACTGTATTGGAGCTAATGTAGCGTATACAAGCAACCTATCTAACACCTTTACTATTTGTATGCAACAATTTGTTCCTTTTGAAAATAATTTAAAGTTATTCATTTAGGCAGACTGTGAAGAAAATAACAATGCAATCTATAATAATAAAAGGAAAAGTTTGTCGGTCTGTCTGTCCGTCTGTTCTTCTATACGTTCAGCCCCTACTGAACGCAGAAGTACAAGAATTGACATACTGATGCACTGTACCCTTTCCGAGTTCCTCCTCGAAACATAATTTAAAAATTTTAATTAGTTGTGGAGATATTAATTAAAATGTCCACTCATGTCAAATCTAAAAGCGATCTCAATGACTGAGAATTCACCGCCATTGCATAAAAAAAGATATTTTAACAGAGTTAAAATTAGAAAAAATGGAAAATAAATTAGAAATATTTGTCCGATCGTTACGATTTTGGTACCAAATGAAAGGGGATTTTTTTCTGAATTTAAGTGTGCAAGCGGCTTATCGGTACAACAATTAGATTTTTTAAAATTAACTAAAGTATGAATTTTTTGTGGCAACATCATTTCAAATGCCAGACGACCGTCTGGAAAAAGGAAATGATAGTAACCGATCAAGATGTCACATGTTTTACAGTGGGGATAAAAATTGCAATTTTAAAACTTTTTCAAATTTTCATTCACGTTACATTTGAATTAATATTCGGCTTAGACAGCATATTATAATGCTACTGTTCAATTTTCATGAAAATATCCGGATAAACAAAAAAAAAAAATAGATTAAATTTTGTTTTATATTTTGCAGTATGTATTTTAAATTGAGATATGCCGTTGAAATTTCGTAATATTTGGTTTTAACTCCCGATAATTCGATTCTGAATATTTTTGAAAGTGTAGAATTATTAGGAAGGGATTGAGGGGGAGGGGGGGGGGGCGAATGGAAAAAAAAAAGAGTTACAGCGTTTGAAATTTGTATTATTGGGTTCTAAAGAAAGATATATCGATTGCGAATATTTTCAAGTGTAAACTTATTAGAAGGGACGGGAAGGGGCAAAAACATAGAAAAGGAACAGTTGTTTCGGAGAAAACAACGGAAAACCCAGAATGCCTTTATTCTTTTATATTTTGCAGAGTTTCGAAATCTGATACTCCTTTCACATTTCATACTATTGATTTTTAACAGTATTTAGCCCGGAATTACGCAAGTTTCGGAGAAAACCACGAAAAAGGCAGACATAAAACGTTTTATAATAGTGTTTATATCATTTTTGTATCTCAGCTTCCAATTAGCATAATTTCAAAAGTAATATGTCATTTTGAAACTTATTTGAATTGAATTTCAAGAGTAGACGCCACAAATTTTTGTCACCTTCCATTAACCGACTACCGTAAGTAATGGAATTCGAGATTTCACGTGATTTACACGTTTTGAGGTCTCCTAAATCGGTTTTCTTTTGTAACTCAGCTACTAATTAAAATAATTTCATAAGTAATACATAATCTGGAAGCTTTGTTGATTTGGAATAGAACAGTAGGTTACAGAAATTTCTACCGCTAGATGGCGCTGTATTTTTTTAAAATTTCAGTATTTCAAATTCTAATAATTATTAACTTATTTTTAATACATCATTCGAAAGATATTTTAAAGTGCTTTTATATTATCGAAGGTGAAATTTGAGATTTCACCCGATTTACACGTTTTGAGGTCTCCTCATTAGGTTTTCTTTTGTATCTCAGCTACTAATTAAAGTAATTTCATAAGTAATACATCATTTGAAAGCTTTGTTGATTTGGAATTGAACGGTAGATTACAGAAATTTCTACCGCCGGATGGGGCTGTAATATTTTAAAATTTCAATATTTCAAATTCTAATTATGATTAAATTATATTTAATGCTTCATTCGAAAGATATTTTAAAGTACTTTTATATTATCGAATGTGGAATTCGAGATTTCACCCGATTTGCACGTTTTCAGGTGTCCTGATTAGGTTTTCTTTTGTATCTCCGCTACTAATTAAAATAATTTCATAAGTAATACATCATTTGAAAGCTTTGTTGATCTGGAATGGAACGGTAGATTACAGAAATTTCTACCGCCAGATGGCGCTGTAATATTTTTTAATTTCAATATTTCAAATTCTAATTATGATTAATTTATTTCGAATACATCATTCGAAAGGTATTTTTAAGTTCTTTTATATTATCGAAAGTGGAATTCGAGATTTCACCTGATTTACAATTTTAATGTGTCCTGATTAGGTTTTCTTTTGCATCTCAGCTAATTGAGTTAGACCGTTCAAAATCGGTATATGTAGGTTAATTAGGAGGGGCTGGAAGGGTGGGGAAGGAATAGGTGCGCGCAGCGCGCACGAGACTGCGCTGCCGAAGGCATTGGGGACCCGATCCGACTTTTTACCTGATGAGAAATAATTTTTTAATTTTCTTTTCTTAAGAATAAAAGTCAGAAAGAATATGTGCGCGCGCAGCGCGCATGGGTTGTTAATAAAATATAGCCTGCTGGTTGTTAATAAAATACATTTTACTCACGAAAAAAAGTTAAATAAAATTCTATATTTACTCTTTTACTCGAGCACAATCCATCAAATAATAAATTATAGCAGGTGTCCTTCTACTTTTTTTACTCTCTCGAAATCCTGAGTACTGATTTTTCTACACTCTACAAATTAGTTTTAGTGGTAAACATTTCATTTTTACGTGAAATTGAAATTAAAGAAAAGTTTGTTAAACAGAATCGGCATAAAAATCTCATAGCTAGGATAAAAATATAGAAAATAATTTACAAAATTCGAGTGACCTTCTACATTTTTACGCAGTGTAATACAGTATTGACTAGCCTACAGTAAAACTAGCACAAAAATGAATAAAATCGCAGATAGAGATGCGAATCTTTTCTTGCACGTTCCGATTTTTCCTACACATTTTTCAATTACACAAACTCAATAATGCTATTTTTTGACTTATGTAATATTTGTTATCAGGATGAGATATGTGTTCATCATAAAAACTTATTATTTAATTTTTTCTAAATATATATAATATCGTGAAATGTACGACAGAAAAAGCATAATTAGAAAAAATTTTGAAATTTCAAATATCAGGCTACTGTCAATATCCTTAAAGATAATCTTCCGATATAAGAACTTGAAACGTCCGATGCAGTTGATTTTGAGATGGAACCAGTCTGATTGGTTGAGCTGACTTGTATCTCTACACGGAGCTGAAAGATATTGGGGTGAGCTTGTGAGGTTATATTGCCTTCATTAACTTCCTGAGTTAACATCTTGCTGCTGAAAAGGTGGATGACAATGAAAGTCAAAAACGTAAAATTCAGACCATTTTATTTCATGATTTAGTGAAAGGGGAAACTGCTAAGCTCTAATCACAGTGTTCCAGAAAGAGTGAGTAAAATTCACAATAAGTGGCACACAAGATTTGCCTTATCTTTCTGCAAAACGCATTCAAATTCCACTAAATGTTCCTTTCGGAATATTACACTGCCTCAATAAGTAATATGGAAGAATCACTTTGAATAATTGCTATAATTAAACTTCACAAAAATACTTCCGAATTCAACTATAACGCCAAAACTTCTAAAAAATCTATCTCTCTAAAACTCGTAAAACAACCCGCGACATTCTTCATAAAAAAAAACTATTAAAAAATCCTAAATCTACAATTAAATGTTTCATGATTTTTTTTAAATTCTTATCTTGATTTAGCCATTAAAACCATTTGACATATGTAAACATTAGGAAAACTTGATAACTTCTAACAATGCTACAGAAACTGCGTGTGAGATCTCAGAAAATTACTGATTCAAATGTTCACTTACTGCTTGGTACTAATGGTATCTTTTTCTAATGAATTATAATTATTGACTTCACCAAATTTTCCTTTGACAAACAATAAACATTTCCAGATATCTAGTGAAAATATAATCCCCTACGTCTCATGAATTTAGTAATATTCTTCTCATGCATTTCTTTTAAAGTATCTAGGTAGTTTTAGCCTTGGAAAAAAAAAAAATGGGGAAAAAAAAAAAGTGTTAAAATATGAACAATTCTAAACATTTTTAATGCTTTATTTGTGATTATATGTTCAAGAGATTCAAGAGATTTGAGCAAAATTGTAAATGATGCCAGTATTTAACTACATTGCATTTCTAAACATTTACGTAAGTTTATGCTATGAAATGTGTTTTTTCCCCTCCAACATCAAAGGTGGAAAGGAAGAGGAATTTCGTAAAATTACGTTACAATGGGTGTCGGATACATATAAACAATTTACGCATCAAAATTCGAGACTGCATCTTCCAAACATTTAGCAAGACAAATTTAGCGAAGTAGAATACAAAAATTTCTACTGACAGATGGCGCTGTAATATTTTAAAATTTCAATATTTCAAATTCTAATTATGATTAAATTATATTTAATACTTCATTCGAAAGATATTTTAAAGTACTTTTATATTATCGAAAGTGGAATTCGAGATTTCGCCCGATTTGCACGTTTTGAGGTGCCCTGATTAGGTTTTCTTTTGTATCTCCGCTACTAATTAAAATAATTTCATAAGTAATACATCATTTGAAAGCTTTGTTGATCTGGAATGGAACGATAGATTACAAAAATTTCTACCACCAGATGGCGCTGTAATATTTTTTAATTTCAATATTTCAAATTCTAATTATGATTAATTTATTTCGAATACATCATTCGAAAGATATTTTAAAGTTCTTTTATATTATCGAAAGTGGAATTCGAGATTTCACCTGATTTACAATTTTAAGGTGTCCTGATTAGGTTTTCTTTTGCATCACAGCTAATTGAGTTAGACCGTTCAAAATTGGTATATGTGGGTTAATTAGGAGGGGCTGGAAGGGTGGGGAAGGAATAGGTGCGCGCAGCGCGCACGAGACTGCGCTGCCGAAGGTATTGGGGACCCGGTCCGACTTTTTACCTGATGAGAAATAATTTTTTTAATTTTCTTTTCTTAAGAATAAAAGTCTGATTTCAGAAGGAATGTGTGCGTGCGCAGCGCGCATGGGTCCCGGTGCGAGTTTTTAACCGATGATATTTTTTTTTTTTTTTTTTTTTTTTTTTCTTAATAATAAAAGTTTGAGTTGGGAAAGAATATGCGTGCACAGCGCACGTATATCCTCACACGTGCGCGCACAGTGCGCATGGGTCTGCTCTGCCGAAGGCAGTGGGGTCCCGGTGCGAGTTTTTATCCGATGCTAAATGATATTTTTCTTTAATTCCTTTTCTTAAGAATGAAAGTTTGTGAATAATAACATGGAATTTTGAGAAATCATAAGGATGGTGAAGGAATACGCGCGCGCAGCGCACGGGTCTACGCTGCCGAAGGCAGTGGGGACCCGGTGCGACATTCTTCCCGATCAGAATTTGTTTTTTCTTTTTTCATCACATGATAAACATTAATGCAATTTTGAGACATCATTAATTATTGTGATTCATTTGAAAAAAGTGACCAGCGAAGTGGGCGTAGCCTGCTAGTTGTTAATATAATACATTTTACTCACGAAAAACAGTTAAATAAAATTCTATATTTACTCTTTTACTCGAGCACAATCCATCAAATAATAAATTATAGCAGGTGTTCTTCTACTTTTTTTACTCTCTCGAAATCCTGAGTACTGATTTTTCTACACACCACAAATTAGTTTTAGTGGTAAACATTTCATTTTTACGTGAAATTGAAATTAAAGAAAAGTTTGTAAAACAGAATCGGCATAAAAATCTGATAGCTAGGATAAAAATATAGAAAATAATTTACAAAATTCGAGTGACCTTCTACATTTTTACGCAGTGTAATACAGTATTGACTAGCCTACAGTAAAACTAACACAAAAATGAATAAAATCGCAGATAGAGATGCGAATCTTTTCTTGCACGTTCCGATTTTTCCTACACATTTTTCAATTACACAAACTCAATAATGCTATTTTTTGACTTATGTAATATTTGTTATCAGGATGAGATATGTGTTCATCATAAAAACTTATTATTTAATTTTTTCTAAATATATATAATATCGTGAAATGTACGACAGAAAAAGCGTAATTAGAAAAAATTTTGAAATTTCAAATATCAGGCTACTGTCAATATCCTTAAAGATAATCTTCCGATATAAGAACTTGAAACGTCCGATGCAGTTGATTTTGAGATGGAACCAGTCTGATTGGTTGAGCTGACTTGTATCTCTACACGGAGCTGAAAGATATTGGGGTGAGCTTGTGAGGTTATATTGCCTTCATTAACTTCCTGAGTTAACATCTTGCTGCTGAAAATGTGGATGACAATGAAAGACAAAAACGTAAAATTCAGACCATTTTATTTCATGATTTAGTGAAAGGGGAAACTGCTAAGCTCTAATCACAGTGTTCCAGAAAGAGTGAGTAAAATTCACAATAAGTGGCACACAAGATTTGCCTTATCTTTATGCAAAACGTATTCAAATTCCACTAAATGTTCCTTTCGGAATATTACACTGCCTCAGTAAGTAATATGGAAGAATCACTTTGAATAATTGCTATAATTAAACTTCACAAAAATACTTCCGAATTCAACTATAACGCCAAAACTTCTAAAAAATCTATCTCTCTAAAACTCGTAAAACAACCCGCGACATTCTTCATAAAAAAACCTATTAAAAAATCCTAAATCTACAATTAAATGTTTCATGATTGTTTTAAAATTCTTATCTTGATTTAGCCATTAAAACCATTTGACATATGTAAACATTAGGAAAACTTGATAACTTCTAACAATGCTACAGAAACTGCGTGTGAGATCTCAGAAAATTACTGATTCAAATGTTCACTTACTGCTTGGTACTAATGGTATCTTTTTCTAATGAATTATAATTATTGACTTCACCAAACTTTCCTTTGACAAACAATAAACATTTCCAGATATCTAGTGAAAATATAATCCCCTACGTCTCATGAATTTATTAATATTCTTCTCTTGCATTTCTTTTAAAGTATCTAGGTAGTTTTAGCTTTAAAAAAAAAAAAAAAAAAAAAAAATGGGAAAAAAAAAAGTGTTAAAATATGAACAATTCTAAACATTTTTATTGCTTTATTTGTGATTATATGTTCAAGAGATTCAAGAGATTTGAGCAAAATTGTAAATGATGCCAGTATTTAACTACATTGCATTTCTAAACATTTACGTAAGTTTATGCTATGAAATGTGTTTTTTCCCCTCCAACATCAAAGGTGGAAAGGAAGAGGAATTTCGTAAAATTACGTTAGAATGGGTGTCGGATACATATAAACAATTTACGCATCAAAATTCGAGACTGCATCTTCCAAACATTTAGCAAGACAAATTTAGCGCTAAAAAAAAGAGGTTGGGGTCTTGAATTTGTCCGCTCCTATTTCCCCCTTCCCCCCACGAAAAAAATCGAAAAGCCCAAAAATTACTATTTTCAACACCTTTGCATTATCTTTGGTAGAAATCTGGAATTTTCAAAATTTCCCCCGAAAAATACTTCCCCCCTTCTCCCCTTCAAAATAGAAAATTCCAAAACAGCAGAAAAATATTTTGTTTTTATACTCAAGTCTAATCTCCCCATGTGCAATTTATTCACCGTGAAGTAATTTGGAGTCGAGTAATGCTTAGAAAAGTGTTTTTGCCTTCTGCCCCACAGGGGTGTGGGGACAGCGTTAGACATTCACAAAATTAATAAATATAATTTTAAACTGGGTACAGATCTAAATTCTCACCAAGTGTCGTTTATATCTATCCAACCTTTCCCACGTGATACCCTGACAAAAATTACGTTACAGACATAGATAAAACGACCCCGGCCCAAAACACACACGTAGAGAAAAAATCTGATGTCATATTTGGCGTTCACGACGTGCGCAACGGGAAGACATCTCTTTTTTTTTTTTTTTTTTCTGATCAACTTACTGACAAAAGTCTAATTTTATGAAGGTAGATGTTGCCTTTTAGTCATAGCGTCTTTTTTATGAAACATTCTAGCAAAAACCTATCAAATTAGAAAATATAAACTAATTTAAAGGAAAAGGAAAAAAAGACAAGATTTGCACATGATTGGATTGTAGGGCACATCCTTGTAATTAGTTTGGTAGATCTTGATCACACTTTTCTGTACAAGAAACATGACAACGAAACGGTCTCATACAACAGACAATTTCATTATTAGGCGAGATAAATTAGGAATACACACACACACACACACACACACACACACATATATATATATATATATATATATTTCTTTTTTCGTTAAGTAGAAATATAAGATTGTGCCTCTAAATTTCTTTTTGGCACTTTTTAACAACGTCAAAAAGTTTGTATGACTTTGGTTTGTCTGTCTGTCCGCAATCTAAATCCAGCAAATATTCAAGGAATTCCTTGAAACTGATATATGTTATTCAAGTTCCTCATAGGATGTTTCATGTTAAAATTGGAGTAAATACCACACATGATTTGTATAGAGAGACATCCGAAAGAATTCCAAAGCATTGTGTTCTATGTGAGGTATTCATGTAAAACACAGTTTCATTCTTTTATTTTGCATAAATAATAATGAAATTCACATTTATTGTTTATAAGCACAAAAACCTCAGCACAAAAATTTTCTACAGAAATAACATTTGTAGGGGCACACAAAAGTATTTAGTTAGATTAAGGGCAATAAATGGAAATTGCTGTATTTGCATTTTCGCTTTTCAGTCACTTTTAATACTTTCTAACAATGTGTAAGAGTAATTATGATTTGAACAAGTTTATCTGTCTGTCTCCCTGTCCGACTGAGTAACCGTCTGCCTCTAGCGTCCGTAAATATTTTCAGACCTCCTTCAAAATGTTATATGTTATTTGAGTTCACTATGGGACATTCCCCATAGAAAATGAGGTAAATAGCATGAGTGGTTTGTGCACAGGGACACCAGAATGTAAATGCATTACGCTTTATTAGAAGCGTTTTAATAAATCATATTAAATTATCTTTGTATTGCATAAATCATAATGAAACTGTTATTTCTTTTTCATATGTTAAAAAATACTTTCTGTAAAATATGATTTCTTTATCGTTAGGATTTATAGGGCTGCATTAAAACATTTAGATATATTAAGACATACTTGCCAACATCCTAATTAATATTCCGTAGTGTTGTTAGTCCCGCCCTTTTTCTCACACCAGTAAATTTTTAGAGTAATATTCTCCAAATGCAATTACGATTAAATAAGATGAAAAATCCTCTAAAAATATACTGGTGTGAAAAAGAAGGCGGGGATAACAATACTAAGGAATATTAATTAGTATGTTGACAAGTATGCATTAAGGAATACAACTGGACATTTTAGTTTGTGTGAAGCGTTTTTAACACCTCTCTACAATGTTTAAGAGTTATTATGCATTCTATTAGTCTATCTGTCTAACATTTTACTTTCTTATACAAAGTACAAGCAAGTATTGTAATCCCGATTTGCGAAATGAATTTTATATCTCGCATGGCTAAAAAAAAAAAAAAAAAAAAAAAAAACTTATCGTAGAATGTTGCAAATTTATGTGTGTGACTGTCATGATGTCTAGTTGTACACCTGCAAGTTTCGTCTTAACACGTCTTTCCTTGATTTAGGCATTAAGACAATTTGAACTAAGTAAACTTTAGGGAAACTTGGCAACTTCTAACATTGCCACATATACTGCATGTGAGATCTCAAAAATTACTCATTCAAATGTCCACTTACTCCTTAGTGCTAATGGTATCTTTTTCTAATGAATTGTAATGATTGAATTCACCAAGCTTTCATTTGACAAACAATAAACATTTCTAGATATCTAGTGAAAATATAATCCCTTACGTTTCATGATTTTTGTTATTTTTCTTCTCTCGTATTTCTTTTAAATAGTCTAAGAAGATTTAGACATAAAGAAAAATTAGATTTTGTGGGGGGAAAAATATGCTAAAATATGAACAGTTCTAAACATTTTGATGCTTTATTTGTGAGTCTATGTACTTTGATTCAAAAGTTTTGAGCAAATTTGTAATTGGTGCCTGTATTGAACTACAATGCATTTCTAAACATTAACGCAAGGTTATGCTATGAAACGTGTTTATTTCCCTCCAACATCAAAAGGGTATTTCGGTAGAAATCTACTTAAAAATCCGGAATTTGTAAAAAATTTGCCGGAAAATCGATTTTCCAGCGTCTCTCTTTAAAAATAAAAAATTCCAAAATCGCAGAAAAATGTTTTGTTTTTACACTCAAGTCTAGTCTTATGTGCAATTTCTTCACCTTGAAGTAATTTGGAGCCGAGTTATGCTTGGAAACGGGTTTTTGCTCCTTCCCCACAGGATGGTGAGGACGGCGCGGCGAAGAATGCCACAAAATTGATAAATATTATTTTAAACTGGGTACACGTGTAAATTCCCGCCAAGTGTCGTTGAATTCTAACCAGTCTTTCTCATGTGATACCTGGACAAAAAAAGCGTTATAGACATAGACCCCCCACCCCCCACCCACATACACATAAAAAAAAAAAAACAGAGAAAAAATTCTGACGTCATTTCTGGCGTTCACAACGTGTGCAACGGGAAGACATCACATTTTTTTTTTTTTTTTTAAATTATTGAAGGTTTACTGAGGTATATTGAAGATGAAACATGGAAAGAGCACGTATAGTTGGAAAGTGTTAATAATCTATGCAAACCGCATAATTTTTCATTCTTGTATATATCTGAAACCGTCATTTGACATTTAAACATGGAAAAAGTCATTTACAAATTGATGATTGCAATAAAAAGGATTTGGATTGCGAAACAATACACATTTTGAAATAATTGTAATCAGTTTTATTTGTGTAGTCATCAAATCAAATCACTACACAATTATAACAGATAGACGGCATAGTAACTGAATGCTTTCCAAGCGATTTCAGTCAGGAACATGAGATTGATTTATCGTGGCAAACTCAAATTTTGTTGTAAACAAAGGATTGTAGTAAACTATATTTTCCATGTGATGAAGATATACATTTACGGAAACTAATAAAATAAAATAGATGAGTATGCTACTAAAAGAAAATTACATTCTATAAAATTTTTAAATAATATACACAAAGTGAATTTTACATAATTATTAACGTATATTGATGTAAATAATTATATATTTTAATTTACCGAAGCACTGCCCAGTTAGAAAAAAAAAAAAAAAAAAAAAAAAAAAAAGAAGCTGACATGTTAAGAAAATTTTATATTTTGAATAATTTACTAATTTTTAAAAAAAAGGGAAATTATCGTCAATAATGTTTATAATAATATCAAAAATGATATTTAAAAATTGGTCTGACAATTTTACTACAAAAATATTCCTCATAATGGACGTTTAAGTGGAAATTTGCCCTACTCTACTCTATTATTAATTATGCTCATGCTAGTATCGTAAATGATAGTTTGAAAGTGGTCTAAAATCTTAATAATGAAAATATCTCTCAAAATAAACGTTTATGAGAAATTTTGCCCTATTTACCATGTTAACCAATATTTCACCATCGTCCTAAAAATAGGACACCATACGAAAGTGGTATTTATATAAATTCTTTTGAATATTTTAATTCAAATTAAAGGCGATGTATTATATAAAAGCCCAATAAATACATATGTGTCTTTATTGTTAGTTTAAATTAACGTTTAATATATATATATATATATATATATATATATATATAACTTTTTTTAATGACGATTTTTGAAGATTTATTCATTACATTTTCAACACATTATTACTTAAAAAGGTTTTACGTTCAAGAATAACGGATATATAAATTTATTGAGGTAATATTATATACTTTTGTACTGATAAAACAATTACATAAAAATAATATCTGGATCATCTGTTTTCCTTAAGATTCCGTCTGTCCTAAACCATTGTCCTATTTTTAGGACAGCCTGTACCGATTAAGCTAATGAAAGGTTGGTAAAACTTTTGATTTTGTGTGTATACATAGGCTTTATATATTTAAGATTTTATGAAGAAATTTTTGATTTTGTGTGTATACATAGGCTTTATATATTTAAGATTTTATGAAGAAAAAAATATTTTTTCGATGCTTGGTACTGTATGGGTTAAGACATTTATAAATTTCAAATAACTACAAAGTCTTCAAAGTAGGTTGTTTATAATTAATAATGTTCATGTAAGTATCAAAATTGATATTCTGACGCCGGTCTAAAATCTTTACGATAAAAATATTCCTTTTAAATATTCCCATTTAAGCGAAATTTAGCCCTATTTTCCCATGATAAGAGAATAATAAATTTTGAATAGCTTATGAAGTTTTTTAATTAGAATGTTGCAAATCAATAGATTTTTTGCAAGCATCATAAGTGATGATTTAAAATCTGCTCGATCTTTCCTCGGTTAATTATATCGGAGATAATGTGTTAACTAACTAACTAACTAGCATACAAAGGACATCACATCAGTTTTGTGATTTTTTGATTATTTAAACGTCAAAATGTATAAAAAAAAAAAAGAGGTTTTGTGAAAATCTAAGAATTTTTACGAAGACCTAAGTTCTCCATGGGCACACTAGAGACCAGGTGATGAGGACAATTATTCCCATTTGCGCGACGGGCTGAAAAATTCCCATTTGCGCGACCAGAAATTGCAGGACCGGACATGCAGGTGATTTCATCCTTTTTGACTTGATAATCTGATAACGCCCTAACTCGGTTCAGCGGTAATCACTACCACGGGCGTAAAAATCGAAAAAAACATCACTGGACACCCCTACCTCGCTGTGCATGAATCTGAGAATGCCCTTAACTCGGTTCCGCGGCAATTACTATTACGCAAGTAAAAACCGAAAAACATCACTGGGCACCCCTACCTTGCTGTGCATGAATCTGAGAACGCCCGTAACTCGGTTCTGCGACAATCACTACCACGTACGTAGAAACAAAAAAAGAAAAAGAAAAAAATCTCTGGACACTTCTACCTTGCTGTGCATGAATTTGAAAACGCTGGTAACTCGTTTTCGCAGCAATCAGTATCACGCACGTATATACGCTTTGCGCGCATGAAAACAAAACAACAACAAAAAAAGAAAGTCACTGGACACCTTTACCTCGCTGTGTATGAATTTGAGAGCGCATGTAGCTCGTACTATTCTGTATTTTTACTTTGTTCGTACAAATGGGAATTTTTCACCACTTCGCTCAAATGGTAATCGCGCATATGGGAAGACACCGGTGAGGGGCTTGCGCCACTTCTGCTATACCTTTAGTTTGGTGGGGAAATAAATGTGTATATGGCCATGGAAGTGAAATAATAGTGACTTTAGTATTTTTTGTATGGTATTCTTTAAATCAAAATTTAAAAGATAATATATTTTTCATGGAAAGTGATTATCTGATAACACTCTAAAACGTTTTTAATGAGAAACGCGTTTACTGTTTTGAAAGTTAGCATTATTAAAAAATAAGCATATATTTCAGATCATAAAAATATATTCCCATAATTATGTGAAAATATGTCTTTTTTTTTTTTTTTTTTTTTTTTTTTTTTTTCCTTGTTCAAAAATTAGGTTAAAATATTTTTACAAAATAATAATAATAAGAGTGAATTAGTTACATGCAGTTGTGCATTTTTATTTATTTATTTATTTATTTTGTGAGATATAACTTTAAAAAGAATATGAAAATGTAAGATAATTTTTATATGCAATACAGGATGAAATCAAATACTGTTTCTTTTTTTTCTTTCTTTTTTTTTTTTTTTAGTATTTCCTATACATGTATTTTTGTATGTGTTTTAGTATTTCTAAAATATCTAGAGTTTTAATTATTTAAGAAGATTCCTTAACATTATTTAAAAGGTTTATTCACTGTAACATACAACTTATCATTAAAAATATATTTATCAGTGTCTGGTTTTTTCAGAAAGCATTTTATTTATTTATCATTGTTTTAGAAATCTAGTAAGTTATAAAATTAATTTTAAAACAGTGCTTAAAGCAGAAGTTCTTTTGAGAAAAAAATTACTTTTCATCTGTAAAAATATTAATGAAATAACTAGTTATAGAATTTATAAAAAAGTTAGTAATAAGTTCTTGACATACAGGCTTTAGATTTTTTAATGCAAAGCAAACTTTGAAACGAGATCGGCATTTAAATCTGAGCATTTATAGCTACAATTTTAACATTTAGATATTTTATACATGTTAATTAAATAGCGAAATGCATGATAATATATATTTTTATTTGGGATTAAGAAGCAAATTTTTGTTTGCTTTGCTATTAAAGATTTAGAAGAACAAAAGCATAAATAGAGAGTAATAATAATAATAATAATAAAACACGATAATAAACATTCACTTAATACTTGTCATTACGAATTATCTTTCTATTTTCCATTATTAAATGAGCTTTATTTACAAATAAATTGGTAGAAGGCGTACATATATATAAATTAAAACTTTATCATTATTATTATACTACTGCCACCATGTAATCTTTCGTTTTAAACATAATCCTTTTTTACAAAAATGAATTTAGAAGATGTTATCTGAGAATTCCATCTTTGCATAAAGTAACATTTTAAACAAATCCTTGAAAATTAATCAGAATTTGTGTGTACGAAAGCAAAATATATTTAAATTATCATTTAAATAAATTAAAACTTAAGCACTTTCCGTTATTGTCCTTACTGACAAATGTGAGATTCGAATTTGTATAGAATACTGCACAGCAAGGTTAAACAAATTACACCGAGTTCATTGCACATCAGTTTTGCTTATCTGTAATTATAATTTTCAAAATTTATTGGATGTAAGGGAATGAACAATAATCCTAAAATGCAGTTTACAGTTTGGGCTTTAGTAGACTGATAATGCCACATTTATTCTAGAAACATACTTTGTGAAGTCTTTATGAATTAATACTCAAAACCTTTGTGAGGATTAAGAAATAACTGGATTTTGTGCATTTCGGCGCCATCACTGAATTAACTGTAAATACGTGAGAAAGATATATTCCTGAAAGATGACAGCTCAAATATATTTTAAGGAAATACAAGTTCTTCCCGGATATCTAAATTAAGCTTCGAAGCAAGCATTAGTGATCATTTAATATTTCTCGATTGAGATGCGCATAATTCTCGATTTTAAAGAAACTATGCGAAAGTTAGTTTGGGAATATAAACTGAACGTTTTTACCTTGTTTCATAATCGAGAGTTCGAGTTTAAATTACTTTACCTATAAATAAAGATTAATAAATATAAATTTCTGCTAATACTTAAAAAAAAGTATACAAAAATAGAATTGCTAAAATTACATTTATGAATATTTTTTTCATTAATTAAATTTTCGAAAGTCTGCTTTTTCAATGCGTTTAGTGTTGATTTTAAAAATATTTACAAAACAAAATACTACAAGATAACATGAAATAAAGCAGGGCGCGAAATTTCCGCTCGCCAGCTCGCCATTGGCGAGTGGAAATTTTACTGTGGCGAGTAAAATTTCGGTCTAAATGTAGACAGAAATTTTACAGTATATGGTGCTACCAGAAAAAAAAAATCATCGATTTAAAAACGTAAATCATGCTGATCTTAGGTAAGGTAAACAGACATTCTCTTTTCAAGAGGGCAGTCTTCTTTTTCAACGCTCTGCCCTCTTAAACGAAACAAACATTACAAGACTAAAAAGTCCTCTTTTTTTATGTTTTTCGTCCGCTGTCCTCTTTTTCAAATGAAAAGGATTTAGTCCTTAATTTCAAAAATTTCGCAAAACTGGGAAGCTCAATCGGCTGTTAGCTGTATCGAACGGTAAACACTAACTTTTTTCTGCGTTAGGTTCGCAAAAAGAACAACTTTCTAACAAACTTGCCAAAGCATATTATGGTTTATGTCTATTCAGATTCTTCGAATCACAAATAAATAAAAGTATTCTCTAAATTGTACGGTTCTTTGATCCAGAACACGAAATCACTATTGAAATTGTCATAAAATGATTAAGGTGGTTGTACTCCGGCTGATACGCAGTCGGTTGACGTGTGTTCTCACTTTTGCATGAATAATATTCCCCATAAAAATAGGCCCACCAGTGATCGAGAGGTTCCGTCCTCGAAGCTGGTATACGTGAGGCGCTGAGTTCGATACCCGGTCGTGCTTGTTGGCTTAGCTGTTAGGAGTTTTCCGTGATTTTCTCCGAAACTAGCGTAAATATAGGCTAAGACCTCTTAGAAAAACCCCACGGAGGACTCTCTTACTCAGGCCTAGAGCCCTAGTGCAGACAATTGGCCTTAATGATAACATTACCACCACCACCTCAAAAAAATATGCAAAAGTTAGTTGAATTCATTTTATGTCCTTCTAGCAAAAATGCTCCCACAAAGCGACTGTTTTCTTCAATGAACAAAATGTAGACATGTGAAAACAAAATCCCCTTTATGCACCTACTTTAAAAACTTATTAACAACTAAAACTAATTTAGGTTATACTTGTGAGAACTTTCATAAAATGTTGAAAAGGAATGGCTGTTTTTTAAAACAAATCGTTTCATCTGTCGAATATTAATTTTATTTTTTCATTTGCCAATTTTATTTTTTATTTTATGATTATGATTTTAATCAAAAAAATGTCTACCAATTTTTTTTTATCTAACTACATGAAAGTACCAAAAAAAAATCTATAACAAAAACTAATAATAAAAAAAAAAAAGAGAAAAAAATTCTACATTGTCCAGTGGCACCTATAAAAATTAGGAATTTTTTTCAATTGTATCCGTATATTATTAATTTAAATTAAGGTGTACTGATCCAAATTTATCATTTGAGATAAAAAAAAATTTCCACCACTTGTGTAAATTAGCTTTTGAATCTGTTTTTATAATCATTTTCATTCAATTTTGTGTCCCATAAAATTACCTCTTTTTCAAAATTGTTTTCTATTTTCTTATAAAAAAAAAAAAAAAAAATTGTGTAATGTCTCTTTTTCCATTAAAAATTCTGGTCACCTTATACGTAAAAAATAGAGTAAGTTAATCATATTTTGTGGCGAGTAACTTTTTTTTTCAGCGAGTGTAATCCAAGTTGAAATTTCGGGCCCTGAAATAAAGGATTGGTTTAACTAAATTTATTTTATTTAATATTTTTTTTATAATTAAATATAAATCATTTATATTTAGTTCACTAGTATTTTAGTGAATCATTAAGAGTGTCGAACATAAATGCGCGCGCGCAGTGCAATATGGCCTGCACTTCCGAAGGCAGTGGGGACCCAGTGCGACTATTTTCCCAACCAGATTATTTTTTCCTCCTTTTTTCACATGATAAAAATTAATGCAATTTTGAGAATTCGTTAATTATATTGATTCATTTAAAAATAATGACCACTGAAGCGGACATAGCCTACTCGTATATATATATATGAGGAGCAAACATTCAAACCGTGCTTTCTCCAAAAAAAAAAAAAAAAAAAAAATGAGTTAGTGATTTTTCTGTGAACTCAACATTAAATAGCACTAAATTATACTATTATTTTAAGCCAAACTTTTTTTTATCACATTATATACGCTTTTAGAAAGTTGGGGTTTCAATCAAACAGTGTTTCCTCCAGAGCTTGTTTTCAGTCAAACTGTGATTTCTCCAGTCGACCAGTCAGAACTGCTCTTTCTGGTCGCGTGACTCGTACATGTATCAGCTTTTATGTTTGTTTATTTTGTTAGTTCTATCTTGTTTTCTTCATTTTAGAGGAGTGTGTTTTTTTTAATTTCAAATGGAAGAATTAATAGGTAGTGTATTAGTGAATACTTCTAATTATGGAACTAAAAAAATAAAGAGAATTGGTGGGTAAAGAAAAGAGGCGAAAAAGAAACGATATTCAGCATCTTCAGATAACATTTATGCTCCATGCAAACATTCTAGTAATACTTTTTCATGCACTGAAGTTAGACCAAATGACGTTAAGAAGTTTCGGGATAGACTTTACGAAATTGTGGACAAACAGCGGCAAGATTCTATTATAGCCTCATTAATTGTTACAAAAAATGTAATTCAATGTAGACCTTAACCCAACCCAAAATAAATCGCAATCATCTGGCTCAAAGCAAAGCATTTTTTTCTGCTTCTTATTTTATTACTAGTAGCAGCGGTAGGAGAATTCCTGTGTGTAAAAAACGATTCATGGCTATAACTAAAATAGGTCGTACAATAGCCAATATTGTTACTAAAGTACATGCTGGTGAACCTATTGAGAAAAAGAGAGGAGGCGATAGAAAAAGCCACTTAAGCATTAATGAAAAAAACAAGGTAAGCGATATCATCTCAAACTTAAAGGCATCAGAAAGTCATTATGGAAGACAAAAATCGAAGCGATTTGCATGAAGTTTACAACAAGAACTACAACGACGACCTGTACAAAGTTAATTTCGCTATGTTCAGGAGAATATTCATAAATGAATTTAATAAAGGCGTTAAGTCTCCTTCTAGTGATGTTTGCAGCACATGTTCTTTACTTGACCAAAAAATAAAGTCCTGTCCTCCAGGGTCTACAGAAAAAGTTGATCATATGACTGACAAAAAAATTCATATACTAAGAGCCAATACATTTTATTCCATTGTGAAAGAAAATACAGATGAATCAGTTGTTAGTTTATGTTTTGATTTACATTAGAATCAACATCTGCCAAAAACAAATATTCAAGATGCCTATTACTTAAGGCAATTCAACTTTTACAGCTTATGCACAATGAGTTTGGATGGTCTAAATACAACATTTTATACTTGGTCTGAGGAGTTAGCAGGCAAAGGCAGCACTAAAATATAGTTGGCTTTACATTGTCAACTAAACAAAATGGACCTTGAAGGTAAAAAATCTTTGCAGCTCTTTAGTGATGGGTGTATTGCCCAAAATAAGAATAACATAATTCTTTAAATGCTATTGCACTCTTTGTACACTACAACGTCAAGCATTGGAAATATAGTATTGTACATTCCTGTCAGAGGACGTAGTTTCCTTCCAGCAGATCGTATATTCGGTCGTGTTGAGAAGATCCTCAGATAAAATGTAACAATAACATCAAAAGAACAATACTATGAACTGTATCAGAAAGTTGGTGATGTAAAAATATTGGGGATTGATTGGAAACTTTATAATACGAAATCACTTAATGCTTATTTCAAAAATTTCCCATACATATCAGAACTGAAAGGAATAGTTTTAGAAAAAAATAGAGAAAGTGTGATGGTCAAAGGATTCAAAAACTATAAATTCGAAGATATAAAAGAACAATCTGGAGCAAAACTTTTTAGGAAGGGGATTAATACTGCTATTATACGAAATGTTGTCTTACAATGTCTTCCTCTGAGTCATGGAATATCACTTGAAAAGAAAAATAACGTAGACAAACTTTTAAAATTGATGTATGGTAAAGAGTGGAAAAATCAGCCTCATTTTAAATGGTATAAAGATATCATTACTAATAACTTTCATGTAGAATATGAAGAAACAGAGGAAGCATGCAATTGCTTATGTGAAGATATTGGTTTAAAAATTTAAATTTTAAACTGGCTTAAAAATTTTAGTTCTTCCTTACAATTTGCAGGATGATTTTTCATGTGTAAATATATAATTTTATTTTATAATTACATAACAAAGTCTGTTCTGTTAATTAGTTTTATTTCATTAAGAATGTTATTTTATCAATATACAAGTTACATACTTTTTCATTCAAAAAATGTTTTGTCCACATTGGAAACATTCAAAACATGTTTTTCTCCTCTGTGTTTCGGTCAAAACATGCTTTCTCCTCTTTGTTTCGGTCAAAACATGCTTTCTCCAAATTTCAAATGCATTTTTCTAATTAACTCTAAGTTTATTAGGTAAAGTATGCCTACAGATCTTCCTGGTAACCAGTAATACAACTAAACAAACGATAATCAGGGTCTAAGAAGGGTTACTTTTTATTTATCAGTTTTTTGTGTTTTCTGAAAAATTGTATTCGAAGGAGAAAACACGGTTTGAATGTTTGCTCCTCATATATATATATATATATTGTTTGATACTACTTCCAACATTTGACATGATTTTTGGAAGTACAAAAGAAAAATCTTATTGTTTTATTTATTTATTTTTTTATTATTATTTATGATTATTGTCATTATTATTATTAATTACAGTACAACTTTCGATTTTTATTGGTATTAAAATAATGACAAGGATCATAAACAAAAAAATTCATTATTATTTTGGAAGTCACTATCTTACATTGTCACTGACTGCGTTCATGGTTACGACCCAAGTAACATTGTTTATCATCTCTGATCTAAAAAAAATGTTTCAGTAAAAGTATGATAAGCATCAAAAATTTACAAAAAGTTTATTTAGTATTTCATGCAAGACTTAAATTACATTCGTTATCAGGAATTGACTTCAAAGTAATCTTAATAAAAAGCCACCTTGCGAAAATTTGATTACAAGTAATACAAGGCAGAGCGGAATAGTATTATGGTACAGTTAAAAGAAACTTGTTTCCTAATATTGACAGGAGACTTTGTGCAAGATATATAAGCAAAGGAAAAATAAACAATGTCAAACGTAAACAAAGTTAAACACAGGAAAATAAGCAACGTCTTGAACGCCAAAGGAAATAATGAACAAGCAGACAGCTGTTTCGGTAGCATTTAGTGTATCGTCAAGAGTGCATTGATGATGGTACGCTAAATGTTATCAAAGTAGCTGTCAGCTACTTTACTATTTCCTTTGGTGTTCAAGACGCTGTTCATTATTCCTGGTTTAATTTGTGCTATGTTAATTTTTTTTATAACTTCTTTCATGTCATATGGGTTTTTATGTAAATTTTATGCTAAAGTTAATTTTAAGGATTTTTTAAAATGAATATGACTTATTAGATATTAAAGTAAATTTTTGAAGAAAAAATTTCAAAGGATTTTGATTTTTTTTTTTTTAATGTACTTGTAAGCAAATGTAGCACAATTCATGAAAAGGGGAAACAACCAATTTCCTTTAAAATTGGGCAGAAAAAATTTTTTTTGTTTTCATTTTATTAATTTAATTCCTAATGCTTTTTATTTAATCCAATTTGCCTTATTTAAGTAGTTCTAACACCTACATTTCGAGTAATATTTCCTTAATCTTGCAGACAGCATTGCATAATAACCCAACACAATTCATTATGACTATATCATCAGACAATTTCATACAAAAGGAGATAACCATTGTATGTATTTCGTAATAGCAACAGTAGACACTCGATATGAAAAAATCCTCATCTTACAAAGTATTATATCTTGTGTAATCTGTAATATGAATATAGAGACTTAAAATATTAGCAATCATGCTAAATTTTATTGTTTCTATTTAATCTTAAGAAACATAAAATGAACTACATAGTCTTCTTATATATAAAAAATATTCAACTGTTAAATTGTATGTATCTGATTTGACCAATTAGCTCAATTAGAATAAATCTGCTTTAAAATTTTGAATATTTAACCCTATGTCAAATTTTCAGGAGTTATTTTAACTTTTTACTTATAGTCAATATTTTAAAAATCTTTTGCTAATTTAAAAATTTCACAAGTTAAGCACTGTAATGGAACAGAAATAAAATGTATCAAAAATTTATGAAATTGCGATGAAATTACTTCGTAATAAAATTTTGAATATTTAACCCTATGTCAAATTTTCAGGAGTTATTTTAACTTTTTACTTATAGTCAATATTTAAAAAATCTTTTGCTAATTTAAAAATTTCACAAGTTAAGCACTGTAATGGAACAGAAATAAAATGTATCAAAAATTTATGAAATTGCGATGAAATTACTTCGTAATACATAAAATATAACTTTAATAAAATCTTTTTTTGTAAAAAAATAGAACCGACTCCAAAAAGCAACTGCTATTTAAACAACTAAAAAAAAAAAAATGGTATGAAATAAAACTCCAAATTGCGCCTAAAAGTATAAAATAATTTCCTTCGCCAAACAACCTATAACACTACAATTAATCATAACTTTTGAAGTCGTCGCAGAATTAAATAAAATTTAATTAGTTTTTAAAGGTTTGTTTTTAGATCCATAGCAAAAAATGCTGTTGTCTCGAATGATCCATTTTCATGTTTCCTTTATTATTTTATCACTCTATACATTTGGTCCATTAGTAGCATCTACATAGAACAGTGAACATTCTTCCCAATGTGGTATTTATGTTTTTACGAAGTTAGAGTTTCCTTTGCAAATTTGGTATAACTTTGATAACTATCATTCTTGGTGGCTTTCGGATTTGGCGATCAAAACGTAATGCAAAAATATACGCGCAAGATGTATATTTTCATAATATATATTGTACGAAGTATTGTCTCATATTCTTGATTACTCTCTTAATATACCTTATCAAAATTATCATGATATCCCAAAGAAATTAAATATGTTTGCCAGATAATTTTGCGAATTTTCTCTCCAGCATTTTCGCCAACTTTTGCTGCTTACGAAATCTTGTTTGTTTCCTTGAATCAAAGTAGTTTTCGGCTGCGTTTTGCAGGTGACAGTATGAGATGTGTATTTTGAATGCGATTTGATTTTTGAATTGAACAAAGGTATCAATTTTTATTTAATTTTGCGCCGACTTCAAAAGTTATGATTAATTGTAGTGTTATAGGTTGTTTGGCGAAGGAAATTATTTTATACTTTTAGGCGCAATTTGGAGTTTCATTTCATACCATTTTTTTTTTTTTTTTTAGTTGTTTAAATAGCAGTTGCTTTTTGGAGTCGGTTCTATTTTTTTACAAAAAAGATTTTATTTTTCTCTTTTCAGTGAAAACTTATTTATATAGCAGAACATCAGAAGACGTTTGACGGCAGTTTCACAATTCACAACTTCCAAGAAAAGTGACATAACTCAAAAAATGGTTTATGTCGCTGAAAAATACATGAAATGCACCCAACGTGAACAAAAAAGTTACATCTCCATCTAGAAAGTTATCCACTCGAGACATAGTTGTGCCAGTTTTATTCTAGTCAAATTATTTTTAAGTTTATTTTTCTCAAATGCTGCATTTTTAAGTTGTGTTCCTTTCCTTGCCTTTATCGGATATGAGCGAAAAACTATCTATTGAATGAACATGCGTTAAATTAAAAAGTCTTTAGAAATGTAAAGAACGGATACGTTGTATTGGTAACCAAAAATTCTGTTAGGCATATATATTGAACTTTACAGTGAATACGTGTTACCCGCTGCGCTGGAAATTGCGCAGCGTAAAGTTCTAACAAAGAGCAAAATATGCATTGCAGCTGACGGACAGAAGTTTCAACAGCGATACTTACATACTGCTTTTACCAGTGTAGCTGCATGCGTTCAGCAGTTAGAGTGAGAACAGACTTTTGTGAGTATCCTGTAATTTGTTTATATCTAATGAAATCACAATGAAACATATTTCAGGCCAAGATTATTACGACAACAAAAAAAGTATTAAAATTAAATCATCTCTTACGAAGTTATAAGCTAACAAATTTCAACAACAACAACGAGAAACTTGGTTTGTATTGAGAACCTCTTCCTTTTTGAAGTCGGTTTAAAACGTGTATGCGTTAATCGATGTGACCGCTTACAATAACCATACTTTGAATTTTACATAGCATAAATGTCACCCGCTATGCTACAACATATGCAATGTCGTTCAAGTCTGCACAAAATAGGAAATTGTGAACAAACAAATGCACGTGTTAAGCATTCTGTTTTTAGCATTAATGTCTAAACTACCTTTTCCTACTAAATCGATGATGGTCTGCAATTTTATAATTCACTTTTTTCCCCTGTCTTGAACCGTTTCCGAGATAGGGACGCTAAATCCACTGTTTTCCAACAGGTGGCGCTGTAGGCGGTTGAATCGCGTAGCACATGTCCACTTTACTATGCCTACATATCACTTTTATGATTATAGCTGCAGCTGTTCAGCAGTTAAAAGAGTCGGGACTGACTTTTTTGAGCACCCTGTATTTTTAATGATCGTAAAGATATTACAATGGGACCTATTTCAGACCAAGACCTTTCCAATAAAACAAAAAGCATCAAAATCGGATCATCCGTTCAGAAGATATGAGCTAACAAACAAAAACAAAAACAAAAAAAACACACGCTTTGAGCTTTTTGAAGTCGGTAAATTAGGGCATCTCTTACGAAGTTATAAGCTTACAAACACCAACAACAACACACAGCTCAAATTACGAACACCCTCAACAGTCTCCTTTCTGAAGTTGGTTGAAAAGGACTTTCCGCCAATTGATGTGACCACTTACAGTAACAGTACTTTTAACCACAGAGTATACGTGTCATCCGCTACGCTGCAAAGTGTGCAACGTAGTTCAAGTGTGCACAGTGTAGGAAATTGCGAACTAACAACAGCACGTTTTAAGCGTTCTATTTTTAGCAATAATGTCTAAAAACTGTCTTTTTGTAGTAAATTGATGTTGCTCTACAACTTCGTGATTAACTTTTCTCCCATCTTGAACCGTTTTTGCGATAGAAGCGCTAATTCCATTGTTTTCCACCAGATGGCGCTTTATTTTCTTTAGATTGTGAATATATTACAATAGGACCTACTTCAGACCAAAATCTTTACAACAAAACAAAATGTATCAAGTAACCGTATTTTGAACTATATAGCGTATGTCTCACCAGCTACGCTACAACGTGTGCAATGTAGCTCAAGTGTGCACAGTGTAAGAAATTGCGAACAAACAAATGCACGTTTTTAGCATTGTATTTTTAGCATCAATGTCTAAACTAACTTTTCGTACTAAATCGATGATGCTCTGCAATTTTATAATTCACTTGTTCCCCCTGTCTTGAACCGTTTCCGAGATAGGAACGCTAGCATGAATGTCTAAACTATCTTTTTGTAGTGAATCGGTGATACTTTTCAACTTTGTAATTCACTTTTTTCTCCAGAACCGTTTTCGAGATAGGAACACTATCTCCGCTATTTTCCACCAGGTGGCACTGCAAGCGGTTTAACCTTTTACTGAATGGCCACTTTGCTATACTTACATACCTTTTTTATTACTATAGCTGCAGCCGTTTAGCAGTTAAAAGAGTTTGGACCGATTTTTTTGGGCACCCTGTATTTTCGTTAGATCGTAAAGATATTACAATGGGACCTATTTCAGACCAAGACCTTTTCAACAAAACAAAAAGTATCAAATTCGGAGCATCCGTTCAGAAGTTATGAGCTAACAAACATAAAAAAAAAACATACGGTTTGAATTGAGAACCTTCCTTCTTTTTTTGAAGTCGGTTAAAAATATTATCTATACGTACATTGTTTCTTCGACTTATACATTGCACACATGTAATCCAAATTTTCAGTTGTCGAATCACAAACTTGTTGTGCCCGTCACATCATTAAAACCCTTTTTATCTCTTATAATATTAGAGTTTTATTTTTAATTCATTTTAGTTTTGGTATTAAATTTATCTTAAAATCTAAATATATTTTATAATAATAATAATCAACTTATAAAGTATTTAGTACTTATGAAGTATGAACTTATAAAGTATGATTTTTTTTCCCATTGAAAGATTATTTATTTTTTTACAGTAATTAAAAAATTATAATATCATTACATACCAAATGTATACAAACTTTTAGCTTTAATTAACTTAAAAATTTATACAAATACGTAATTATTAAAAATTTTTTTGTTTTTAGTTTTATAACAATATACCATCGTTTCAAATTCAATAAAATACATTTCATATTGCCAACACGATTGAATTTTTCTGTGAAATGTATCTTATCTAAAAATCAGAATATATTGAGTTTTAAAAGTACAATCTACAATATAATAATAATAATAATAATGATAATGATGATGATGATGATGGTGATGGTGATGATGATGATAACAACAACAACAACAATAATAATAATAATAATAATAATATTTCAATAAAAACATTATTTATTTTACCTTCTTACAGCGTTTAAAAAGTAATAACACTACTCTATCACAAATATTTTCAAAAACCTAACTTTAATCAAATTTCCAAGGAACATATATGTGCGCAATTACAGAATATAAATTTTTGAGTTTAATAACAATGTATCTGTCATTGAAGACAAAAAAGAATTAATTTAAGTTTGCCCGAATGATTAAATTTTTACGCAAAATTTATCAATTAAATTAAAATTATACTTAATTTAAAAAAAAAAAAAAAAAAACGAAAAAAGATCAATAAAATCTTATTTATGTTTGACAGTAATTAAAATATTACAAGATCTTTTCATAGCAACTTTTTTTCGTAAACTTATTTTTACTGAAACTTCAAATTAACAAAAAATGTAATTAATAAATAGAAATTACTGTTTTTTTAGTTTCATAACAATATATCATCTTTTCGAAACAAAAAACACTCCATTTTGATTCCGTGACTAAACATCAACTAATCACATGAAACGAAACATATTATATTTTATGACCAATAACGAACAAGAAATTACTTGAAGCTTTCCAAATTAGTGAAAAGGTATTTGATTGGATAAAAGATTGATGATATTTGTCAAAACAAATATGAAAAGATTGATGTTTAATAAACAGTCAAAGGGAAATGGATGAAATTTGTTCCGAATGCATTTCCATTCAACAAGGAAATAAAATGACTGGAGAATAAACTGGTTTTGTTTGAACCTTTTGAGTTTAACTTTAGAAATTTTAAAATATTACGTTTCGTGTTCCAGTGCCATTGTAAATTCCACTGGGAAGGATAGATTTTGTTTTGAAAAGAAGCAGTATGTCAATAGCCTATGAGTTTAGAATGAACGATGAATTCAGAGTCATTATCCGTTCTGATTTAGATGCATGAAATGGGAGATAATTTATGTTTTCAAGAACAATTTAACTGCTTTGATATTGTTCAGTATTCCTTTTACATAAAATTTCATGTTATGTTTCTCATTAATGTTCTGATATGTATGAGACATAAATCTTATTTATTTTGACAGCAAAACTTTTGTTTCGGAGAATGTTTAAAGCAAAATTATTTTAACTGGCCTTGAACAATATACACCATTTACTGAATTTAAAGTTCTCTTTAATCTAATCGGGAAAGGTAATGGGAATCAAAAATCCGGTTTTCGAATAATGTATATTTTTGAAAAATCATTATTCTTTGTCATTACTAATTTTAAATTTACAAAATTCATTACCAATTAAAAATTTCAAAAAAGAATTATGAGAGAAAGATTTTTGAGATGCAAAGTATAAAATAAGTCTACACTTTAATTTATTTTGAAACTTTGCAAAATCATGTTATGTCAATTGAAATTATATGTAACTTATGTTTTTTAATATATTTTAAGATATGAAATCGTTTTTTTTTTTTTTAAATGTATTTTTTTATTTGTTTTGATTGGATAATTTTTTTTTTAATTGCCATGTCGGCCAATTTGGCAGTGCATTGACGTCTGAACAACAGGCTCCGAGTTCGAATTTCAATTAAGGTGTACACATATATTGTCTCCAAATTCTATGTATAAATTAATGTCTTTGTAATAAAAATTGTAAAACCATGTGGGCTGTATTATTCCATATATTAGCGATCGTCGAGGCAAAAGCGAATTCACCAAACAAGAAAAATGAATTGCCCTTAATATCAAATGAGATCTATGTAACTAAAGTTGCTTCTCATTTCATAGGCTATCTAGGGCTTTGATAGGTTCATCCATATCTCGAAAAACCGCTCATTATTTGTATTTCAATTTGTAAAATCTTTAATAAATAGTCATTGAGTATTGAAAGGGAATTTAAAAATAGGTGGTCGATTTTATATATTAAAAAAAAAAAAGAAAAGAAAAAAAAAAAACTTTTTTGACAAAGGCGTTGGATAAAGGACGGACTGTATGTATGAAATCCATGTTACTCTCCTATTTTATGAGGTATGAAACCAAGAGATAGTGTCAAAAACCAAGAGTATTTATTATATTTTCGTTTGAGAAGACGTACTTTTGCACTTAAAGATCAAAGTACTATTTTTTTTTTTTTAACTCATCGTCTTCTTGTGATATATTTGCCTAATTATTTGATACTCTGTTCTGCATTAGGTATTAAAAATGTAATTCATGCACTGTACAGATGTATTTTGTGTAAATAAAGCGTTTGGTTGACGGTAAGAATAAATTTTCATATGTTTTATTGAGTTGACATCGTCTTAGATTATTTTTTCAACAAAGTGCTTTAATATATTAAAGGACGCCGCATATACCCCTGTGTCAGTTAGAATATCATAGGCTTTTTCTAATATTAGAATCTACCTAATGGCAATCTGAATGTAAAATATATATATATACATACACACATACACATACATATATATATATATATATATATATATATATATATATATATATATATGCTAATACGTCATTTATATATTTATATATTTCACATACATGCTTGGGGATATTCTAAATGCTCTGTGTTGAAAAATATGTTTTTAATTATAATACTCGGGCTAATATTGGGATGTACCCAGACAGTCATATGTGCTCTCAGCTCGTCTTGTAATTATTTTACAGATCCTGTAGTTGTTATATATAGTGCTAACTACCCAGCAAATATGCAAAGGATATTGAAAATTTATTATCAAACTCTCTTTTTCTCAGAAAACCTGGTAGATATTCTGACAGTCAGTTATGGACATAGTACAGGGTGGTCAGAAAAACATGATAGAAAGTAAGCGATCATTGTGGAAAAAAGGCAACATGCAAGAACATGAAACATATTTTATTGAATAAAGATATGAATGACATTTAATATACAAGATGCTTAAAATGTCTACCGTCCCCGACTATAGTCTTATAAAGCCGGTTCCAAAACTCTGTCAAAATGCGTTGGAGTGTGTCGTAATCAAGTGCATCAATCTCACTTCTGATAGCCAATTTTCGGTTCTTTAGTGAATCAGGGCTATTCCTATAGATTCTAACCTTGATGTAACCCCATAATAATAAGTCGCACGGATTTGGGTCCGTACTGTATGGGGTCCACTCGATCCCGTGCCCCGTGAATTTCTCAGCATCCAATGCAATCAAATGCTCACCAAACATCGTTTCAAACCACGTGAAGACGTCAGAAGTTTTTTGGGGACGAGCCCCATTTGGCTTGAACCAGTACCGGCGTGTCCTGTTGAGATGGCCCGCATCAGGGCCAAAGTGACGCTCTAGCGACTCTCGACACTTCACTCCTGTGACCACACCATCAATAAATATCGGACCAATTATCTGCTTCGACGATATGGCACACCACACCATCACTCTTTGTGGATGCAGGGAAGAGATGGCGCTGAGATGAGGATTTTCCGTACCGCAGTGGCGCCAGTTTTGTTTGTTCACGAAACCATTCAACTGAAAATGGGTCTCATCACTGAAACAGATCTTGTATTCACTGATGGAACCATTTTTAAGTTCCTCGATTATGTGGTTTGCGAAATCTCTCCACTTCACAGTATCCCCCCCCCCCCCTTTAGCGGCTGTCAGATTTGGATCTTGTATGGACACAATCCTACTGCTTTCATTAGCCTTTGTAATGATGTTTTGGATATGCTTAATTGTTGGGCCGCCTGTCGAGTGGAAGTGGTTGGCTGATCCTCAAAGTATGCGCGCGCAGGCTCCCTGATGTCGCCAGTAACAACTGCTGATTTTCGTCCCGACGCCTTTCTTTTTGCATCTTAAACACTCCCTGTAGATTCATATCTGTCCATCAAGCTGTAAACAATGAAAATCAGTGGAAGATTAGGACCATTACATCAGCCATTTGATGGCTTAAAAATCACTGGGACTTTAGAGCGCTATAACTTACTGCGCGATTATCTCTTCACTAAGTGTCCTTTTCATTTTGAACTCTGAACGACATGCCCGTCGAACGGGGACATTACATCGGTTATTCTCATAAAATTTTCCTACGATATATAACCGATCTTAAAAGGTTTGTGATTCTATATTGCTTATTCTTTATTTCCGGTAATTAAGCATTCAACTGAAATGTCACTATACGTGCTATTATAATATGGAAGAATTATATTTGCATCAATACATTTGAAATTAGAAACTTAAAATACTTCCTATCATGTTTTTCTGACCACCCTGTATATCACATACAAAAAAATATATCAGCTTTTATAAAAGAAAACTTCATTACTTTTACAATAAAAACAATTTTTTTTCTATAAATCTAAGCAAAAAAAAAAAAAAAAAAACACCATACATTCATGAGGTTTTTTTTTTTTTTTTTTTTTTTTTTTACAAATTTAAATTAAAACAAATTTACGTTAGAAATATCTGGCAACATAAAATTACAGTATTCATTTCATTTTTAGCTCTCTTCATTCTCTTCTTTATGTGTATTTTTGTTATAAACATATGCTTTTAGGAGGATGGGTATTTAAAATATAAATATTATCCTAGAGTCGCTATATTTAATTTATAAAAGTAAAGAATGTCCTCCAGATATATTCTATACATACATTCCTCTCCCAGAGAAGGTTCTTAACTTAGTGAGTTGTTACAATTGGAACATTTCGCAGTATTCTAGAGCTTCCCTATTTCTAAATGGCAAAAAACATGTTTCCTGCTCATTATCATTTACAGGGTAGTCCGAAAAACATGATAGAAAGTATTTTAAGTTTCTGATTTCAAATGTATCGATGCAAATATAATTCTTCCATATTATAATAGCACATATAGTGACATTTTAGTTGAATGCTTAATTACCGGAAATAAAGAATAAGAAATATAGAATCACAAACATTTTAAGATCGATTATAAATCGTAGGAAAATTTTATGAGAATAACCGATGTAATGTCCCCGTTCGACGGGCATGTCGTTCAGAGTTCAAAATGAAAAGGACGCTTAGTGAAGAGATAATCGCGCAGTAAGTTATAGCGCTCTAAAGTCCCAGTGATTTTTAAGCCATGAGATGACTGATGTAATGGTCCTAATCTCCCACTGATTTTCATTGTTTACAGGTTGATGTACAGATATGAATCTACAGGGAGTGTTTAGGATGCAAAAAGAAAGGCGTCGGGACAAAAATCAGCGGTTGTTACTGACGACATCAGGGAGCCTGCACGAGCATTCTTTGAGGATCAGCCAACCACTTCCACTCGACAGGCGGCCCAACAATTAAGCATACCCAAAACATCATTACAAAGGCTAATGAAAGCAGTAGGATTGTGTCCATACAAGATCCAAATCTGACTGCCTCTAAAGGGGGGGGATACTGTGAAGTGGAGAGATTTCGCAAACCACATAATCGAGGAACTTAAAAATGGTTCCATCAGTGAATACAAGATCTGGTTCAGTGATGAGACCCACTTTCAGTTAAATGGTTTCGTGAACAAACAAAACTGGCGCCACTGAGGTACGGAAAATCCTCATCTCAGCGCCATCTCTTCACTGCATCCACAAAGGGTCATGGTGTGGTGTGCCATACCGTCGAAGCAGATAATTGGTCCGATATTTATTGATGGTGTGGTCACAGGAGTGAAGTATCGAGAGTTGCTAGAGCGTCACTTTGGCCCTGATGCGGGCCATCTCAACAGGACACACCGGTACTGGTTAAAACTAGATGGGGCTCATCCCCAAAAACTGACGTCTTCACATGGCTTGAAACGACGTTTGGTGAGCGTTTGATTGCATTGGATGCAGTTAAATTCACGGGGAACGGATAGACTGGACCCCATACAGTCCGGACCCAAATCCGTGCGTATTCTTAGTGGGTTACATCAAGGTTAGAATCTATAGGAATAGCCCTGATTCATTGGAACACCTAAAATTGGCTATCAGAAGTAAGATTGACGCACTTGATTACGACACACTCCACCGCATTATGACAGAGTTTCGGAACTGGCTTTATAACACTATAGTCGAGAACGGTAGACATTTTAAGCATCTTGTATGTTAAATCTCATTCATATCTTTATTCAATAAAATATGTTTCATGTTCTTGCATGTTGTCTTTTTTCCACAATGATCGCTTACTTTCTATCATGTTTTTCGGACCACCCTGTATTTCGTATACTACTTCTAATTGTCCGGGGAGTATTTAGCTACACTGTAAATGTCCAATAATCGGATGTCCAATGGATATATGCAAGATAATTTGTACCATTTGAAGGATATCTACATTGATCTCTTAAGTGTACTAACATATATTAAAAAAAAAAAAAAAAAAACATTCTAAGGACAAAAATTGATGTGACATTGTGACACCCATGGGATATCTTATAACTGTATGAAGGACTATTTCAACAACCCTGAAGATGTAAGGATATCTTTAAAATGATATCTTTTGGGGAGTATTAGAATATCATTGAGTTGTTTGGATATATTTACGAACGATATTTCTATAGTAACAATTTTAGATAACATAATTAAAGAAAAATATTAAAAAATTTCCATCTTGTACACTTTTTAACAGAAATGGGGTTAAAGTTACACTTACTCAAATCCTATCTCATATATTTTCCTGAAAATGTAGGTGAAGTCATTGAAGAAGAAGGAGAACGATTTCATTAACGCATCAAATGATGGAATATTACACTTTTAGAAGATCATTTGTGAATGCTGCATAGCAAATACAAGCGTTCACAAGAGAAAAGGCTGTAAATGGGGCTTAAAAAGAGACACTTAAAAGATAATCTGAAAAAAAAATTGACTCTTCTAATGTATTTTTCTGTATGGCGAGATTTGATTATGTTGTAACCTCTCGGTGATTTCTTCAGAACTTCATCCTGAGAGTCCTGGGGTCAGATTGGGAAAAACCCAGTACTCTCTCCTTATCGTCCACGGAAGCTAAAGCCAATGTTATTTCATGAGAATTTTCCTCATTATAACTCATTAACTCCTCAACTGCCCCGGATGTATATAGAAGCTTTTATGAAGCACGATCTTTTGTATTGTACTACTACCAATGCACGGATTAGGAGAGTCTATAGGATATATAACGAATGTTACGGAAAGGTAGTAATTTTCATCTTACATATAGAGGGCTACCAGATCTCGAGAATCCACCAATCAGCGCGTCAATCAGAGCGTTTGTTTAAATTTGTAGCGGTTCATTGGTCGTTCTCGGAAATCGGATGATGACAGAAGCCGAAGGGGCGGGCTTTCACTTTCTTCCGATGTTTCAAAGATACTACACTAGGCGGCGATCGGATCGTTTTCCTCTACTCGGCTGAATTAATGCGGAAAAGAAAGCTGCGTTTTCCGCGCTGGCTGCCCTATCTCGTTTATCATCCTATAGATTCTCTTAATCCGTGTACCGTGTACCAATGAAACTAATGACACGGCTCGACAATGCAATAAAATAACCTTGAAAGTGATCTTGACTGTGTTTAAAAAGAATTTACTTATTTCAAAGTTGAGAGAGAACAACAATGGCACTGGGAAGAGAATCTCGTAAATTTTCCTCGGCAGGTAAAAGGTTAACTAATACGTATAGGGTGATTCGCTACCGGTGCGACAAACTTAGAGAAGATGTAGTGGGCACAAAGGCGATTAGGAATTGCATAGCAATACATGGTCGGAAATGCAGTCCTAACTAGGTTAGGGGTTTGTCAGAGGGTGTAATTATTAGCATACTTATAATTTGTTTTAAGATTTCGGCTTTTAAATGTCATTTCGTGATCAACATGTATTCATAGTTTTCATACTAACAATTCTGAGAGTGGTTCTTGACAATTTTTATTTATTTATTTATTTTGTAATAGCCCTTAACTTCTTAACTCTCATGTATGTGAAATCCACGGATACAATTACTTTCCTATTTATTGTTTTCTGAAAATTTTAGGGAAGCATCACACTTTTTGAAATATATTTAAAAATATCAGATGAAATATCATTTATGATGCATATCATTCATATGCTTATATTAACATAAGTGTCTTCAATTCAATCAAAATTAGAAACATTTGGGTGTATTTTTAAACAATTATAAAAGGACTAAAAAATCCTCTATCTCATTAGGAATGCATTTACGACCCTGCATTGCTATGCGGATCCGAATTGCCTTTGTGTCCCCCTATATCGCCTGTAATTTTGTCCCACTGGTAGTGAATCACCCTGTATTTTTAGAATACGTTTACACATTCACAAAAATCACAGTTGTCAAACAGGTTATCACTTTGTAAAAATCGATTTTATATTTATATTTTTAATGTATTTTTTTAAAGTTGTAAATTGTGGATTAGGACAATTTTCAGGTCTAATAAATAAGAAATCCTACGATATTCTTTGTGGGATTTAATTTTAAGTAAAAAAAGATATGATAACTTACAAAATTATAGATGCTCATGAAAATGGATAAGTAATTTTAACAACTTGAATGAAATAAATGTATCACGAGCGCCATATAACAAGGTGCATTATCATATTGAAATGCTGATTATGGAAGAGTCTGAAAGACCCCCAAAGTTGTCGGCAAGGTATCAACTTTTTATTGGCTAAGTTTTATTTCGGGTTAATTGATCCCTTGAACATGAAAATCTGCCAGACTCACCGAAAAATTATGTATTTTCGTATCGTAATGTTCGGGGAATATGTCATTGTTTTAAAAGTGCTATTTTCATTAAGTCAGTCACATTTCCGTGATCAGATTTGCTTGTTTCCGTGAGTTCGAAATAAGTTAAACTTGACTCATCAGAGAGAACAACTTCAGACCAATAATTAATTGATCATTTTTTAATTTTTTTTAACCCTCTAATGTCTTGGTTTTCAAATAATTTTCAGATTTCCTGGCAATTAAACCTGCTTTGTTTAATTGTTATTTAACTGTATTTAGATAAATTATGTTACAAAACACTTTTTCTGAATCCCTGCTATGTTCTAAATGTAATACAAACTGATTTTTTAAGAGCTGACTTCTTAACTTGCGGTTATTTCGACAGAATGTGTAACGTGACGCCTAAGCACAAATGTGCAATTTAAACAGCCAAAAATAATATATCTTGCTAAAAACCAGATCACTAATATTTTGTTAACATTTAATCATTTTGACATCCCACGTATTATTATTATTATTTATTTATTTATTTTATTTTTTATTTTTTCGCTCCAAAATTTATATTTTTTGTGGTATCGTTAATTGCCTTATTCTTGACATTTTTTAAAATACTTTCTAAAATTACAACTTTCCGAACAATTGCATATTGATTTTAACGCTTGGCTCAATTCTGAATTGAATGCGGAACACAACGTAATAAAATTTGTTTAAAAATTTACTTTTGAAACAATAAAATTAGCGATTACAGAAAAAAAAGGGGAAATATCCAAGTGCTGTTTTTTTTTTTTTTTTTTTTTTTTTTTTTTTTTTAGGTTGATTTCTTTAGAAATCGACCTATTGCAATCACTTCGTTTATCTCTATATCTATCTATCTATCTATCTATCTATCTATAATGAAAATTTTGTCATCACGATAACTCCCGAAATAATACTCGAAATCGAACCAAATTTGGACAGTGAACTAATCTTATAAATATCTTGGATGAGTTCGTTAACCAAGTTGCTCCGACTTTTTGTTTTCAAGTGGCAGCCACTTGAAAATTTCAAACCGACATTGTAAAAAGCATATTTAAAGCAAGCTTTGCTTGAATTTTGTTGTAAATACAGGTCACATGAGGGTCTCAATGATGTTTATTAATGAAGTTTATCCGCCATTTTCAATAAAGTGGCAGATTTTTTAAGTTAAACGGGACCACTTGAAATCAGGCTACCACTTGAAAATTTAAAATCCCTATAACTTCCGAAATAATACTCGAAATCGAACCAAATTTGAACAGTGTCTTAACTTATCTTATAAATATCTTAGATGAGTTTGTTAACCAAGTTGCTCCGCCATTTTGTTTTCAAGTGGAGACCACTTGAAAATTTCAAATTCAAATTGTAAAAAGCGTATTCCGATTTTTTTTTTAATTTTGATGTATACATAGATTACACAAGTGTCTCAAATAACTTTATTAATGAACTTTATCCGCCATTTTTAATAAAGTGGCGGATATCTTAAGTTAAGCGGGACCACTTGAAATTAGGCCACCTCTTGAAAATTTAAAACCATGGTAACTTCCGAAATAATACTCCAAATGGAACCAAATTTGAACAGTGTCTTAACTTATGTTATAAATATCTTAGATGAGTTTGTTAACCAAGTTGCTCCGCCATTTTGTTTTCAAGTGGAGACCACTTGAAAATTTCAGATTTAAATTGTAAAAAGCGTATTCCGAAATTGCTTGAATTGTGATGTAAATACAGACCACATAAGGATCTGAATGAAGTTTATTAATAAACTATATCCGCCACTTTTAATAAAGTGGCAGATATCTTAAGCTAAGCGCGGTCACTTGAAATCAGGCTCATACTTGAAAATTTAAAATCACGATAACTTTTGAAATAATACTTCAAATCGAACCAAATTTTGACAGTGATATTATCATATAATTATCTTGAATGTTTTCACTAGGCAACTTGTCCCGACATCTTGTGTCTAAGTTCCAGCCACTTGAAATCACACTGCCACTTGAAAAAATACTAAACTGATTCAAATAAAAGCTGGTTAGTGAACTTTTGGTTCAAATATCTAGGATAAGTTCTCTTGATGACTTGATCCGCAATTTTATTTTCAAGTGGCGGCCATTTGAAAATTTGTCATTATGGTAACTTTAGTAAGACAGAATCAATTCGCTTCAAGTTTGGGTAGTGGATTTATCATTCAAATATCTCAGATAAGTTCGCTAGGCATCTCACTCCACTTTTTTTTACAAGTGGTGCCACCTGAAAATTTCTTATGATTATAATTTTTGAAATTCTGATTTAATTTAAACTAGAACTGGACAATGAACTTATCGTACAAATGTACTGGATGATTTCGATGGGCAAGTTGTTTTGCTATTTTGTTTTACAAGTCGCAGCCACTTAGACTGCCACTTGAAAATTTGCCATAATTATAACTTTTGAAACACGGCACTGATTTAAACCACAGTTGGACAGTAACCTATGCTTCAAATATCTTCGATGTGTTTGCTGGAACTTTAGAAATACTTAATCAATTCAAATCAAAGTTGAAAAATAGATTTATCATTCAAACAACAAAAATTAAGAAAATTCACGTAACTCATGAACCAATCACGTTATTGAGTCCATCTTTGGTATATCGATAATAAGTATTTTCTCGCCAAAAGTCGCCAAAAAAGTCGCCACAGGGGAAAAGTCGCCAAATTTGGCGCCAAATCCATTAAATGCGTTACTGGATCTTTTTAATCCGTTTTTAAAGTAAAATTAGACTATTTTAATGCTAAAACAAACTAGAAATGCAGGAAACTAACATTTTATCAACTTACTAAGCCTCTTTGAAAGAATTTCTACAAAAAAAAAAAAAAATATTTTCAAATTTGCAACGATATCTTAGATGAGCAACTTTCTCTGCCATTTTTATCGAAGTGGCAGCCACTTAATTTTTCAACACAATCACTTTTGAGATTTTGAATTAATTCGAACTATGTGTGTACAGTAGATATCTCACAAACGCATTTCATATATTTGTCTACTTAACCCACCATTTTTTTTTTTCCTAGCGCCGGCCACTTGAAAATTTTAAATTCACATAAAAGTGTATTTATGAACCGATTTGTGCACTCCATAAACTCCATATGTGCATAGCCTACATCAATATTTCTACCAAGTGCATTAATAATTTGTAGCCACCATTTTGAAACAAAATGACGTCTACTTGATAAGGAAAAAGAAATCAACCTACCCTTCCTAAAAAGCCGGAAGGTCTTGTTTTTTTTTTTTTTTTTTTTTTTTGTCGTTTAGTGTATATATTTATACTTTGATGCAAAAAATAAAAATAAATGAATTTCAGAATTTTTAAAACTTATTATTATTAGTTTTTAAATATATATTAATACAAAAGTAATAAATGGATGTACCGACATTTTTGATTTATTATCAGGGATTTTTTTTTTCTACGATTTTTATAATTTTTATCTCAAACTAAATTGTAAAGAGCATACGAAAGTCATGAAAGTATGGAAAACAGTCGTTTTGAAAAAAATGCCATGTTAAAAGTATTTTTACACTTACTTGTAAAAATTATTCTTTCAGAGAAGCTTTTCGTTTTATTAAAGTCGACACCTTTTACAGATATTTCATCCCTAAGTTGTTCACAGAGTATGAATCAAAACTCCTATGCAAATTTATTAATGGTAAAAATATGAAGTTTTTTTTTTTTTTTGCTATTATATGTGTTAAGTACAAGCTTTCTTTCGATAACAATTTGTAACAAGCACAATGGAAATGACATAATGTTATTACAATCTTTTGAATAACATCTATTAATTTTTACTTATTTAAAAATGATGTTAAATATATACAATATATTTAAAGTAAATGATTGAATACGTTCATTCAAAGTAATACATGACGGATGTTTGTATCAACTGGAGCCACATCAAATTTGATATTTTTAAGTTTAATACGACAATTTTATTCTTTGAAATTAACCGAAATTTAAAGTAAAAAATATGTGTATACCGGGTGATCCAAAAGCACAAAAAAGTAAAAAAAAAAAAAAAAAAAAAAAAAAAAAAAATGTATTATTCAAAAAATGTTGACCTTAGTAATATGTGGTTTTCAATAAAATGCACAAAAACACAAGCCACCCAGCCCCCCCCCCTTTTTTTAAGTAACAAAAAGTTTACTGTCAAATGAATTTAACTTTTCTCCTTTAGGTTATTGTTTTACAGTGTCTCAGTACCATAGACCTATGAGAAGAGTGTACGGGACAATAGCAACTTTTTTTAGTGGCAAAGATAAATCATAAAAAGGTCATGTGAATGTTGATCTACAGGAAACCAAACTGACCAATATTGAAATTTACTCGTCATGCTCTAAACTCTGCTTTTTATTAAGCAGACGATATTTTCCCATTTTCTTTGAAAGTTCTTTTTAAAAAAAATATTTCACTTTAAAAGTTAGATTGTTTTGAATTTAAAAAGAATTTTATAGCAAGAAATAGTAATTAGATGTACTTTAAAAACCCTAGAATTTATGTAAAATAAGGATTTTATTTCACAGGTAAGATTTTTTTAAATATTTTATTATTTCGTTCTTTTTAAGTAATTATTTTTATAAAATGCTTATAATTGCTATACTTATTTCTCTAAATTGAATTCGTTTAGCTATATTATATCTTATATTATTTCAAAAATGTCCATAATTATTTATGAGAGTTAAAACGAGTATAGACAAACCATAGTTATAAAAACTTTTGAACTTTGTTAGATGTTAATAACAAGGTAAAAATAAATTTCAGCAGCTATAATATTTTACACTAGTTTTGCTTGCTGTATCTTTTAATAATAATAATAATAATAATAATAATAATAATATATATATATATATATATATATATATATATATATATATATACATATATATATATGTATATATATATATATACATATATAGTTTATTTATTTATATTCAAAACAAAAAGTTGCCAATAGCGCGATAAATGCCGAAAAAGGTAATATTTTTCAACATTCACATGGTTTCATCTATGCACCTTTTCTTATATTCCCATAATAATGGAATGTTCCGTCCACTTTTATAATAGGTCTAATGCTCAGTACATTATGCAACACGCCTAAATCAGATTAATCAGCATTTGCAATGTGGTGTCATTTGAGAAGACGGGTGGGTCTGTGTAAAATGTAAGAAGAGACTGCAAATACAGCGGAACGTGTCAGTCAAAAATTTAACTCTTTTTTTTTTTTTTTTTTTTTTTTATTATTATTATTATTGAAAAAACAATTCTATGCTTTTCTGTGCATAATCCTTTTGTGATAAAGTCAATATTTTTTGAATGACATATATAGATAGATAGATATAGATATAGATATAAATATATTATGTGACTTTTAAATTACTCGGTATGGTTATTTTATATAGTTCAAAATTTCTATAATAAAATTTTTATTTCAATCATTTTATTTTTAAATATATCTTAAATTTTTTCTACAAATTCTAGTTTGTTATTCATAATCCTTGTCAATGCTTAGTTAGATTTCAAAATATGTAAATAAAGAATTTACTTATTACTAGATTCAGAAAAAAAATAATAAAATGAATTATTTTTAAGAATAAAAATAATTCGGCATATTTTAAAATAACTATTGAATAATAGCAGAAGAAAAAGGTTTTAAATTCCTGACTATATAATTAAATATATGTAATGTTTGATAATATTGCTTAAATCAAATATTGAATATATTAAAAAAAAACTCTTATTATACTGATTAGAATAATTATCTTAGCTTGTATTAATAATACCATCATATTTTAAAAATTAAAGTGTTATCAATTAAACATAAATCCAGAAGTATTATAGACACGTATAAACGATTACATATTGACAGCGCTTCATATGTACAGTGACATTAAATAAAGTTTCTGTCACTTTGAAGTTACTAATTAAATAACACAATGCTAAACTCATTCATATCTTAAACTAATAGAACTTCAAGTAACATTAATGAATTATTGTTTATCTATTAATAAACTGGTAGCAATTGTTTGTCAATGTCTGCTGCTACTTAATGAAGAATATTATTAGTTTGACTCACAACTGGTATGAATATTAATTTTGGGAGAATAAATTTATAAATGATGTTAAAATTAGAGATGAATGAAAACTTTGTAAAATAATGCTTTAAATTCAACAATTTTGTAGGGGGAAATAATTAAGTAAGACACTTCATCAGGCGAAAAACTGTAGAAAGGACTGCAGCATGAAAACTGCATGGATTATTGACATTCATTGACACGATATGGACATTTAATTAACGATAAAAGTAATAATAAACGAACCTTTTTAAGCAAATAAATGTAAATCCTAGTACGAATAAAAAATGCAGTAGACTCTCGTATAACGCGGGGGATACGTTCCGCGTAATAGAAAATCGCGTTATAAGAGACATAACTGAGCAGACGATTTCATTCTGCAATGATACTGTAATGACTTTTAGACTGACTAGAGGGCGCTGTCTGTCCAGCGCAGACGAAAAAGACTTTCGAATTGAAGAAAGTTTAGTTTTTTTTGAGAGGGAATGATGCAACGCCGAGAATAGCTTGCCTGGCTTGAGTGCCGGTCTTGTTTTATTATTTTTGGTCCAAAGATTAACGACCATTTTATGCAATATGTGCTAACGTGTTTTCGTTTACCTTTTATGTATGTGTGTTTGTGTCGTATAGTGTTTGTAAATGAGAAATAAAAAAATATTTCTCTAAAGAAAAGCAATCTTCTCTTGATGATTTCAAGCTTACGATACATCACAATACCAAAAGCGTCGGGTGTTGGCATAGTAACCGAGCAATCCTTATCTAATGTCGACACGTTCTTCCTTTATCTTACGCGTTATACGAGACTCTTTATAGCGTTGTGTGAGTAAATAGTCGCAGATATTTCGTCGCGTTATACGAAATCGCGTTTTGTGGGAGCGCATTGTACGAGATTCTACTGTGTTTAATAATATTTAAATTGAATAACGATGATATTGCTAGTTATTGAACAAGTTATAAACGGTTATTTTTTAATAAGTTTTGAAATATTTCTCTACATTTGGCAATCAAACATTAGAATCACTCCAATACTAGTATAACTGAGCAACATCCCAAAACACACACACACACAAAAAAACAAAACAAAAAAACGCTAAGGGAGCTTATCTGATTCATGTACCCAAACGTTCTTAAAAACGATCACTATTCTCAAATTTTAAAACAGACAATAGTGCCATACGGATTCCAACGCAAGAGCTCCATGCAACAACCTTGAGTAAAACTTGGAGTATTATATAACTGTCGCCAGTGATGAATAATTGTTCTTTAATTAGTCAAATGTGTTATTCATGGGAATGGTTACTGATTTTATCGAAATTAAGAAAGAGCTTATTGTTACAACCCAGCGGTTAGAAACGAGTATCTCAAATATCACAACATTCGCTCTGCAGGAATTTAGGTCTTTACCCAACTTAAAATTATATCTATCAACTTTTCAGAAATTCCCCCACGTTCCCCCTTGAGGCGGGGGGGGGGGGGCAAAAGACAAAAATTGTTTGTCCGGTTATCACTTGAGAACTGCTGGATGGAATTAAGCGGCGCAGGAGTTTAAGGAGTTTAGGTTTTTACCCAAATTTTAAAACAGTCAATACGGATTCCCACGCAAGAGCTCCATGCAACAACTTTGAGTAAAACTTGGAGAATTATATAATTGTCGCCAGTGATGAATAATTGTTTTTTAATTAGTCAAATGTGTTATTCATGGGAATGGTTACTGGTTTTATCGAAATGGAGAAAGAGCTAATTGTTAAAACCCAGTGGTTAGAAGCGTGTATCTCAAATATCGCAACATTTGCAAACTGCTTCCAGCTACTAATACTAAGGAGACTTGTCACCATTGACTTGGAGCCACTGAGGTATCATTTGCGAGCCTATATTTTTATTTAATATTTATAAATTGAACTATATGAGATTTGTTCAAAAATATAAATTCTGGCAACAATTATTAGGGTTTTTGATACATTTTTTTTTTTTTTTTTTTTTCAGATTTGAATTATTAGTTAACCATCAAACTATAGGTATGGGGAACTTAGGTAATCGTGAAAATTTCCGACCTCGGTTTTTTGACTTTTTTACCCGTTTTCAGGTGAGAGGAATCCGAAAATGACAAAATCTATATGGTGTCTGTCTGTAGGGTGTCTGTTAGTTTGTTAGTCCGTTAGTGAGTTTGTTAGTCTGTGTACACGGTATTTCAAGAACAAATAGTCGCAGAGAAGCCAGATCATTTTTAAAATGCTACTTTCGACACTGGCAAGAACACTATTTGTTTGAAACATTCGAATTAAAAAGCTTCGCATGTTATTATAAATTTACGATTTTCTTAACGTGGGAGAATAGCGCAAAATTTCACTTAAACGTCCATTAAGTAGAAAATATTTACTGTAAAGATATCAGGACAGTTTTAAAATATCAGTTTTGAATTCGGAATGAACATCATTAATTATAAACATGCTACTTTGAAAGTTTCGCAATTTATTTGGAAATTACGAAATTCTTAACATGGCAGAATAGAGCAAAATTTCACATAAACGTCAATTTGAGGGATATTTTCATCGTAAAAATGTCAGACCACTTTTTAAATATTATTTAGGATACTGGCATGAATATTATTGAAGATGAATTTTCCAATATAAAAATTTCGTAAGTTATTGGAAATTTACGAATTTCTTAACATGGCAGAATAGGGCAAAATTTCACATAAACGTCAATATGAGGGTTATTTTTTTCGTAAAGATGTCAAACTACTTTTGAAATATTTTTTAGGATACTGACATGACTATCATAGACTATGAATTTTCCAATTTAAAAAATTCGTAAGTTATTTGGAATTTAAGATTTACTTAACATGGCAGAATAGGAATACAATTTTTAATAAAATCACACAATCAACTGTGGAAGAAAATCATATTTATTGAAATTTAATTTTTCCGACTGAGTGAAAATAATACCTGGACCGGGACTCGAACCCCGGATCTTTGACTTACAAGGTCAAGGCTCTACTATTTGAGCTATCCAGGCCGACATCCCGGTCAGCATTACTCACTCAGAAAACCTTTTAGGCAGAAACAATCTGGTCTATCATTTAGATAGCTCAACAGAAATAAGCCGCAGGAAATGGAAAACACCATTAAACAATGGGAGAATGAAATACAATTTTTAATAAAATCACACAATCAACTGTGGAAGAAAATCGTATTTATTGAAATTTAATTTTTCCGACTGAGTGAAAATAATGCCAGGACCGGGACTCGAACCCCGGATCTTTGACTTACAAGGTCAAGGCTCTACCAATTGAGCTATCCAGGCCGACATCCCGGTCAGCATTACTCACTCAGAAAACCTTTTAGGCAAAAACAATCTGGTCTATCATTTAGATAGCTCAACAGAAATAAGCAGCAGGAAATGGAAAACACCATTAAACACCATTCTGTTGAGCTATCTAAATGATAAACCAGATTGTTTCTGCCTAAAAGGTTTTCTGAGTGAGTAATGCTGACCGGGATGTCGGCCTGGATAGCTCAATTGGTAGAGCCTTGACCTTGTAAGTCAAAGATCCGGGGTTCTAGTCCCGGTCCAGGCATTATTTTCACTCAGTCGGAAAAATTAAATTTCAATAAATATGATGGCAGAATAGGGCAAAATTTAGCATAAACGTTCATTTTGAGGATCGTAAATATATCAAACAACTTCAAAATAACTTTATGATACTTGTTTGAACATGATTGACAAAAATTATTCAAATAGAAAAGTTTCGTATGTTATTCGTAATTTAAGATTTTATCAACATAGCAAAATTGGACGATATTCCATATAAATATGCATTTTGAGGATTGATGCATTCGAAATAGTAGCATGAAAACTAAACTTCGAAATTGACCCTGATAAAATAAATTAATAGATTAGAATTAGGTAAATATATCAAAGTGAACGGTGGTTAGCCTATTAGGTAGGGATTTCATTCTGTCACTGTGTCAAGCTTTGGTCAAATTCACTTCTCTTAACATGATTATAATGTGTCTCGCACCAGAAATTTATGAGAATATAAATATGATGGGGAACTGAGCAGAGTCCACCTATGCCAACTAGTTTAAATTGCGTCTGCTCAGTTTGCATTTTTTCATGAATTTATAATCTTCGAAATGCTAAAACTTCTGCAATATTTAAGAATAAACTTTGTATATATTGTGTGTGCTTAATAGAACTTACTTAAAAAAATTAGGGATAGATTTTGGAATATCGTTAATAAAAATAAAATTATAAGTTTTTTTTTTTTTTTTTTTTTTTTTTTTTTTTTTTCAAATTTCTACACAGACATGGAATTTTCAATTTTCAAAATCCATACCTAATTCTTTTAAGTATGTTCTATCAAGCATCCAAAAGTATTAAGTTTTCTCTTAAATATCTGTAGAAGGTTTAACGTTATGAAGATCATGAATTCATAAAAAAATTGCAAACTGAGAAAACGTAATTTAAAGAAAACAAATCTGTAAAAAAAGTATAGAAAATAACACTAATTTTTGATTTAATATATATATATATATATATACATATATTATTGAAAAAAAAACTAATATAGTACATTTTATAAATATTAAATGAAAATATAAGTTTTTATATACCTTCAGTAATGCGCAGTCAAAGATGCCAAATCTCCTTAATATACACTTGAAAAAAGGGATAAAAAGAAGGTGAAGCGGTTCTGATAAAAAAATACCTTTTTTGTTTAGCAATGTAAAAATCGGAAGTTTTGTTCATTTATGAAGGAGAAAGAAAATTAATTATGCTGCTTAAAACTTAACTGGTCCTTGAATACAATACAAATTTAAGTAAAAACAGCTCTGATCACGTCATTCAAGAGACTCGTCTGCCCGTGACCGTTATATCTAATAAACAAATTCGTTATTGATTTTAATTTATAACTAGTGGATCTGCAGATCAGGAGCCTCAACGTCCTATTTGCACCACACATTATTCAATAGATCATTTTTATTTATTCCTTATTATAATATATATATATATATATATATATATATATATATAGAGAGAGAGAGAGAGAGAGAAAGAGAGATTGATTTGTTACATAAACAGAAACGTTTCTGATTTGGGCTACCACCTCCTCAAACCCCTGGTGCATCTCTCTTTCAATAACTATCTCTCTCTCTCTCTGTATATATATATATATATATATATGTGTGTGTGTGTGTGTGTGTGCATATATATGTATTCCTAATAACTGATTGTGTCGTATTAATTCCCTGTAATTAATAAATACTTTTACCAAATTTCATGCAAAATGATTATATAACATATAGGGATTATTTTGTGTAACCCTGCAAATCAATTACCACACTGAATAACATTCTTTTAAAATTCTAATAAAATTGCATTATATTTAACGAGGTGTAACCATGTTAAAATACACTTTTAAGAAATACCTACTATAGACCGTAATAGTACGAAATTATTCTATGTATCCCAGAAAAGAAGCCACAGTAATTATATACACTAAAAATAATACAGCTATTAAATTAATTATAACTCATTAACATTTCAGCCTAATTTGATTTTAGATAATTACAGTAGGTCATCGGTATTCTTTGTGGGGACCCGTAAATAAATTATTCAGTATATACATATCCTTTTTCTAGAGTAAACATGCTTTTAAGCATCAGAACACTTTTGTACGGTCCTGTACATTAATTAGGCAGCAAAAGAGCATACGTTTTCTCTAGAAAAAAAAAATAAAAAATACGCATCACAGTAATGCACGCTAATTTAATTTTTTTTTATTGCAAAGTAATGATGTCAAAATGCGTTTAAACGAAATTTACACCATATGCTGTAATGATAAGAAATTCGACGTGTCCCTGTACACAATTCATAAAAAATATAGACATAAAAAATAATACAGTTATTTCTATACAGAGCCTGAACGTGTGTGCCAGTTTGCAAGTCAATCGGAGGATTTTTGCGTTCGCTATTGCAGTACATACAAATTCTGCTCATAGGCCGTAATGATAAGAAAAAATTTGGTGTGTCCCTGTACACGATCTACAAATGAAATACACAACCGAAACTATACAGCTAAAATTCTGCGTGGCTCATAAATATGTGCACCAAATTGCAAGTCAATAGCGTGATTTTTGCGTTTGCTGTCGCGGTACATACTAATTCATCTTATTGGCTGTAATGATAAGAACAACTTAGGCGTGTCCCTGTACACGAACTACAAACGGAATACACACCTAAAACTATACAGATAATTCCGTTGGGCGCATGAATATGTGTAAAAAATTGCAAGTCAATAGCGTAATTTTTACAATCGCTGTCGCGGTACATACAAATTCTTCCCATACGCCGTAATGAAAATAAAAGATTTGGAATGTCCCTGTAGACGAACTACAAATGGAATGCAGACCCAAAACTATACAACTGGTTTCATCGGGCTCATGAACATGTGTAATAAATTTCAAATCAATAGCGTGATTTTTGGGGCCGCTATCGAGCGGCAGACATATATACAAACAGACACACAGACGGAACCCAAAATATTTTTGAGTCTCCAAACTTCCACGTTTTCTCAAAAATTGAAGGAATTAGTGTATTTTGATGTTGTTTAAGAAAAGTTATTTTCAAGAAAGTGTATTTTGTTTTTAAAATCAGGAAATTACGTCCCTGGTAAAAATGCGATCAATAGAATGTTCTGTATCCGAAAATAAATAAATAAATAAACAAAACACGAACTTTTCAGAAATATTACGATTATTTTCAATTAGAAAAATGATTACAAGACTGTACGATACGGGGAAAACGTATTCTTTGTATTACTTTATTTTATTTTTATTAAATGAAAAGCGGTGCTGCTCGGGAATATCCATAGAAAACTAGCACTCCTTCCACAGTATTACCAAATACGTTGGAAATCGCAGATGAATAAGCAATGTAGTTATTTTTGCCTCTAAACACGAGAAGACAGTGGAGAAGATGGTGCACAGATTACAAGACCCCGACATCAAAAGCACTTACTTTTTTGTCTGGTGCAGTATATTTAATGATCAACAATTTAATAATAAATATAAAGCTTTGAATAAACATTGTAAAATGCTAGAACTCGCAACAATTGTTTCGTGTCGAAAGAAAACACGACCCACTCTGATTGCAGAACTCGTGCATTCTTTGTTCGCTCCACTGACGAAGGATCGCGTCTTCTTTCGATCCCCAAACGACTTTTGCAAGTTATATAACTATATGGTGTTCATTCAAAGATTTGTACTTATTACTTTTAAACGTCAGTTCTATGGTGCTTTTAAATAACTCATGTATATAGCTTTTTATATTTTCATAGCAATTGTTAGATTAGCCTTTTATATAAGGGTGATTGCCAATCTAAGAGGTAGAAAATGAAGACTAATTTGAAAATATAAAAATTTTATCAAAAAATTTTGAAAAAATTCTTTAATTCCTTCTTGACAACTATGAATCTAATTTACTTGATGAGCTATCTCGTTGGCTATTTTTTGGTTGTTAAATAATTAATTTCAAAATTAATGTTTCAACGGAGCGGACATCACTGACCACGGAGTGGACTCTTATGAATATCCAATCCTGAAAGTTATGTTGCAGCTCTATCTTTTCATCCATATTGTTTTACTTGTGTTTTAAAAAATAATCAACAAATATTTTTACTTTAAATCTTTTGAAAAATGAAAATAACAGGAAAATAATTGTTAGTTCCGCATATTCTTTCATTTTTCTTTCATTTTTTTTTTTTTTTTTTTTTTTTTTTTTATGTGATTGATCTGATATGTTAAAGATACTTGTATTTCTTTTCTATTTTTTCTGTTAAAACTTGGAAGATTTCTTTAAGTTTCTTCTTTGATTTTACGCCTTTAACATTTTCTTTAATTGGCTCTTTTATAACCTTGCAAAAAATAATACATTTTTCATTTTCTTTTGAATTTGCTTGTGTGATATTTTTTTTTTTTTTTTCACTTTTCTCTTGGGTATTTCAGAATCAGTAGTATTATTTTTGTATTTTTCAAGCTTCCTAACCAAGTTTTTTGTTTTCTTAACGAAGCTTTTCACTGTTCTTTTTCTTCTACTTTCTAATCTGCTACATGATGATACAGTTGGTCTTGTTGTCAGAGATGGATTAATTTGTGGTAGTGTGATGTTTATGGCTGCTGAACAAGGTGTCTCAGGAGGTGTATCATCTCTGAGATGTTCTTCAAAGATTATGCTGTTTCTTCAATCTCTCCCTTTGATTTCTGTTTTGGTTCTTCCATTTTTTCCTAACACTTATTTTCATTCCTTCAGACATTTCAACTACAGTATTCTTCCTTCTGTGATATATTTATCTTTCTTTAGCTTTTCCTTCTTCATGTCTTGTGGGATCATTTCTTATGCTCCTATTACACACAAAGATGTTTCACACGACTTTCATTTCATCCAATTTTTGGAAGCTGTAAACCGAAAGAAGGTTACAATAGTTGAATTAAAAAATTGCTCGAAAAACTGGTTTACACGGTGTACAGTACATGTCAAGGCACACCTGTTTATCGCTGATTTAACGGGGATGACATGGGAGAGCGAAGAGAACAGCGGTGAATGAATTCCCACCGGCGCTGTCTTTTCTGGGCACATAAGGAGCTTTCTTCTCACTGGTTTATCACAGTCTGACTAGCCAGAAAAAATTGTTCGTATTCCCAATTTCTATTACACTGGGCATTGACGTGATTTGAGCCAAATTAACAATTGTCTCAAAAGTTGTAGCGAAAACGTGTTGTGTGTAATAGGAGCATTAGTCTTTCTCTTGCTCTCTGCATACTTTTTCTTTTTTGTTCTTTATTTTTTTCTGTAGTTTGGCTGGAAATTTTATTTTGCTTGTTATTTTTCTTATCTTTTTGATTTTCAACTGCACCTTATTTTCTTTTTGACTGAGTTTGAGCTAAGTTTTGTGCACATTTGTTTATCCTGCATTGGGTTACATGTGAATTTCCATATTTCTTGAACGGCATAATAAATTTCTGCAAAGAAAATAAATATATATTTTAAGTATTGTTTTTATAAAAAAGTTATTCAATTAATAAAAATAAAAAACAATTTCAGTTTTGCTGTAAAACAAAAATATTTTTAATTTTTTTTCTTCTGAAACTAAATTTCATTATATTTTTGCAATTATTTTTCTAAAGTGTTATGTCACCTTTTCTAAATTTTACCTTTAAAACTTTAAAAAAAAAAAAAAAGACATCATACCTTTTGCATTACTCTGTAAACAACACTCATAAAACTGTTCTTAAATTTATATTATACGAATTCTCTTCTTACATTTAAACCATGAAGAGAAATGCTTAACAGTTCAGTAAAAAATAGCAAATACTGTTTTAAAGAAGTTGAAATGACGTTTTTATAAAACCACGAATAAAAATATAAAAGTTAAGGGAAAAAATATATTTTCGTTACGCATTAAGCAATCAGTAGGCTAACAAAAAAAAAAAAAAAAAAAAAAAAAAAGGATAAAATTTATTTATCAAATATATTTAAATTATTTTTCAAGTGTATCTATTTTAAGATTAATTTTGAAAGTATCCACTCCGTGGAAAGAAGTGTCCACTCCGCGATCAAATGATGTCTACGGAGTGGACGTCCACGGAGTAGACAGAATGTCTGATTTTGAATTTTAAGGAACAAAGCAACAATGTCAGGAACAATTTAACTTTAGTGTCGAATTAAGCCATATAAACATTAATTGTAATAATAATTAGATAATAAGTAATCCTTATAATTACCTGTATACTTATGACCACGGAGTGGACTGATGAGATAGCCAAATAGAGGTATCACATGTGAAATCTATTTTAACAGAACGAAATAAAGCATTGAGTTCAGCACATGTAGGTGAAAACAAAGATGGCTTTCCCCTCTTCCTTCTCAGTTACACACTGGTGACAGGCAGTGCCATCTACTGAACTTTATGGGAAATTAAATAGTTGTCCACGGAGTGGATGCATTTCATTAGGGACATTTGTTATAAATTGATTAAAAAAACAAGATTCATTTTATAACTCTAAAATTTAATAAACATATTTTTAAGAATAATTATGTCCTGCTTAAATCAAAATGTAATTAAAAAACATTAATACTAAGCTTGAAAATAATGCTATATTCTGCAGACTTCCCTTGGGGACAGTCCACGGAGTGGATATTCCAGGTTTTACCGATAGAGTTCTAAGAAAAATAAATAACATTAAAAACTTTTATAATAATACTGAACTAGAGAAAATCGTAATAAATAGCCTAGCTGTAAATTTTTTTCTCATTGAAAATATTTTATATTCTTGAGGGCTAAGGGACATGGTTTCTACCCCTTGTGTTGGCAATGACCCATAAACAGATTTATCGCTATATTTTTTGTAATTTAAGATTGAACGATAATATTTGTTACAACAATTTAGTTGTCAAGTAAATTTTAAATACTGAAAAGTCCAACTGAGTGAGTTGTGTTATTTTTCATGAAGAAAATAAAAATAAATAAAATAAATTACATTTTCGGAATCAGATGCGTTGAATTTCAAAGTTATCAGGCGTTGTATAAAAAAGAAACTCTTTATTATTAGTATTATTATTATTTTAATTAATTATACATAATTAAGAAAAAATATTCTCTGAAAAAAGTCTATTTCAAAAACAATATTTTTGTATATTAGTCAATGATCCGTTGTTCTTGATCACTATTGAGTAAAATAATTGCGAAATGTGTTAAATTTAGAAACTGTTATGCATTTAAAAGTTGTTTTATTTTTCTGATATGATGTATTTTCAACAGTAAATTGATAGAAATTAAAATATCATATAAGAAGAAGACTAATAAAAGATTTCAATTTATTAGTAAAAAAAGGAGGTGTTCACAATATAAGTACTAATGTAAGTCTTTGCTAAAATAATAACCAAATTTTATTTAAAAAAGCATTATTCAGAAAGTTTTAAAATATAATAAAAATAACCTACATAACTTCATAAAAAAAAAAAAAAAAAAAAAAAAAAAAAGAGGAATAATAACAGATACGGCAGTAATAAATAACCTTTTAATATCAGGCATAAAAGTGAAATAGAATTTTTGATAACAGACTGCGCTGAAAACAAATCGAAGCTTAAAAACATATTAGTTTCGTTTCAATTATATTACTCGCAATACAAATTTTTACTAAATTTTAAATTCATCTTTATTTTATTTTATTTTATTTATTTACTTTTTATATAAAATTATATGTCACATTTCAGATTTTTAAAATTTTATTTTGAATTGGTGCTGTCATTTTGATTTCAGGAAAAGTAATAGATTTTCTTTTTGTATTGGATTAAAATCAAGGGAAGGTTCTCCCGCGTTTATTACATCATGCGGCAAATTCTGTGAAATGCAGTTTCAGAGGAAACCATTTCAGTTTCGAAATACAAACATCAAGTTATTATACACAGTGACATATTTAATCGAAACAAAGGCTGGAAATTATTCAAGCAACAGTTTTAAGTGCAGTGCGTCAAAGTGAAATGAAATCATCAATTATATCATGGTACTTTGATCTATATACCTTTGTAACTTCAAAGAGAAGCTGGTCCATTTACCACTTCCGGTCATTGCAAAGTTTCAAACTTACAGGAAATGGTAATTAAGCGACTCCCGCCAAGATAGCAAAATGACATTTGTCAAATAAACATATGTAACCCCATTACGAAGTGTTCTGATTAAATTTTAGATAACTTCGAACTACAAGATATTTCCCTATTCGTACATTATCTACCTTCTAAATAAATATGTTGATGCATCTTCTGGTTAAAGCTTATCACACTAAATTATTTCAAATGCAGAAATCATGTATAAATTACACTTGGCTGAATAGTAATTATGAAATTTTGTCTAGGATTCATTTAGTAAGAGAATCTGAAAGTTAAAAAGCCTTTTGAGCAGAAAATGAAATTCATTTATTCCTTTTACAGGTAAACTTTTATCAGTCTTTAGTTATATGATGTATTTCCATTGAAGTTTAGTTCCATGGATGCACTATAAGTTTAGAAACTTCTGTTGTCGAATTTATTATTATTATTATTTGCATTCATTTTTAAAAAATCCTAAACTTTTATAAAAATCTTTTACGTTTCGAAAAGTTATATTTATTTTACATTTTCCTATTACAGAATCCCAAAATGTTGAAACAATTGAACCCAAAAATCCTATTCATTTCAAGGATTAAATTGAAAATTATAAAAAAAAAAAAAAAAAAAAAAATATTTTATGACTGAATGCATTCAGTATCGATTTTACCATAATCCCAAGCATTGCCATTATTTTGATAACATTAAAATGGAAGCCATCTAAGGGGAAAAAATATGTTGTGTAAAAATCACCCGACATCCAATACTCCGTATTACACAAATGAGGAGCTAACATTTAACCCCTTAACGCGCGCTGTCCTCGCTACGAGGACGCAAAATTTAAGATCCAGCTGCAAAGTTTCATTCCTGAAATACTTTAGCAAAAATTCACGTTTATAACATGTCAGAAAAGGCCGGTTTTTTAAACCTTAAAATTTAAAATTTCTTTTAGTTTAATTTAGTTCATGAATTCCGGTGGCAGTATAATTTAAATGTTTTAAATTGACTTGCGCCACAAAGGGTTAAACCATGTTTTCTCCTTCGCATACAATTTTTCAGAAATAACTAACTATAAATCTATAATTATCGTTTATTTAGATATATTACAGGTTACTAGGAAGTTAAATAGACATGTCTAGGAAGATATGTACTCATGCAATTTTATGTTGAGTTCAAAGAAATATCACTAACTCAGGCCTCGGAGCGTTCCTAAGATTTTACACTCATTTAATTATACTCGCACCACTATGGTAAAATAATACTTTTTTGCTTAGTGTTTAGACATATTTTAGCATCAAAACATTCAAGAATTTTTTTTAGTTACGATAGTGGTGTCAATATAATAAAATGGGAGTAAAATTTTAGAAATTTTGCCAGGCCTGCTAACTCAATTAATTTTAATTTTGGAGAAAAAACGGTATGAACATTTGCTCCTCCTATTAAACTATCTTTGGAGATGGAACTATTTCATGCATTTTAACAACATTTAGAAGTCAGTCAACAAACAATTCTTACGAGAAATCAAATGCATACGCCCTAATCGTATATAAAAAACTAATATATAATAATTAATTCGACTAATATATAACTAATATATTAAAACTAATATATAATTTTTTTTTCTAAATTATATCATGTATTTAGAACTTTATTATGATTATTGTTTTTAAACTCATTCCCAAATAGATATTTTATTTTACAGATAAGACATCCTTGTTGAAATTGTATATTTACTGCATGGTGAATATTTATTAGCATAAATTTCCTTAAACATGTCACTAAATAAAATAAACAAATACAAGCTAGTACCATTTTACTAATCAGTTTATTTATTTTCCAAATACTAACCTCTTAATTGTAACTTCTATCTGCAGAATCTGCAGGAAATGAAAGTCTAGGAATTCTTGTCAAGACTTCTAAATATATAGGGTCCGCTGATGCTCCTGTAACCTCATTTAAAGCTTTTGTCAAGCAAATAATTTCTGTACATGCTAATGGCGAGTAATTTCGTAGTTCATTCCAGTCAAATATTCGAAGAGATATGTTAGTCTGGAGACTTTGTCTAAGCTAATCGGGTGATGGAAAATTGTTAATTTGTTATTTCCATGTTATGAATTCCTGATAATGAGTGATAATATATTTTTATAAAACATCATGAGCTAAAATTACACACAAAAAATATCACGCAGTTTAACAATTAAATGTATGAAATGTTTTATAGAAATATGTGTTAATTTTGATTTTTGAAAATTTTACAGGGTGTTCGAAAAGCTTTGGCATTGAATTTTATTTCTAAAATATTGACATTACACATCTAGTAAAAAATGAAAATTTGGTAAAAAAAGGATAGATAAAATTAATTAAAAGTATAAACCACTTTAAAAACAAGGATTACAAACTTTAGCTTTTTCCGCGCTCCACACCGAAAAAAAAAAAATTCCGTGACCGACACCTAGAAACTAATTTCTGGGTCTAGTAAAAATTTTTCCATGTTGTCCTTATAAATTCTAATTCTCTTCGCTAACGAGTTCAAAAAAACCCTATTAGAATTCTAGAGCGTCTTCCTATTTTATGGTGTGCAATTTATTTAAAAATCTCTGCAAATAAACGCGAATATAAGAGGCGAGTTTTAATAAAAGGAATTTTGATTCATAACCCAATTCTAGGAAATCAAACGAGAATTTTGCAATACAGAGGATTCATAATATTCATATTATTGTGTCACCATCTAGAAAAGTATAAACTAGAAATTCTCGAACATTTCTTCTATCGATTATTTGTTTACATTATACGCATAGATTGGAAATCAATGTTTCTAGCTTAAGGATTCAGAAAATAACTACTTATTTGTTCTAGATGAAGGCGATATATACTTTATTTCTCAATGTACATGTAGAAAAAAGATCTAGTAAGTAATGTTGAGCACTTTATGCCCTAATAAGATGATAACTTTTTTCTCAACTTTACAATTTATAATATATGTCTAGAAAAAAAAAATATTTACAGACTGTGCGTTTTCAATAAGTTATTTTGAAAAGATGCAAGCTTTTATAAAAGGAAGTTTAAAACTCATGTTTTAAAGCTTAGATACATTAATATTTTAAAATAGTTAAATTCGAAAAAAAAAAAAAAAAAAAATGCTGTTTTATATTTCATATCCTAATAAGATGATAATTTCTTTTTTCTCAACTTTGCAATTTACAATATATACAAAAAAAAAAAGCTATTTATATTTTTATAGCATATGGATTCATTGTTGGGCAGTTGAGAGGTCTGATTAAGGTATGAATATTTGAAGCAAAGCCCTATTAAGATCAGCGAACATTCAAACCATTGTTTTTTAACAAACACTTTCGCATTATAATCAATAAAAATTCCTTGTTAAAATAAGGAAAAAATTACAGTATTTTTACTTTCTTCTATATGTAATATAGAGAAAGTATTGGATTCGCGAAAATTTTCGACCTCCGTTTTTTGATGGATTTACACGTTCTGGGATGTCCTGAACACGAATTGATAGTTTTTAGAAAATGTTTGTCTTTCTGTGTGTCTGTGTGTATCACGATTTTTGTGGACACTGTAGCTTACAAACCAATGAATGAAATTTAACAAACTTTGTATTTAGTTGCACCCTGACATAAACTTGTGCTGATTAGATTTGGGGATCAATCGCACAACAGGTGGCGCTGTGATCGCATTTTTTGTAAACTTTTAACATGGCAGTATAGGACAAAATTTCGTATAAATGTGCATAATGAGAGTTAGTCTAAACTCTTGATTGTAAAATTGACATGAATTATTGATAATAGCAGTAGTTAACTAGAAAAATAATTTTGTGCATGTGGAGGCATCGGAGTACCCCCCGGGGGGGGGGGGGGGGTTAAAGTTTCAAGATGGGTATCTTTCGAAAGGTCTCGTCAATAACTTTAAAAGGAATGGTTGAACTATAAATCTGTGATAATTTAAAACAAAGTTATGGATTTTTTTTACTTTTAACAAAAGATTTTTTTTTTTTTTAATTGTTACTGAATGAATTTGTATAGGAAAATATAGTAGAAAGTCCTGTGGTGGCCACAACATACTAGTTTAACACTGGTATCTAACTGAAGATGCATAAGTTCGATCCTCCAACACCGTTTTTATTATTATTATTATTTATAAAAATTACCCTCTACTAACATGTGGAATTTTTATCAAAATTCGTTAAAGGAAATATATTTATATTTTCAAAAAATTTTGGCCTGAGTGTGCCCTAGTCTTTGTCAGACTAGTTCATTAGTGGTCCGGCATCCTGCTTAAGGTAACACATCCATTTAAAAAAATCCCGTAAGATTACGGGGAAAGCCCGGCAGAAGAAATTCCAGACAAAGCCCATAAAAAAAAAAAAAAAAGTTTTTTTTTTTTTTTTTTTTTTTTTTTTTTTTTTTTTACGGGCATGTAACATGATTTAAGGTCATTATATACTTAATTTACAGTCTAAGCTTTTTTTTTTTTTTTTTTTACCATCCTTCTCCGAAATCTCTGCTGCCGGGTTTTTCTTTAATATATGATTTATTTTTTTTATTTTTTTTTATTTTTTGTTACTTTTTACCTTCTTCTATATTTAATAGAAGAAAGTATTGGATTCGTAAAAATTTTCGACCTCTGGTTTTTGATGGATTTACAAGTTTTGAGAGCTGTAGAGCACGATTTGACTAGATTTAGAAAATTTCTGTCTGTCTGTCAGTCTCTCTCTCAGTCTGTGTGTGTGTATCTGTGTGTGTGACAAAATTTTGTGGCAATTGTATCTCAGGAACTACTGCACATAATTTCATACAAATTGGTATGTAGTTGCACCTTGACATAAAATAGTGCCTATCAACTTTTGGTAAAAATTGTCTTACAGGTTGCGTTGCCATCCCGCTTTTTCTAAATTTTTAACATGGTGGTATGGGACAAAATTTTCTATAAATGTGCATAAAGAGAATTATTTTTTAATAATCATTATGAAATTTACAAGAATTATTTATAATAGAGATAGTCAACTGGGCAAATTTTTTTGTATGTTTAGGAACCTCGCCTCCCCCCTGGGGGGGAAGTCTCCCCTCGAGAGGAGTAAATTTTTATGATGGATATCTTTCAAAAGAGCTCGCCAATACCTTTAAAACGAATTGTTGAACCATCGATCTGCGATAATCTATAATAATAAAGGAAGATGTCTGTCTGTCTGTCTGATCATCTATACGTTCAACCCCTATTGAACGCAGAACTACAAAATTTGACATACGATTGCTCAAAAGCCTGCCCGAGTGCATAGTGAAAAAATAATTTAAAATTTGTAATTAGTTCCGGAGATATTAAATGAAACGTCGACCAATGTCTAATTAAATAGCGAGCTGATCGTGTTTTCCGCCCTCCAAGTAGAATTCAGCCCGCTCCTCAAAAGAAGAAACACAGAGAGAAAATTTCGCGTGTTTTTGTAAAGGCATCCCAGCTTAGCGGTTGCAGATACTGAAAATATACCTGTACCACGAGAAGGAGCATTTGTTACCGATTCTTACGGTACAAATATTTTTGAAAAATACGGTATTTTTTTATTTTAAAAAAAAGTTTTTAAGAGGGTCCAAAATTTGTCTTTTCCTCGATCGTCATTTTTGAATCGCCCTGTACGCACTGTTCCATTTCTTAAGAAGAGGTATATTTAAAAAGGTCATTTAATCCTCTTTCGAACCATATAAACGTTTTAACAAAGTACGGATTAGCGATCCATATTTTTAGATTTCATGAAACATCGATTTTTTCACAAAACATTTCATAACTCAAAATTTTTTTTAGATAAACCTTTTTTTTTTTTCTTTTGGTACATAGACCTCGATTAGACGAATCATATTTCAAAAGATTTAGAGATTTTTTCAAAAACTGAATCCGTTGTAATTTTTTAATTTTCTGCATGTCTGCAGTTTTGTTGACAATCTGAATCCGCGTTTGCGATCGAACAACAGTGGAAACTTTCTTTTAAGTTCGCAGACGATATTTCGAAAGTAGAGCGAAAGAGAAGGATCTTTTTCTGATTGAGGTCACACGTTTTTGGACTGCAACTAAAAATTGAAAATTTCAAAATTCTTCAATTTTCCTTTGTCGCACACGAAATTTTCTATACAGAGTTTTTCATCACAAGACAAAGTTGAAGTTCAAATTTCATCGATTTCGGAGAATAAACAAATAATTTACATTTTAATTGCAAATTAAATTTTATTCTAATACGTGTATTTCAAATTCTAATTATGATTAAATTATTTTTAATTAATACATCATTCAAAAGATATTTTAAAGTTCTTTTATATTATCGAAAGTGGAATTCGAGATTTCACATTATTTACGCGTTTTGAGGTTTCCTCATTAGGTTTTCTTTTGTATCTCAGCCACTAATTAAAATAATTCCATAAGTAATACATCATTTGAAAGCTTTGTTGATTTAGAATCGAACAGTAGATTACAGTAATTTCTACCGGCAGATGGTGCTGTAATATTTTATAATTTCAATATTTTAAATTCTAATGAGCAAGGAAGGTGTTGTAAGTTCTGAAACGGGGATAAGGCGCGGCAGTCGCCACCGAGCGGGACTTTGCTAAAGTCAGAAATTTGAAAGATCATAACCTGGTGAGCGAACAGGCTGTTTCAGATATTGAAACTGGAAGAGGGCACCTCAGGCGCTACCGTGCAGGAATTTACTGCGATTTAATTTTTTAATAAAGCTATTTTCACTATATATCAATAAGCTGTTGTAAGACCTGAAACGAGAAAAAGGCGCCACAGGCGCTACCGAGCGGGAGTTTCATAAATTCGGATTTTTCAAGGATCGCGAATCAGCTGGTCGCCGATTGCGGCTAGTTTAAAATAAAGTTATCATTTTTTTTTCTTTTTTTAAATTTTTAATCATTTTTTTAAATGTAATATTGGCTATAAAATTAACATTTTTTTTTTTGGATATTTAGTATTATACTACTTCTCTAATATGGAAATCGTCTGCATTATCATCGAAGATAATTTGTTTAAATAATAATTTTAACAAATAATTTTTACTGAGTGCATTTGTATAGGAAAATATAGAAGAAAGTCATGTGGTGGCCAGAACATACTAGTTTCTATATATAGAGAGAGATAATTGGATTCTTGAAAATTTTTGAACTCCAGTTTTCGATGAATTTCCACGTTTTGGGATGTCCTGAACACGATTTGACTGTTTTTAGAAAACGTCTCTCAGTCTATCTGTCTCTGTGTGTGTATCACAAATTTTGTGGACGCTGTATCTCAGGAACCAATGAACGAAATTTAACCAAACTTGGCATTTAGTTGGACCCTGACATAAATTGGTACTCATTAAATTTGTGGAACGATTGTTCAACAGGTGGCTCTGTGATTCTATTTTTTCTAAATTTTTAACATGGCAGTATAGGTTAAAATTTCGTAAAAATGTACATAATGCGAGTTATTTTAAACGTGTGATTGTAAAATTAATATGAATTATTGATAATAGCAGTAGTTAACAAGAAAAAAAAATTGTGAATGTGGGAGCATTGCTTCCCCCCCATCCTGGATGGTAAGTACAACCCCGGGGGGGGGAGTAAATTTTCAATATGGGTATCTTTTGAAAGATCTCGTCAATGCCTTAAAAATGAGTAGTTGAACTATAGATCTGTGATAATTTAAAACGAAGTTATCGATTTTTTATCGTTTAACGAAAATAAATCGTATTTCTTCTGATAAAAATTGACTTTTTTCGGCATTTAGTGATATATGTAACTCTGACGGATAAAAATCGTATTGTCATCTGCATTGTTAATGGAAAATAATTTAATAGTTTAATAAAAAAATTTTATTGAATAAATTTTGTGTAAATTTAAATAGAAGAAAGACATGTGGTGGCCACATTATACTATTTTTGCAGTGTCGACTTTTATCTAACAAGCTTCAGTGTGCAAAAAAGGTTCGTTGAAAAACAATCAAAATGCAATCAAAGTTTTGTTTAGTTAAAAACCTATTTCTTTTTAATGAAATTTAAAGTTACGTAAGCCATTTGATGAACATAAGAAACTATTTAGATAACTGTCATTGTTTCTCTCGTATATAGTTTTACGCATATGAAAGAGATACTGGATGCAAATTATTAAATACGGTTTATTTTTGTAAGTTTTCATTACAAAATATACACTATTAAATTTTTAGCATTAAAACTGTCAAATGAAAACTTTAAAATGCAGTAAGATATCATCTACTTCAAATGTTTATCGTTTAACAGCTGCTCTATTTCAATGCCATAGCGGCCAAATATTCTGATAATTGGATACAGAAAACTTTTTATAAAATTCTGCACCTTATTTAATCGTAAAAAAACTGCTAACAACATGTATGACAAATTTTTGCTAATATATATACATACAAGGTGTCCTTTAATTAACCTACAAATTTAAAATGAAATAACACAAGAATCGTTGCAGGTAGCACAGCAATTTTTTTTTCTTGAAAAAAAACGTTGAAAAGGTAATTAATGCACAAGGTTTTCAAAGTGAGAACCTCAGAGGAAATACAGTAGCGCAGCCTAGTCACAAAGATATCAGTTACTTGTTCAAGTGTTTCTCTTTTAATGCTTGTAAATGAGTTAGTAATGGATTTTCCAAGTCTTTCAGATGACCCCAAAGATAGAAATCGCATGGATTCATATCCGATGAATAAGATGGCCAATGCAATGCACGAGGATGGTTGTTCGGGTATTGATAAGCAATAACCCGGGTTCCAAACACACTGTTAATGGTGTCAAACACTTTGCCTGTTCGATGCAGAGGGGCACTATCCTGCATGAACCAATATCCCAGAGCACGAATCTGGGGGAAAAACGACTGTTTCAGAACTTCCTCATACGCATCAGCCTTCCCCATACGATTTTCATCTCAGAGAAACATAGCGGTTAATTTCCTAAGAAAGTCAATTTTGCTTCTTTTTATTTATTTATTTTATTTTATTTTTGTTTTTGTTAAAAATGAAAAAAAAAAAATATGCTATATATATTTTTTTTTTTTTTTATTATCAGATGTATGGTTCAACCACTCGTTTTAAAGATAATGATCAGCTATTTTTAAAAGTACCCATATTAGCAATTTACATACCCCTAAGTGATATTTCCGCCCATGAGAGGAGAGGAAAGAAATGCACCTACATTCACACAATAGTTTCCCTAATTTACTACTACTTTAATTAAAAGTTCTTATTAAATCCACAATCATGCGTTAAAAAAAATTCTGTACATTTATATGAAATTTTGCCCTATGCTGCCATATTAAAATTATGGAAAATTGGGATAACATCGTCTCTTGTAGAGCAATTTGTTCCCAAACATAATCAGCACCACTTTATGTCTAAGTCTAACTATACACGAAGTTCAGTTAAATTTCATTTATCGATTCGTCAAATACATGAACAATGAACACAAAATGTGTGTAACACACATAGAAAAACAGGCGCACAAACAAACATTTTCTATAAATGATTATATCATGTTCAGGACAACTCAAAATGCGTAAATCCATTGAAAACTGGAGGTCAAAAATTTTCACGAAGCCAATAATTTCTTCTTAAGTATATAGAATAAAGTAAAAATTGGTAATGAAAATCAGAAAGAAAGCATGGACCTTTAATAATAAAAGAAAAAACTGAGTTGTGGGTTCTTTATTGCCCAGAGGATGTGGAATGCAACAGAATTGATTTTTTCTCTGGCATTCGTAAAACTAATTGACAACTAGATCATTTGTTTCAATATATTGTGTTTGTAACCGAAATTTAACAAATGATCCCAAACTTAATTAAGACTGCTTTGCTTCAATAGATAACGAAGAAAAATCACGATTATTTAGTTTTCTGTAATAATTCCTTATAATAGATAGAAAAGAAAAGGACGTATGTGTGTTTTCAAAATATCGTCGGTTTATACGAGTATGTATTTGAGGTTTTCCAAAACAAGTAGAATACTTTGGTTTAGAATTAATGTAATTAGTTATGGAAAACTTGTATTATAATATCACAAGCATGTAATTTACATAAATAAAATCTTACGTTGATACCTGCAGTATTTCTAAACTTTAAAATTGTGTACTATGATTGTAAAAAGCTATGTGGTTTTGCACTTATTTTATAATTTATAAAAGAAGAAAATGCAATTTTCTAGGAAGTGTTTATTCCTACTAAAATAAATATGCGTATGCTTTATTTAGTAAAAGTTTGAATTCGTTTTTATAATATGATACTAATAAATGTAAAAAAAAAAAAAAAAAGTAAAATAAAAATACGTCACTGGATTTAGTTCATCAATATAGTTGCACTATACGCATTTAGTCCAATTATTAATAACAAAAAACTTTTAGTTCAGAAAATTTTAATTCATCAGGAAAAGGGGAAAAAAGCATCTACACAATTTCTTTCTTTAACAACAACAACAAAAAAAAAAAAAAACTCTACAAATTTTAAAAACAATGATATAATGCCACAATTCAAATAATGCGTGTTTTTTCTTTTCTTTTTTTTTTCTTTCCCTTGAAATTGACATATATAGTAGTTTTCGGTGAATCACAAAAGGAAAGAAAATGACGTATGTATGTGTGTTTTACACAATATAAAGAAAAAAAATTCAAAAATTCACTTTTTTTTTTTTTTTTTTTTTTTTAACTTTTTAAATATGTTTTGAGTAGATATTTTTGAGAAAGACTATTGTTGATTGTCGGAATTTATTATACATCTATATATTTCATATTATTATTATTGATATAAAAAATAACCATATATTTAGTATCGTATTTTTACCAAATTTCCAAATTTTATAATTTTAAATTAGAAACCTTGAAAAATATTTAAATGTCATCATACACTTATAGTTGCAACTACAAAAACGTTTATTAAGGAGGCGATATGTGTTTCTGTAAAGTGTTGTACATAATTTTGCCTTTATTATTTTTCTGATATATTTTTCTGTGCCTTTTTGACAGAAATCTGTTCACACAAAACTAATATTTCTTATCTCTACTTTTCCGTACATAAGGTATGTTTTGATTAATTATTGTTATTGTTATAAAATCCTCAGTCAACTATTAATTCATTAAAATAATTTTAGTAACAACAATATTCTAAGTCGATAAAACCAGAAAATCGTAAAATACACTCCTTCTCATAATTAAAAGACACCTGTTTTTCTATATTAACTAAAAACTAAACACTATTATTCAAACAAATATATTTTTAATTAATTTGAATTTCATTAATAGACTATATTTAAAAAGTTTTATCGTTTTTCTATCTTAAAAAACTTTAAATATGGTAAAAAGATGATTTTTCAGGTGTTCACAATTATAAGGACAGCTCGAATTTTAGTCATTTTTTTTTTTCAGTTATTCTTTAAATTAATATTTTAAGGGGTCTCTTTTTAGGGTTAATCAGTCAGCCATTCTCTCTTGTATATGTAATATATATACAGTACTGGCCAGAATGGATGATTCACTTGTTTTTTCCCATTCATAGTGACGTATTGGCGCCAGATGTTCGTTTCGGCTGTCTGCCAAAGTACAGGTGATCTTTCTTGGCATTTCGTTAGTTCATTAATTGTGTTCACCGTGTGTTGACGTACAAATTTTTGCAGAAGGGTGAAATAATATAAAAATGCCTGGTAAAAGAATTTCACGCGAAATGCATGCAGAAATAAAGATTCTGAGCGAAGAATGTTATAGTACTTAGTAAATTGCTGCCAGATCACAATTGGCACAAAAGACAGTTTCCAGGTCTATAAGTAATTTCAAAACAACCAGAAATTATGGATATTCAAAGCCAAAAGGTCGTTACAAGAGCACAAGCAAGCGCATGGATGAGTCCATAATTTTGGCAGTGAAGAAGTCACTCAGAAAATCAGCGAAAGCAATCCAAGCTGGTTTACCAAAATATGTTAATATCCCTAGCCAAAGAACAATCAGCAGCAAGCTATTCAATGCCAATTTAAAGTCCTACAAGCCTGCTAAGAAGCTTAAATTGTCTCCCAAAAATATTGTTGACCGACTGACATTTTGTAAAAAGTATTAGGGCTGGACTGCGGAGCAATGGAAACATGTGATGTTTTCAGACAAGACTCAAGTATCGCAGTTTTATGCATTTTGTAGAAACATACGATGGCCTCCCAATGAAACAGACTGTCAACGCTACATTATTCCCACCGTGAAGAATGCTGCAAACTCATGGTCTGGGGAGCCATTTGTGCCAAAGGAAGATGTGGATTGTGGTTCATGCCTGAAGGCACATCAATTAATGGAACTGCTTACGTCGATGTGCTAAAAGAGAAGTTACCCCCGTTTATGAATATCAACCTGTGCATACACTTCCAACATGATGGAGCACCTTGCCACCAGACTAAATCTGTTAAGACATGGATTGCAAAGCAGGGGTTTCAGATTCTTGGGCCGTGGCCCGGAATTCCCCGGATCTAAACCCAATCGAGAACTGTTGGGTAATTTTAAAGCGCAAAGTTTCTGAGCGTAACCCCACTTCACTTTCGGACTTAAGAGAAACTACAAAACAAGTGTGGATTACAGAAATTACACCAGACTATTGCTAAAAATTATGTATTTCCATGCCTGATCGTATCCAAGCTGTATTGGAAAAAAAAGGTTTCCACACCAAATATTGAACACTTTATCAATTATGTATGTATACTGTGCTTATATAACTAAAATTAATAATTCCCATAAAATAAATACTTAGTTAAATGCAATTATTTTTGTGCATTCATAAACATCACAGTTTTTTGTAGTGAGCCATCCATTCTGGCCAGTACTGTATATACACATTTTGTTTTTTAAATATTCAGTTTCAATACCATTTCGTATAGCATATATTATATTCTTAGTACATTCAAACTATTTAAAATTGCTTTCCACTTGCATGCACTTTTCTAATATCATAAGTTAAGGTTTTTTCAACATTTAGGCCATGGTAAAGGCAATAATACAAAAGTTTCTTTCTTCAAACTATTTCCTATTGCTCTAAAAGTAGAGCTAAAATGTAAGTCTTGTTGAAAAAAATATTATTACCCCCCAAAATCTAACATAAATCTGATAATTCCACGCTTAAAATTTGCAGATATCCACTTGATGTTCATAATATTAGAAAAAATTACTAAATTCATTCTGCCTTCAGTAGAAGCAGCTCCCCAGGGCACCATAGATTCACCTTTAAAATGCCCGATTCATATCTGTCTTTAAAAAATCTGCTCTGTCTTTTGCTATCTTCAGATCGTGCCAGTAACTGTTAAAACCATTAGGTTAATCAAGAATAAAAAATTTTTTCATCCGAAAATGCAACATTTTACCATTTAATATTGTCTTTATTCAAATTTAACACAGACGTTCTTTCCCCCATTATATGCTGATTGATTATTACAGGTTTTTTATTCATTTTAACATATTATTAATTATTTTAAACATGCATAAATATGGACCCTAACATTTCGTTAAAAATTACGAGCAAATTCAGCAGCAGTCATTATGAGTAGAACAGTAAGAGGAATTATGAGTATTCGATCTCTGTAAAAAAAAACTCTGATTTTGTATCAGATCTCTCTCCTATCGAACCAGCAATTCAAAGTTTGATCACATTTCCTTCAGCAGTTTTAGACCTTCGAATTTCATTAGAAATTCGGCGGATTGAAATTATCCTTCCTCTTAAAAAACACATTTATCTTACTTCACTACTTGAACGTTCTTTTTTTCGAGGAATTATCAGTAATGTCCATCCAAGAAAAATTGAAGGCTTATATAGGAATTAATCTAGCCCAGTAGTTAAAAAATTCGCATGTCAACTGTAATTTATCCGCTAGTAAGTTAAATAAAACGAAAAAATCTGTATTGTCCCTATAATTATGAACATCTAAAAACGTGGAGAAAAACAGATTTTGCATTATTTTTTAATGATTTTGTTTCATATTAAAAAAATTATAGCAATTTTGTTTTTTAGAATACTAGATATATTAAGTGCAGTTAGTATAACCTTGTTCAGAATTATTTTTACATTAGTTATTTCAAAATACTAAAGTGTCCTTATAAATATAAAAAAGGGTGTATTCAGGAAAAACTTATTCATGTAATTTGACAAATTAAGAGTTAATTTTGGTGGTTGAATTGCAGCAGTTATCAGAATAAAATAATTTGTACTAAAATTAAAGCATCTTTTGAAAACTTTCATATTCAATGTTTTGAATTTTTGTTTATTAATGTTATATATTATTAACAATCCACTCAAGAGATTTATTTTAATTACTAAAGGACGGAAGGATATTCAGGTTTTCATACGAGAGCGAACTTAAAGTAATTATGATTTTTTCATACTGAATACTGTTATGATCAATTTTCAGTAATTGGACATTTTTGTATTGGACATTTTTGTACCATATACTGGACATTTTTACACTAAAAAAAAAAAAAAAATTGGCCTATTTTTCTTTTTTCTTTTCTTTTCTTTTCATTTCTTGTTTTTTGAAACCTAAGTTATCGATATAAACAACTCCGAAAAAGTATCAGCTGAACGATTTTCTTTCTTTTCATTTCTTTTTTTTCTGGTAAACTTTATTATGTCGAAGTGATGATCCAAAAATGACCTCCATTTTTTACCCATCACCTACATTTTTACTTTCCGAACACTATAGTGAGGAAAGTATTGTAATCATGTCAAAAATCCGAATTCGAGATTTTGATGTTTCTATACGTTTCGAGGTCCAATGAGTCCGTTTTCACTATTTTTACGATGATGTATGTATGTGTGTGTGTATGTATGTGTGTATGTATGTGTGTATGTATGTGTGTATGTCTGTGAGTGAACACGCTAGCGTCTAAACGCTTTGTTCGAATAAGCTGAAAGTTGGTACGTATATTGTAAGTCACCATAGTACGAACCCTATAGATTTTGGTGAATCTAGCACTTATAGTTTTTTTACAGGGACACAAAGAAAAATTCTTTATCATTATGGCCAAGGGACCAAAATCTTAAAAGCGCGATAGCATCTAAACGCCTTATTCAATTGAGCAAAAACTTTATACACATATTATAGGTCACAGATACTCAATCTGTATAGATTTTGGAGAATCTAGCACTTATAGTTTTTTTTACAGGGACACAAAGAAAAATTCTTTGCCAAATTTTTAAAAGTGTGATACCGTATAAACGCCTTATTAATCTCAGCAATGAATTTGTACACATGTTATAGGTCACATTTGAACCAACTGTATAGATTTTTGTGAATCTAGCACTTACAATTATTTTTACAGGGACACAAAGAGAAATTCTTTATCTTTATGGCCTATGAGACCAGCGATAGCATCTAAACGCCTTATTCAATTGAGCTGAAAATTTGTATGAATATTATAAATCACTGTTGCACTAACTATAAGAATTTTGGTGAATCTAGCATTTATAGATTTTTACAGGGACACAACGAAAAATTCTTTATCATTATGATCTAAGGGCTCAAAGTTCAGTAGCGTTAAATAAAACCTCGTGTGATATATGGAGAAAAATACTCAAACACTCTGTTATGGTTTTCTCTTTTTTGTTTGTTTATCAACTCCTCTTTCTTTATTTTATCTACAAAACTGTTAGTTACTCAATGTTCGGAAAGTCGAGTGGAGTCACTCCAGATTTTTTTTTACAATATAGCAGGAGTTTACAATAAAAACTCATTAAATTTATTACTTTATTAAACTAAATAGATTATGTCTCATAATTAAACAAATTCTTCCTTCGTGATCTATTTAACTTTTAAACACGAAACTGAATCAAAATTCCAATAATAATAAAGAAACATTGATTTCAGTTTAAAAACTAAATTTGATATTTTTTAATGGATTATTAAAACTATCTAAAAGATTAGGTAGTATTTTTGTTTTCGTGTAGAACCAGCACATAAAATTATCGGGAGAATATCTATATACACTCTTTAAAATGTGAAGAGTGAGATCTAATTCTTAGAGAGTGGGGTAAAAGTGGCTCTTTGAACATGAGAAAATAGAGCCAATCTCTGAGAAGGGGAAATTCTCCTTATATTCAGTTCATTTTTTGTCGTCACCCCCCCCCCTCCTCCAGATTAAAAAATAATAATAATAATAAACATACGAAAGGACGATGTGGTGCAACATTGTTTTCCTGTGTGCGAAAAATCTAGGTCAATTGTACAAAAAAAAAAAAAAAAAAAAAAAATGTAGCACTGTGGTGTTAAACCCGAGCCTTTTACGCAGGTAAGTAGCAGCTTAGCAATTAACTACTGAGTACACGTAAAAAATTGTTAAATAATAATAGAAAGTTTTTTGAAACTCTATGAGTCATACATATCAAGTTTTACTTCATTTATCTAAAGTATAAAAAACGTCAGATTCTAACAAAATTCTTAAAACAATAACATTACTTTAAATTCAGAAAATATACTTGAAAAAATTCCCTGAAACACAATTAATTGTAAAGTAATTTAAAAAAAAAAAAGTTACTCCAATGGACATATATAATTGAATATTTGCACTTAAAGTTGCTAAGTCTATTGAAAAAAGAATTACTCCAAAAAGCAATATGTCGCTCGCATGTTTAGGAATGTAAATCTTGCTATTGATTTTAATTATTAGTTATTAGTAGCTAACTTTTTGAAAATTTTACGTTAGTTAGGTGTTAAGGACTATTTCAAAATATAAATTTATGTACTTTTTAAAGGTTGTATTTTAAATACTGTTATTGTTTATTTTCCTTATACTACAGATATTTCTGTATAAGGATACTGATATTAACAACAACAAAATGTCTTGTTAGGATTTTCGTTATTTTTTAGAATCTCTGAAAAATCTTTTTAATATGATTTTCAATATTCTTTACCAATATTAACACTCCGATTTTCTTTTTCAGTTGCATTAGCAAATCTGCATATATATTTATCAAAATAGAGGGGGCATCAACTCTTTGAGTGTATTAGAGGCCGCATCCTCCAATACACTCAATGGTTACCCTATACCCTAATTACGCTCTACTCTACATTGAGAATTATGTGTGACTGTTTTTAAACGTATTTTCAGATAATTTTTTGTGTGAAATATGGGCAGTTACGCAAGCTGTCAATTGTACAAATCACTTTTGTGGTTTCCAGTGATGAAGCAAGAAAATAAAAATGGACTATAAATTGTAGAAGACATGGACAGGTTCCAGAGTGTTATTACCAGTTCGATAATAATAATAAAAAAAATATTGTTAACATTTAAGTTCGATATTACGATAATGAAATGCATTTAAATGATCAATTTATAAATTTAATTTTAAAAAATGTATTTTTGAAACGATGAAAAGAATTGTTTGGTTATGAAATCTATTAGAGTTGTTCGATTTATTTTTCTTTCTTTTTTTTTTTTTTTTTTTTTTTTTTCTTTTTCAGTGTTTGCCACTTTTTACTAATCTGTAAACAATGTCAGAGATATGAACTGACATTTTTTTTCACCTGAATACTTACAAAATCTTAAATAAATAATAATAATAATAAACATGTACATATATAAATTTATGTTTTTAAAACTTCAATAACTGTACATATATATATATATTATGATGATGATTTTTATTAACAAGGATTTGAAAAAAAAAAAGTAGTTACTATATTCTTTGCATCAATCGTAGCTGAATTTTGGGAATACTTTATTGTTTCAGCTATCTATATTTTTGAATGGATTCTTCAAATAGTAATAGGTGGCTTGTATATAGATATATATAGCTATGTATATATGTATAGATATTTATATCTGGACACAACAACTTGAAAAATACTAGGTAGACAACAAAATTGTTCAGCAGTTATATGTATTTTCTTGACCATATGACAGAAACATTAAAAATTTGTTTTTATAATCCGTAAGAATTTTAATGGACAAATTGAAAGAATAGTGGGTAATGTAGTAATAATAAGTAGTATAACGTTAAATACTTTAAGTTAACTTGTTTAAATTATTTTATTATCATTAAAGCTACATTTTATTTATCTTTTAATTTAATTTATAATTTAACATGTATAAATACAATATAAATTATGTTCTTCAATAAATATATATATATATTTTAATTGCCTACTGTGACACAAAAATTAAAAAGAATTGAATTTTTTAATAGAAATTATCACAATTAAAAAAATAAATCAAAATCTTAAATCTGTAAAGAAGATTAGAGATTATTTGAACAAACTGATCTTCTTAAGATATACTTTTTTTAGCCATATATATATATATATATATATATATATAAAAGAAGAAAAAGAAAATGTCTTGTTTCTCTATGCTACCTGAGTGCTATCATTTGTGAAATTTAATTTTTTGAGTGATATAGATTACAATATATATATATATATATATATATATATTCATCTGTGTGTATGTGTGTGTGTAGAAGAATTGCAGAAAACGGTGCAAATTGGAATAACCAAGGAAAGCCTTCATCCTGCAGTGGACTGAAAAGACTCAAATTAATTATTATTATTATTATTATATTATTTATATATATAGTAAAACCTACCTGATATTCCATCTGAATGCAAAGACCGCCTCCGTTTAGAACCAATTTTCTCAGTCACAAATTTTCTTAGGCTACATTACCTTTATTAAAGGTATTAAATAATATAAATAACTACATAAATAGTTTATACACTATATGCTGTTCTATTGACTTTTTTTTTTCTTTCAAATTTAGGAAATTATACGGGATAATGTTATGAAAATGGAAAGAATAGGAATAATTCTTTTAATAATGCATTTATATGCCGAACAGATGTACCCTAAAATCAGGATCGATATTACTTCTGAGTACGTTAATGAATTTAAGTTTTATTGGTTAAATTTTTGTGTAGTAATGGACCGGCCCATATAGCCATATGCTGGCCTTGAGTCCTCTTAGATGGGTGAAAAGGTGATTATGAGGTGCTCTCCGGTGGGTGAAAAATTGTTTATTTTTTGTGAAAAATATAAATTATTTTCATCCACAGATAAATAAGAAGATGGTGAAAGGGAGGCAATGTGTTCTTTTTAGCGCGCCGTGTTTTTTTTTTTTTTTTTTTTTTTTTTTTGTCTGATGTAAAAAATGCATGGATTTTTGTGGTGCATTGTAAGTGGGAATAGAAATTTAGCTCGTCGGTCAAAAAAGGTTGCTCATGATTGATTTAACATATTCATGGTGAAAGTTTGTAAAGTTGTATTTTTCGGTTTTGTGTAAATTTATGTCAATGTATCCCCTACACTTCTCGTCACTAAAAGAAGATATATATGCTTAACGGCCCTCTTCACTCACCGTCGCCGGAAGCCCGAGCCAATGTTTTTCTATGGGGAAATTTTCTTTACAAATAACTTATTAACTAATACATATTTTTAAATTCTGTTTTCACATTCTGAAAGTTCACAGCTGTTAAATTGACGCACCTTTTCTAAAAAATTATTTTTTAATTTTTTATATTTTATTTTGAAGCTGCAAAATACGAATTTTCAATATGTGAATTTTTTTCATTTTGCAATTTCGAAATAAAATATTAAAAATTAAAAAAATACATTTTTAAAAAAGGTGCGTCAATTTAACAGCTGGGAACTTTCAGAATGTGAAAACAGAATTTAAAAATATGTATTAGTTAATAAGTTATTTGTAAAGAAAATTTCCCCATAGAAAAACATTGTCTCGGGCTTCCGGCGGCGGTGAGTGAAGAGGGCCCTTAAAACAACGATTATCTCCTGGTGTGGCATGCGAGGACTTCAGTTTCATACTTGAATATCATCAAGATGCGATTTGACTGAAACCAATTAGTATAAAGTTAAAATTTGCATGTCTTGAAATTTAATTTCCCGAAATATTTTATCTAATTTATAAAACAAATTTCGGTATTCGTTTTCGATATTTTGTTATATTTTTGTTAAACTTTTCTAGTTATATTATATCACGTACTTATTTTATTAACAAAAAACCACTTTATTAAAAAAAAAAAAAAAGAAGAAAGAAAGAAAAAGTTAAAATACATAGAAAGTTACCCTAAAATACATTCTAAAATTTCAACGCTCTTTCTCCTAAACTATTTATTATTAATGAATTCTTTATTATGTATTTGCTCTTATCTGTTTTCCGCTTTTGATAATGGAACATAAGTAGTAAGTTTAAAGTCTACACATTTAATATATATATATATATATATCATGCATTTGTTTTTCCAATCTGATGATAAGCATTATCTAAAACTTCAAATCATTCGCACGTGAACTTTTACACGTGTTAGCTCTTCTGAAATCGAAAACAACTTTTGCATCTATCCCTAACACGTATCGAGATAAAATATTAGACACTAAGACACTTTGAAGAGTTAAATGAATATTTCATGTGTCTGTGATTATGTAAAAGTCAAAGTATTATTTAAACAGATGCTGACTGTTTTTAAGTTTTACAGATTAATGGAAGGAAAGAACAATAGGTAAAAGACACCTTAAAAAAGCATTAAATCAGCGGTTTTTCTTTATCTATATGTAAACCTTAACATTTATGCAACAATGTAAGTACTTATAATGATCCATCTTGAAATGACTTGATATAAAAGTTTTATGCAATAATTTAAGTGTTATTGAATAATTCTAAGCAATGAAGAAAAGAAAAATTAAATCAAATCTTTTTAAGCATACGTCAAAAAATCGAAAAAAAATTAATAATAATAATAAAACACATCATTATTATATATGCACATAAATATTTTTTATAACGCTATTATGAGGTAATTATGCATGTCAGTAATCATTAGGTATCTATAATATTCCTTAACGATTCAAAATTAATCCATAAAAAAATTGTTATTCTTGTATTTCTATATATATTATCATTCTCTGAGATGCTACTTTCCATTTCTCTTTCATACAGCATTTTATTTTATTTTTTAAGAATACATCTCGCTTTTGAAAATTAATACAGTGTGAACTTAAAGTATTAGAATATTCAATTTCTTTAAGAAAATGTATGTTTCAAGTGTATTAGATTACATTTTTGTAGCCAAAATCTCTAGCCAAAGCGTTTATAATCGCTTTGTCTTTAACAGCCGAATTAATGCTTTGGGTGTGGATTGACCAATCAGATAATCCCTTACGTTACTATTGTATCGTTTTGGCCAAATTCAACTATAACTGGTCCACGTTAGAGAAATATTATATAGATACTTTAAAGGCAGTTAAGACATGCAACAGAAGAACTGGTGTTCAATAGCATTGAATAAAAAATCTGATGCAAACACTACATGACTTCCTAGTTCCATTCCACGAACATTCCTGAAAAAAAAAAATAAATAAAAAAAATAAAATTACTATTACAACCATAAAAGTCACGATAATAGTATTATATATACCGCCGAGAACAGACATAGTAGTTTTTTCAAGAATACGGTTTATTACAGAACGGCTTATTACAGAAGTTCTCATTGACAAAAGTATACTTGAGATTTCAATGAAAATCATTTGAATATAGATAGCCTACTTTTGTTCTCTTCGCGAAAATTAGTGGCGAGGAAATATACATTTTACCAAAACAATTAACTCCGTTAGAATAAAGAAAGGTTTACTAATTGTGGCTATCCTGAAGCAATATTTGCCGCCAAATTTGGTCGCTAATTTCGCCAAACCGCCAAGTTTGTAGTCAGTGCAGATTTTGGCGTTTGGAAATTTGGCGTCGGATATGGCGACTTGACAACCGAATTTGGCGAAAAATTGTAATTAAGGTTGCCAAAGATTTGAAGTTCTAACTTCAAAAAGAACAGTGTTCTGCAATTTCCTGGAAAAATTTATTAGTATATGGCGCAGAACTAAATTCTTCGAAAGTTCTATAAATGACTAACAAGTCTATAAAAAAAGAAGATTGATTGTTAATGGCTGTAGACTAGAACTTGCCGATAACTTTACGTCCTACTTTCTATATGGATATATTGTAAAAGTGTAAACAGATAATTATTTTTTCATCTCCCTGAAAGTAGGCGTTTATTAGCGTCAAATTAGGTATTCAAATGTGAAGAAAAGTGATGAAATTTTAGAAACTCTAACTTCAATAGGAGCCGAGTAGTTACGAAATTCCATTTTATAACTTAAGTAAGGCGAATATTTAAATAAAATACTATGGAGTTCAGTGTCGCTAAACTTTAATTCTGTGTAAAATAAATTCAGGGGAGAAAAGTCATGAAATTTTAATAAATGTTTTTACTCGAGGTGAAAACCGGAAATATAGTCTAATTGTGAATAATTCAAAGTCTCAGAATTTCTGCAATACATGTAAACATTTTAGAAATGTACTTTTGGGGAAAATATTTCTCTTAATGCTTCTTTTGAAATCTCTATGATGGTATGTCATATAGAAAGACCAAAAAATTTGTATTTTTTGCCATTATGATTAAAATTTTTGTAAATCTCTCCAAAACGGAAAGGTCACAGAAAGACCAAAAGGGAAGCTCTACAACTATTATAACAAACCTATATACCGATTTGCACTGTTCTATATCCAATCGTTTTTGAGTTATGCGAGATACACATACATACACACACACATACGTACATACAGACGTCACGAAAAATTGTGTAAAATCACACATACATTTAAAATGGGAGCTCTTATTAAAACCAATGTTGCAGGCTTGCAACTAGACATAATGAGAGTCACAGATATAAACTTTCAACATTCCGTGATCATTTGTTTTTGAGCTATTCGGGATAAAAAAATTCCTTTCACAAATCGAGATTACAATACTTCCTTATAATAACACGATCAAGAGAACAAGGTAAGCAAAAATGCAGCGTACAATGCCGTTATAAACTAAACCGACATTAGTGACGACATTAAATAAATAATACTAAAACTCAATATAAATTCTAGCATGACAAGAAATACAAAACGGAAAAAAAAGGAAATTTTAAATAAATAAAAGTGACTATAAGAAGAGAAAAAATAAAAAGAAAAGAAATAAAAAGAAAGATCAAAGAATATGTATGATTAATCTCCAAGCTTTAGTCATGAAATGCGTTAAAAAAATATCCTTAACAAAATTTTTCGAGTTTTTTAAAAACGTAAAATGCTTAAAAGAAATTTGAATAGGAAAATGAAGAAATAATGTTAGTTTTACAAAAGTTAAAACATTGACCATAAGCACAGGAACAGTAAACAACAGATGATTTGGAGATTTATTCATTACAAACATCCCAACAATGCTCATTTATTCCATGTCTCAAATGTTACCAATAGTTCGACCAACATGAGCAACATGACATAATAAACAACGGAGAAAATAAACACCAGAGGGGTTCTCTAAAGGAAGGGACCTTTAAGTGAAAGGGTTTTAATATTCCTGAGGAAGTTTAAAAGATGCTTTAAATCCAAAACATAAATCAATTAAAAAAAAAAAAAAATGTATAAAAAGGCAAAATTACAAGAATAAGAGAATGGTTAACATTGTTGGATTCAGAACTTTTTTTTTTTTTTAATTTAATTCATATAGAGCCTTACTGTGATACAGCGAATAAATACGAGAAAGAGCAAGATGTTTGAAATAATTACGAATGGCATTCCATAAAAACTGAGAAGTTATTTCTTTACGTAGTAGCGACACCACAAAAAAAAGTGCTGGCATTGTTTTCAAACGTTAACTGAATATTTATAAATATTCTAAATGAAACACACGATTCTATTTTCCTAGTTTCGAGCTTGTTTAAAGAAATGTTTCTGTTTATATTTATCCTACAGAAACGGAGGTGAGTGATTCAGATTTAAAAACTAAATGCATTGTTCTATAAAATTATGCTATAATTTGTGCAAAACTACTCCGGAAACAGTTATGTTGATGAAAGAAGTTTACAAAGACATATGTTTTGGTGAGTCAACGACTTTTTAGATGCCATGGTGTATGTGATTTCGAAATAGGACATTTGTTTGCGGGATTAGCTCAAAAGACTGTGAATGATCGAAAGTTAATACTCTGTGGGCAATCTTGCAAGAAAATCGGTGAATGACATGTCAGGAGAAGCGGCAACCACGAGCATTTCGAAACCATCGGTATTTCGAATCATACGCAAAAATTTACAATTTTGTCATTTTTGTTCCAGATAAGTCACTCATCACCTTACTGAAGGATCAATGCAAACAAAAATTCACCAATACTGTGAGTAGAAACAGATGCTTCAAAATTATTTGAATTTTCTAAAGGCTGTAATAACAATCTAGATCTCGCACCATGCAATTTCTGGCTGTTTCCAACACTGAAGGAGCAGCTAGATGACTGAGAATTTGATACTTAATTTTGATTCTGGATTATTTCAGCAGTGCAGGATTTTTTGAAACAAATTAAAGAAAAATGCTTCTCCACTTGTTTTTAAAAGTGGGTTGAACGATAGGACTGTTGTATATCATTTAAGGAAATGTGTTTTGAAAAAGAATGGTTTACATTTTGCTGTACGTATGACTCTTAATTTTTTATGATTTTACTCTCAGTTTTTATGGAGCGCCCTTGTAATTTCATCCAATAGACTACAAGAATCAGAGCAAAAAAGTAAACATAGAAATACACAAGTATTTATTAATTCTTACTTTTATACTTATACTTTTCGTGCTTTATACATAAAAGCCACAAAAATCATTTTAGTGTAAATATTATCATGTATATTATATTTTTATATGTTACAAATTTATATTTCGACTTTGGTATGTTGTTCCAGTTTTAAGCGTTCAGTTTATCTGTTGATTAAAACTCAATGAATTTTTAAAATGCAGATAAGTATCATTTTTGTAAGATATTGCTGCGTTAAAAGCAAAAATTTTCTAATTGATTAATTTTGTCTAGAGGGTTTTTTATAAAGATTTTAAAAAATGTATCTTTTTAAAAATTAATGGGGAGAAAATTTTATGAACGAGTTCTTATCACATACCAGATTTGCCGACTTGTAAGAAGTTTTATACTTAATATCGATCAGAAATCTTTAATTGTAACGTTTGTTCTTATTGTATGTTCGTATAATAAATAATAATAGATATCAAAAAACCATTCTTGAAATTTAATGATAGTTATAAAATATATATATATATATATCCCTACATGTTGTCAACAGTGTTCCGCATATTATTTTGAATACTACATTGCTTACTTATCTCTAATAGGTCAGAATCAAACCTCATTTAAACCATTTTCGGATATCCTGTTTATAACTTGTACATAAAATTAACATTTGGGGTACTTTAATTTACAAATTTGTTTTAGCATTTAATAAAATGTAATACTTATTTTTGAATTATGTAACATTTTCTGCATCAGCTATTGTATTATGTTTATTAAAATGTAAAACTTTTTCGCCGACTATTTTTATATGTAATAAATGAATAAATGAAATTAACAATGAAAAAAAATAATAAAATAATAATTATAGTTATATAGCAGAATATTTCCTTCCGTCATAAGTGGAGGGCCGCGGTAGCCCAGTCGATAGAGCGCCGGGCTCGATATTGGAAGATTGCGGGTTCGGTACTCGAGCCGGCCAAAGACCGTCGTGTGCACTAATGGTGGCTGGTGAAAATAAAATCTGTCGTGGCCGCAATGCCCTTCATGTTCCATCAAAATTATACCTCTGGTGGTCACCGAAGCGGAAAAGCCATCCCGCTGTGTAGGACCAAAATTGTGATAGCATGTCTCCGGACCACCTCTAGGCGTGAGTCGCTAATTGCCCATTACGTAGCACTATTGCGATGTAAAACCTAACCAACCAACCCGTCATAAATGATTCAGATATGAATAAAAAAAAAAAAAAAAAAAAGACATGTAAGCATTCATAATAATTACTGTAATATGAATCCATTGAATGATTAAAGAATTTTACATCAACAGAAAGGATCTTATAGAGAAGATAAAAATGAATTTAAATGTTATGTTGTGTACATTTAATGTTAGAATTGTTTTTACTCGTTTTAATTGTGGTTGAAGAGAAAAAATAAACAAGAAATTACTTATGTATCTTATTTTTTGCACGAAAGTGAGAAAACTGGCGCAGACCATACTTTGTACGTGCAAAAAAGAAAAAATGTGCCAAATTTGGAATATCGTTGAATACATAAACAGAAAAAAATAGTAGTTAATAATACTTTATGTGCTTTTAATGATTTTTGTTGTTTTTATTATTATAATTATATATTTTATTTACTGTTCACACATATTCTTAAAACAAATCCATAATAATTTTACCTTATTGTTTGTAAAAAAATTCTTCATATAGACTTCATATAAATGCTTCATATAGTTTATTTTAGTTCATGTTTAGTGCATGCGTGAAAAATACACTTTCCAAATAACAGTCAAAGGGAAAAATCATAAAATCTGCTATTTATGCATAATTCAGTATAATTAATAATAATTGTCCTTAAATCATGCGGTCAGCTCTCTTTTTTGAGAAAAATTCCAATTTCTTTATTTGTATTTAGTTGTTATAAAACTTCGAGCACTGGACGTTTATAAAAGGTCAATTTTATTTTTCGAAAAAAAAAAAAAAAAATCATGACAGCTTTATAGTCATGCCTTTGTTTTTACGGTTAGTGACTGAAAAACTTTTTTTTTGCCATTCACTGACTGTAATTTATATGTGCAAATATTTTACAACATAAAAGTATTCACTCATTTCAATATAAATTCATTGTTTTGTGAATTATTATTATTTTTTTAATTTAAATTTTTTTACGATTCTTTAAAGTATTATTCATTGTTTAGGAATATATTTAATATTAGGAATAAAAGTATTATTACTCCTGTCAATATAAATTCATTGTTGTGGGAATTCAACTTTTTTTTTTTTTTTTTTTAATGATTTTTTAAACTATTATTTATTGTTTAGGACTATCTTTTAAAATAATTGCTAGTAATTCTACAATAATTGAATACAGAATTATTTTAATTATATTATACAGCAACAAAAATTAAAAATAATAATAATAATAATACAATAATTTTAAATTACTTTATCTTTTGAAATAATTCATAGAAATAACGTATACCTCAATATGTAACTAAAAATTATCTATTCGAATGTCTTTTAGATTACGTATACAGAAATTATTCATTATCAGCCAAACTTGCGAGCTTTCGATATCTTTGTCACATATTTTTTTAAGAATCCTCTGATAATAAAGTGTCTATTTCAAAACAATTTACAATGATGTTAATAGTCTCAAGTATTTTGATTTAGATAAAAGGTATTTATTTCACAGATGTTCATATTCTCGAGTATAGAGGAATTGAAAAGAACAGGTGCGTGATATTAGATGCTTATATAAGGATTTTAATTTATTCTTTCACTCTCCGTTTCATACCGAAGAATCGAAAATGTGTAGATTTTTTGCAATTAGCTTGTTTTGTGCATTTGTGGTCTTAGGATCAGCAACTCCATTTACCGACTGTGGTTCAGAAACTGGAAAAGCTTCTTCCGTGGAAGTCTCTAATTGCCCTAATGGACAAGACGTATGCACACTGAAAAAAGGTAGTCAGCCAGAAATTACCATTAAGTTCACTTCTCAAACTGATAGCAAGGAGCTGAAAGCTGTCGTACATGGTGTCATAGCTAGTGTACCGATTCCATTTCCAATTCCTCAATCGAATGCATGCAAGTCTGGTGTTTCCTGCCCAGTTAAAAAGGGAGAAAGCTACACTTACAGTAATAAATTCAGTGTTAGGAATTCCTATCCTCCTGTTTCAGTTGCAGTCAGATATGAACTAAAAGATGAAAATAGCTCTGACGTGGTTTGTGTTGAAATACCTTGCAAAATAGAGTAACTTTTAATCACTGATTCTGCATTAAAATAAGTTACGAATATTTTCAAGACATATTAAAAATGTAGATAATTTATATATATATATATATATATATATATATATATATATATATATATATTGTAATAAATTTCATTTAAGATTAATGTATCATACTTTAATAAATTTACAGTTAATTTAGTTATAAGTAGATTATTTTGTTTTGAATTTCAAAGTTTTTTATTACAATAATTTAAGAAATTTATACTTGTATTACTTTCTGATAGTTACGGTGTAATTTAACTAATTAATAACATCCAAATTTTTGGGTATAAAATATAGTTTTGATGCAGTTTTTAAAGCAATCAGAAGTAAGCATTTAAAGCATAAAGCGTTATTATCCTAAAATATTTTTTGCTGCAAATATAATAATCGTTAACAAATGTATAGTAAATAATGGTGAATAATGGGTATAGAAGGGAATCATTGCTTTATATTTGAAACCGACTACGAAAACTTAAATAGTTCTTTTTTTTTTATGGTTATTTTTTAAGAGCAAAATGTTTAAAAGTTTCCCATTTCAAAAACTTTTTTATTCTATTCTAATGCATATTCATATGCTTTTACTTGCAGCTTCATTCAAGGTAAGTGCAAAAAAATTAGTTTAGTTTATTGCATAATTCTTTTAGTGATGAAATTTCGGCTTATTTCTTAGATGTTATAAAGTTATTCTTTAATGGACTCAAAAGTGTTGTTAAACACGAGATAGGTATGTGAAATTTCTTGACAAAAAAAAAAAAAAAAAAAAAAAACATACATCATAGTTTATTAATTTTTATCATTAATTCGGTTATTATTATTATTCAATTTATATATAGCTCACATTATTACTTTCACTTGCTTCTGTATAATAGAGAAAGTATTATGTGCGGGTCAACATTTTAAATTTAAGCTTTGTGTAAATTTACACGTTTTAAGGTCCTTGTATAAACAATAGTAATAATAATAGGAAGTGAAAATTCGGTATTCCAAATTTCATCACATGGAGATGCTTTGTGAAACCTTTTATTGGGATTGTAAAAATGGTTCTTTTACAGGGATACGCAAAATTACAGAAATACTTTATGTCCTTTCACGAAATTTCTATGGGGCTAGAGTTTAACACCAGTAGACTAAACCAGACAAAACGAAATTGTCAAATATTTCTACAGGCACCAAAGCATGTTTCATATAGAATATTTTTTTGACAACACTTATGTTTTATTACAGGGCCACACACAAGAATTCAAATATATCAGCACTGAGTTCAGAAGTGTGTTGAAGTTTATTTAAATTTTTTTTTTTTCCTTTTTTGCTGTGCTAATGTAAACTACACTATTGTTTGTATTTAATTTAGTGATGATTTACAGAGTTACAAAATTAATCAAATATAATTCAAAGATACGTGTGCGTGGCAATTTTCTAAATTATTCGAAAGACACTTTTAAATTGAACGTCCCTCTTAAAAATTTTTTATAAATATAACTTCGCAATTCAAACGAAGGGTAGATTGTGCGACCGCATCTTTAATACAGAAATACAAGCCAAATAAAACTATTTCTAAAATTAATTTTAAGGATAGTTCAAAGTATAGTAGAAATATCGTATATGTTAGACCAAATCTTGCACTTTAATATGATATAATATGTCTATAATAAAATAAGTTAAGAAAAAGTAGTGTGAATGTCCTACCACACTTTTTTCCTTCTTTGAAAAAAAAAAAAAAAAAAAAAAGAAATTTTTGCTAGAAAAAAACAAAAAAATACTTTATAAATAAATTTTTATCACATGTTCCTTCGAGGTATTAAAAAAATAATGTTTTAGAATATTCTGAATACTACAAAATTCATTTTTTTCATTTAAAATATATGTTTATTCTTGAATTTAAAAGTGATTTTAAAGAAGGTTCCCCATCCAAACGTCTTATAATAAAATATTATAAATATTATTATAAATTACACAGGAAGAAACAAAATTATTATAAGCTAATCTTGAAAACTTTTATATTTATTGCCAGACATTTTATAAGAATCGTATGATAATAAAATGGGTTTTTCAAAACGATATACAATGATAATAATGTTCTCAAGTAGTCAGATTTAGATAAAACGTTTCGATTCCACTTGAAAAGAACAGGTTAACATAAAATGCTTATATAATAATTTAAAAATATTTTTTTCGATCACCATTTAATACTTCAAATTCGAAAATGTGTAGTTTTTATTCAGTCACCTTGCTCTGTGCTTTTGTGGTCTTCGGATCAGCAACCCGTTTTACTGACTGTGGGTCAAAATCTGGAAAGATTATTTCGGTGGAAGTCTCTAATTGTCCAGATGAACAAGACGTATGCACAGTCGAAGAAGGGAGTTGGCTAATAATTACCATTAAATTCACCTCTCAAACTGAAGTCAAGAAAATGAAAGCTGTAGTTCATGGAGTTATAGCTAGTGATACAAACCCACATTTACTTCCTCAGCCATGTTTATCTGGTGTTTGTCTAGATAAAAAGGGAGAAATCTACACATATAGTAATAAATTCACTGTTTTGAATGTAATGTGTATATTTAATATGTATTTTAGATGCTATATTCCTTTTTCAGTTGATATCAGATATGAACTAAAGGATGAAAGTAACTCTGAAGTGGTGTGTGTTACAATACCATGCAAATTTTCTTTAAATTTAACCACATTATTAGCAATAAAATTAAATGTTAAAATTTTCATGACTTATAAATAACGTAGATAATTTATATACATATATATATATATATATATATATATATGTATTTGTAATAACTCTTAAAGATTAATTGACTGTGCTTGAATAAATTTATAATTATTTTGATTAAATCGATTATTATAACTTTTTCTCAAAGTTTTAATTCAATCATACGAAAAGGTTATATTTGTATTGAATTCAGATACTTATGCTGCCATTTAATCGATATTATTATTTGAATTTTTGTGTTTAAAATAAGATTTATAATACAAGTTTAAAAGCAGAACCAAAGCCTATAAATATATACATATACATATATTATACATTTAAAAGAGGCATTCCAAAATATTTCTCTCTATTTTTATATTTTCAAATTTAGTATGTTTTAAGAAATTTAATGTATATAATTGTGAATTATGTGAAAAAATGTATGATTGCATTACATTTAGATCTGCTATGAAAACTTCAGCAGTCCTTTTCCTTCCTCTTCATCGATGTTTAGTTATATTTTAAGAGAAAAATTTTTAAACTATTCACTTTTCAAGTGCTTTTTAGTAAAATTTTAAGGTATATTCATAATTATTTTTCAGTATTTTTCAAACTAAATGCGAGAAATAACTTATTTTGCTCCATAATGCTTTCCTTAAATGCCATTTTGGTTAATATATCAAATTTTACAGTCCCTCATTAGAATAGTTTTTTCTAGTGATTGTTTAAATTTTATATGTTTTAGAATTATTTTCTTTCACAGAAATATAATGAACTCTAAAAAGAAAAAAAAAAGAAACTTCAATTTAAATAATGTGCATATATATTTTTTTAAATCAAAATAGGTAAAACTTTTCAGATATCAATATCATATTTAATGTATATTTATCGTTAAAATATTTCGTAAATTTATATATTTATAGTTTATTTAATGTAAAATAATTATTAATCGTCAAATAGCTCCTTTTTTTCTCTTTTACTTTTCGTTTCTGAATTCAAGGATTCTGAAATTAATCTTACGTTTCATATATAAGAATGAATTTCTGTGACATATTCCATCTTGGTATTTCAAAATTATTATTTTGTAATGCTCTGAATTATATAATTATTTGTGAATTATATAATTAATTATATAAGTATTTGTACCCGATTAAAAGTACTTATTCATTACTTCTTTAAATATTATTTTAAATAAAGACATATAATTATAAGATATAAAATTTAATTCAATGATTGTTTATAATAAACTTAAAAAGAAAAAAAGAAGAAAAATGTACGTTTTGTAATGACAAATATTTTAGAGAACTAAAATTGCATCGTAATCAGCTACATAGAATAAAATATGATACAACTCTCCCGCATGCCTTTGGATAATACTTATATATTTGCTACTTCTAGAAAATGAAAATACAGACTTTAATGTAAATAAGTATATTTATATATAATTATACATGTAAAAAACAAATTCATATTACAAAAACAAGAATGGTTAAGTCATTTAACACCCAAAAATTATAAAATATTTTCCCATATTACGGGATATAGTTGTCGTAGAAATCAGATTGAGTCAGGGAATGACTAAGAGGACTTGGCACCACTGAAAGTTTCATGTAAAAGACTGTATTTTCATTTAATAATTATAAATTGAATTACATTATTATTGTTCGATAAAATATATATTAAGATAACAATTCTTATGTATTGGTTTGTTCGGAAAGTAATTTCGTTTTTTCCCGACACGGGATTTAATTGTATTTTTTTGCACCCAACTTCACATTTAAACCGTATAATTTTTATATGCTTTGAGAGCTCATATAGCAAGGCTTGTGTATGAAAAATTCCAATTAATTCTACGCAGTAGTTTTTGGTTGGTGCCCTTTTAAATATGGAGAGCGATAAGCAGCATTTTCGACATATCTTACTGTTTTACTACAGAAAAGGTAAAAATGCTGTTCAAGCCAGAAAGAAATTGACCGATGTGTATGGAGAAGGCGTGTTGACAGTACGCCAATGCCAGAACTGGTTCGCTAAATTTCGATCCGGCAATTTTGATGTCGAAGATGCACCACGTTCGGGAAGGCCGGTTGAAGCTGATAAAGACGCGATAAAGGCATTAGTTGATGCGAACCGGCGAATAACAACACGTTAGATCGGATTGAGGTTAAATTTATCAAATTCAACAGTTTATGACCACTTGAAAGGCCTGGGATTATCCTTGAAGCTCGATGTATGGGTTCCCCATGTTCTCACAGAGAGAAGCATGCGTCGCCGTCTGCGATTCGCTTCTCAAACGTCACGAAAATTATCCGTTTTTGAAGCGCATCATCACTGGGGACGAAAAATGGGTTATATACAACAACGTCAAACGCAAGAGGTCATGGAGCATAAAAGATGAACCGGCTCAAACCATTTCCAAAGCCGATATTCACCAAAAAAAATGTGATGCTGTCTGTTTGGTGGTATTTTAAAGGAATCGGTTTTTTTTTAGCTTTTACCGGATAACACAACGATTAATTCGGAAGCCTACTGTCATCAGCTGGACAAACTGAATGATGCACTTCAACAGAAAAGGCCAGAACTAATCAAACGGAAAGGTGTAGTGTTTCACCAAGACAACGCGAGACCTCACACAAGTTTGGTCACTCGCCAAAAGCTTTTACAGCTTGAATGGGCCACACCCACCATATTCTCCAGACCTGGCACCATCGGATTATTATTTGTTCCGGTCACTCCAAAATTTTTTAGACGGTAAAACCTTCACCTCAAATGAGGAGGTCAAAAACCACCTCGATCAGTTTTTTGCCAGCAAAGACCAAAAATTTTATGAGCGTGGAATTATGCTACTACCAGAAAGACGGCAAAAGGTGTTGGACCAGAACGGCCAATATATAATTTAATAAAGTATTTGTTTATTATACGAAAACTGTCTTTCATTTCCACACACAAAAAAAAAAAAAAAAAAAAAAAAAAAACGAAATTACTTTCCGAACAACCCAATACATACTTTGATACATATTTTACAGAGTTAAAGTCTTTAAATTCCATTAGTATGAATTTTCTCCTGAATTTATCATCTTACGATTGCTGAAATTTCTACAGATGTTTAAGAAAAGACTTAATATTTTTCGGATGTTAAATAAAACCTATTAAAAAAAAAAAAAAAGGAGTGGATTTTAGAAATTATTAATTAGTGTTTTAGACAAAAAATTAAAAAAAGCATGTGTATGTAAAAAAAAAATTGAAAAGTATAAATAAATAATAATAATATTTTTATTATATTTTTTAATATTGTCTGCTTTAAAGATATTTCAAAATCCATCCTTTATTCTTATAAATAGGTTCTATTAAACATGCATCTCCCCCCCCCAAAAAAAAAATATATATATATATATATATATAAATAAATAAATAAATAAATAAATAAATAAATAAAAATAAAATAAAAAATCACGTATTTTCTTAAATATCGGTAGACGTTTTACCATTTTGTAGTTCATGAATTCATAAAAAATTTAATCTATAAAAATGCAATTTAAAGATTTCAGATTTGTAAAAAGTATATGCAAAACCATAAGAATTGTTGCCTGAATATACATTTCATTTAACATACCTAACTTAATTTAATTTATAAATTTTAAACGGGGATATAAGGTTTTATAAGAAAACTTCAGTAGTGCCAAGTCAACGGTGGCTACTCCCATTAAGCGAGTAATAATTAAAGAAAAATAATCTGGTGTGTCACTCACACGACTTTCTCTTACCCTGAAATGTAATGCTATAAATACAGGTTGGAGATTAAGAGGTAAGATAACGATGTTAAGTAAACCTATATTAAACAATTCAAATTAGGCTTCGGGAGAGTTTTATATGATAATTAGTTCTGTGTGAAACCCCCCGTTTCAATAATGCACCTACATTTATATAGAATTTAATTCGGTTATTAAAAAATAATTCTGTTTTTTAAAATAATTTACAAATAAGTTTTATTTAACCCTTTCATGGTCATGAACGGGTATACACGGTCAGAGTTTTTTGCTTCTGAATCATTTATTCATTGCTACGAATTTGCTAAATAGAAAACAATCAGTTTCTGAGTATTCCTGATAAATCTGTAATATTATTAGTACTTAATGACTTAAAAATAAATAAAACACATCCCACTAAAATGGCTTCGAAACGAAAAAATTAAAAGTGGCGTGACCATGAATGGGTTAAAAAAATTATCTTTTATTATAATGCAGACGATTTCCATATTAGAGAAGTAGTATAACCCCAAATATCCAAAAAAAGTCCATTTTATTCTAAAAAAAAAATAATACGATTTTTTGTTCTAAGTTCAGCCATTCGTTTTAATGGTACTGGCGAGCTCTTTTGAAAGATACCCTTCATGAAAATTTACTCCCCTCGAGGGGGACTTTCCTCTCAGGGGGGGAGGCAAGGCTCCTACATACACATTTTTTTTTTCCCAGTTGACTATCTCTATTACAAAAAATATATATTCCTTTCGTATGGTTTAGTGCAGTCTATAGACGTTAAACTCTACTTTCCTGCAGTTTCCCCCATAGACGTAATGTATTAGAATTCTCTTGTTTGTCCCTGTACACGAACCATTTGCTTGATCGTAACGAAAAGCTTACTGTAGCATCTATATATGATACACATTTGGAATATCAAGTTTGGAATATCTGCTACTATTTGTTCTTGAGATATGCTGATAAGAGACAGAGTCACACTCAGACACACAGACATTCACACAGACACACACTCAGAGCATTTGCTAAAAACATGACTTTCGTATTCAGGGGACCTCAAAACGTGTAAATATAACAAAATCTCACGTTCGAAAATTTGACCCAAAAACAATACTTACTCTACCTTATGAGCAAGGGAAAGTAAAAATTAAAATGATGAATCATGCATATTCAAGTAAAATTATTCCAACAGTATGGAATGTAATTTTAAACGAATATAACACGAAATGAAAATGAATCTGTAAATATCTCAATTAATTCCTTTGAATATATATATATATATATATATATATATATATATATATATATATATATATAAACTATCTATCATTCATAATTTCTGAAGCAATATCTCAATGTTGTAGAAAAAAAATAGACAACGTGGGGGTGGATTCACTGTCTTTACGAAACAGCGTTTGATTAAAAATATTTTGAAGTCACAAAGAAATAGACCGCCCACCTTCTTCTTCTTTTTAAATGATTTGCATGAACCCGCCTTCCCTTTCACCTAAAATATGATATTGTTGATTAGTTAAACCTTATTAATTTCAATATGTGTTATTACTTTAAAAATTGCTTTTGGGAAATTATATACGCAGCGTTTCATTAATAAATTAAGAAGTATATGTTACAGAAAATAATGAAGAAAATTCATCATTTTCTAAAAAAAAAATCACTAATTATAGAAACATTATATGTTTCGGGTCATTTTCCTTTCCTCTAAAATGATAATCATCTCATTGGTATTCATAATTCTCTTTTCAATGAAATTTGACCTTGCACTTTTCAACATCACGTGTCAGTTATTTTTCAGTCAAATGATATCTGGACTTTTCCTCGAACAACAAATCTATTGCTACACTTTCGGATGACTGATAAAATTGATTACGTAAACCCATTCGGATAAGCGTTTCCCTTTTCAATACATTGTGTTGATTTGATGAGAGCAGTCGCGCATTCATAAGTTTTCTTTTGTATTATATTAAAACTTATTTTTCAGTGATATTTTGAAAGGCAAAGCATGAAGTTTTTAACATTACTTTTCACTATTTATACATTTTTTGTGCTTTCATCTGCAAGTAAATTTACAGATTGTGGATCAACTTCTGGCCAAGTGAGTTCTGTAGAAGTGACTGGATGCTCTGATGGAGATGATGTATGTCCATTGGTAAGAGGCACTAAAGCTGGAATTACTATAAATTTTAGTTCTAAAGCTGATTCAAGTTCCCTGAAAGCTGTTGTCCATGGTGTCATCAAAAGTGTTCCAATTCCTTTCCCTATACCGCAATCAGATGCATGTAAATCAGGAGTTACCTGTCCAGTAAAAGATGGTCAGAGTTATACGTATAATAATAACTTAAATATCAGAAATTCATACCCAGCTATTGAAGTGACTGTGAGATGGGAACTCAGAGATGAAAAAGGTGATGATATGGTGTGCGTAGAAATTCCATGCAAAATTCAGTAAATATTTTGTTAAGAGGGACCAATCAATGGTGTTTTATATTTAGTGTTTTTATTGCTTCGGTTTTACAGAAATGAGTTGAATTCCGCTTTCTTCATATTTTAATGTTAAACAAATTTTAATTTATAAGCAAACAAAGAAAATGTGGTTAAAGAAATGTACTTTTGAAAATATAAATTTTACAAATCAATTGTATAAAATCATTAAAAAGAAAAAGAACATCTTTTAGCACTCTCAAATAAGGAGTCGTTCACTAGTATTTTGTGGTTTATAAACTTGAATGATGCATCATCTTTTAAATATAAGCATAATAATCACTTATATATAATACTTAAAGTATAAGATATGAATTATTTTGGATTTTTCTTTTTTCGATGAAATTAAGTATGCCTCATTAATTTTAAAAATGTAATAAATATATTTTTTTAAATAACTTGTTAATTTATTTTTATTTGTGAATACATTTAAATTATCTACAAGGAAAAATTAAAAAAGGTAAGTGGAGAAATTCGCATTTTATATTTTCTTATGTCTAATTTTATGTCTAATTTTATTTTAATAATATGTCTAAATTTCTTATTTCTAATGTCATGCAAATAACTTTGAAATATCTAATTTGGATATTCCTTTTTATTTTTTATAAAGTAGATTGTCTTATAAACGTCCATTAAGATTTTTAATGCAATATTAAAAAGTAAGTATGAAGATGGATTAAACGAAAAAGTTGTATATCATGCATTTTTGCAGCATGTATATATATACTATACCATTCTATATATATATACTAATGGAATAGAATGAATATAAAGATGTTAATTTTTCGAAAATAAGGAATTAAATAGTAAATATTTTGCTTTTAATTTTGTGTCCCTTTAAAAATTTGTATTGTAGGCATAGAAATTTATGAATTAAAATTAAAATAGAAATATATTTTATGGTATAAAAATCGTACTTGTTGAACATTTTCGTATTCAAACCGCTAAAATGTAAAAAATAGTTTTCTTATTAATATAAATTTAATATTATAATTGAACTACAGTTTAAGCAAAGTTATATCATTAATATATTAGTAATTAAACGCACTATGAATGTAATTTAAATTGTATTTTACAATTTTTAAAATTACTATTATGATTACACTACTTTTAAAGTATTAATTTATTTGATTTTAAAAAATTACACACATCTGTAATATGTATTTAAGTACAGAGATGAATAGATATGCATAATAATTAATTCTTGTGCATTATTGCTTCATTAGAATGTATTTTAATTGTTTTTTTTTTTTTTTTTTTTTTTTTGAAAAAAAATACTTCGATGTATATTTTAGATTATAGACATATTATTGAAAACAAACTCATGGAACTTAATTAATGTAGGATTCAGATGCTGATTCATATTAAATAGTGCCACGTTTTTTTTTTTTAATAATTGAAAAAAAATAATCATTTGATGTATATTTTAGATTATAGATATATTATTGAAAACAAACTCATGGAACTAAAATAATGTAGAATTCAGATGCTGATTCATATTAAATAGTGCCATAAAGTTTTTTTTTTTTTTTTTTTTTTTTTTTTTCTGTGTGTGTGTGAGTGTACACAAGTCATTTGCATTTTAAAGTGGAACTGCACAAGTTATGTTGTAATATTTGACTTAAAATTTCATTTTTCAGTGAAATGATTTTACTCCAAATATAAATTTATAGCTAATTATGAAAATTTACGTAAACGTTCATTTTTAAGTTTTAGATTTCAGAATTAAAGTCTTATCCATTTTAAATTAGACTGTACTTACATAATCACATTTATATGACTATTCATAAAGTAAATAAATAAATAAATAAATAAGCATTTAAAACTTTTTACAATAAATAATCACGTTGTAATTTACAAACTTTTAGGGTATGAAATGTTATTATTATTATTATTTTAATTATGAAATACAGTCCATGCAAACTTTCATTTTCAGACTGATAATTTATTTTTTTCTTTTGCGTGAGTTTTTTTTTTTTTTTTTTTTTTTGTTACGCTGTGTCTGATTGTGTACTCTTACTTTTCTCTCTCCCTCTTCTTTTTTCCCCTCCTAATATCATATTTTATTTAAACCTAATATTAGTTTTCATCAGATGGCATGGGTGTTGCGAATGGGATGGATTTAAAATGATACTAACTACTACTATTATTATTATTATTACTTTCAAATCACAAGCAGTTTCTTTTAATCTGTGCACAGAAAACCTAATGTTCCACTTTTTTTTTTTCTTTTTTTAATTACAGAAATACTAACAATTCTATTATTACAAATGCCTGATGCGTATATATGTTTAAAAAAATATATTTATTAAATTGTTTAACTTTTATAATAATAATTATTTATAGAATTCTTTGTTTTGTAAAAAATAAAAATAGTAATTATTTATTTATTTTGTGTGTATGTGTGTTTTATTTTATTTATTTTTTTTTTCCTGGCTGTTTAAGGTTGTAAAATATTTCTGGCATGTAAAATTTATGGAGATTTATTATAAAAAATAGGGAAAAAAAGTTATTTTTCTTTTTACTATAGAGTTGTTTGCTAAGATAAAATGCAAATTTATCCAGTATAGGTATATTTTACTGCCCGTTACTACTAGTTATTTTTTTCTCCAAGCGATACTAAGTTAGCTTACCTAATAGTAACGTAGACTTTCAAATCTGTAAATAGTAAATACGTATGTTTAGCAGAATATTTGAATGATCATACAAAATACTATCTATTTATAAAAATCTGAGAAAAATAACGACCGATAAGTAAACTGATGTAAAAGGCCATCTTTATCTTCTTTTGCTCTTGTGCATTTCTGACGTAATCAAGTTCATTTTAATCTTTATGCAAAACTTACTATCACTGCTAAAAAAAAAAAAAAAAAAAAAAGTCAAATAAGGTAATTTAAAAAACTATTTATTGCAAGCTGATTTATATTTGCTCTCAAGGATATTTTTATTTAAAAACTGCAAAATATCATTAAAAAATCTTCTAATCCATTTTTGATATTAACTGTAAATTTTATATTGCAAGTGTTTAGTCTTTTCAACTAGATATTTTTTTTTATTACTGCATTTTACTATTAAAAAAAAATAAATAAATAAATGAAATAATCTATTTAAAACACGCGCACATACAGGTATAGATATGGAGCAAAAAATATTTATAATTGTTTCTTAAATATATTTATATTTTATATAAATATATAAGCAATATACAAACAACATATAGAATATGTATTACAATATGAATGTAGGAGAATGTTGTCTCTACGGAAATTACTGGGGAAGAAAAGCATTTTGTACTGTAAATCTTTTCTCTTTTAAAAATACAGTCAAACATGACACGATTCAAACCATGTTCACTAATTCTGCAGTTAAATTTCGAGTTAATTTATGTTGTCTATATGTAAGACGAAGAAATAAGCATTCAAACATAATTAACAATATCAACAAATTTACTTATAAAAATAGCAATAAAATCATACTCTCCAACATATCAAACTATTTAAAATATCTTTATATTCCAAAATATATTTACATTCCGACGTTTCGGTTAATATTCAATTTTTTACCATCTTCAGGGAAATGATGTACATAAACTATAAACATAAATCAAATTAAGTCATTCGTGGATATTACAAACACAATTCATAAAGAAATTAATACGTGATTACATAACTTATATAAAAAACACTCTATATACATCTTAAAATGAGATAAAAAAAATCTAAAAAAAAAAAGAATTACAATCATGCACATTACAATAAAAATAAATCTCTTTAATAAAATTGAGTCAATGGCAGAGTTGCCAGAAAAAACTTTGGGAGAAAAAAATGTTTATTGATACAATTTATAATTTAGTTTGAAGCTATAAAGTTGAATTTAATACTTATGCATGTTTCATTATATATCAGTAAGTAATATTTATTTGAAATAAGGGTAATTTTCTCAATTAGTTATTTATTTTGATAAAATAATATAAAAATGTATAATAACAAAAATCATCACTTTAAAAGTTTAAAATTTATAATATAAAAATCATCTTTTGTTTGTAAACTTATATCACAATATATATTGTTAGAGTTTCAAACTGTGAAAAGTTCTCTACCTGAATTACTCTACCTTCTCGATCTTCTTAGTGCTACGATCAGCCGAATACAAAGAAAATGTACAATGAGAATATAAGGTAAAGCTGAAAAAAAACTTTTACTAATATGGAATTTGAATATACAAAGGAAAATTAGGATGAAATATTTATTTAATATGAGAGATTTTTCCTTTTTTTCCCTTTTTTTAAATTTTATTTAATTATTATTATTATTATTATTTTTTTTTTAAAGAATTATCAACATAAACAGACTCTAAGATTTTAAATAACAGAAAGTGTGTTTATTTTTGTGTAACTGTATTGTATATCTGCACTTGCAAGTACAAGGTGGAAAATGACGCCATTCCTTTGTTATGAATACGATCGAAATTTTCATTATAAAAATGAAAGCAAACTTAAAAGTTAGAATTACGGATTTGCTTTTCTGTCCTACGACAAGCAGGCTTTTTTTTTTTTTTTTTTTTTTTTTAAGAAAAAAAGAATAATAAAACAAAAATTATCACATAAATTGGTTTTATATTTAATTAAATTATGTATTTTTAAAGAAACACTTCCAAACTTCCCATTAAAAACGTGTGAATGAAAAATCACTTTCATTTTTTATAGAGAAATATAACATTTATTTTTTAACATGGAAACCAGTTTAAAAAATTAATTAATTAATTAAATTAAAAATTAAAGCATAATTTTATTTTTGAATTATTAAATTGAACAATATATATTGTAAAGGTTCAATTAAGATAACCTTTTTCTGAGGCAATATTGGCAGTTGATTAACTTTTGCGTGATTTTGGGATTAAATTACGCCAGTCACACATTTTTTTTCTAGACTTAGAGAATTAACTCTTAAAGAGCATAGCCCATTATGCTTAGTTTGAATCTGACACCTGCAAGCATGTCATGTACGGAGATTAAACTCACGGAACACCTGTAAAATTTATTCTACATTGTATTTATTTCTAATTCACCGCTGAAACAGTCATAGTTATAGTACATCTGAATTTAATTTATTAAAAACATTATCATTTTTCAATATGAATTTTTTTACTATATGTTTGCTTTCAAGTTCCATCGCAGCATACATTACGGCCACGAAGTTTACCGATTGCGGATCTCAGAATTGTAAAGTTGATTTGGTCGAGGTAACAAATTGTTCAGACTATGAAGATAAATGCATTTTGGAAAGAGATACAATAAAAACGTACAACGTTACGTTTACTCCGATAGTCGATTTCGAGGATGTTAAGACCCATGTGTATGGAAGAATTATGGGAGTAACAATTCCATTTTATGGAATAGAGAGATATTCTTGCAAAGCCGCACTTTCTTGTCCAGGAAAAAATGGCAAGCAATATTCTTTCATAGAACATGTGCCTATCAGAAAATCTTATCCTCGTGTAAACGTCATAATTTTGTTGAAACTTGTTGATGGAAATGGTGACACACTCTTTTGCGTAGAAATACCATCCAGTATTGAATGATATATATGCAAATGGTGACACATTTCTTTGCGAAGAAATGTCATCGAGTATTGAACGATATATATTTTTTTTTTCATCTAAAATATGCCGGTAAGGTTGTAAAAATCAATCTACGAAATCATTAAAAAATTATTTCTTTTTTATACCTTGAGCTAAGTATTCCGTTTGTTTTATTTCATATTATGTGAGAACTTTTTGGCGAAAATGCTGACACACTCTTTGGCGTGGAAATACCACCGAGTATTGAGAGATATATTTTTTCATCTAAAATATGCTGGTTGTGAAAATCATTCTAAGAAATCATTAAAAATTTATTTATTTTTTATTGTTGATGTTAAGTATATTTTGTTTGTATTATTTTTTAGTCTGTGGAAAATTTTTGATGCAAATGGCGACACAATCATGTGCTTAAAAATAATACCTAGAATTGAATGATATATTTTGTCATCTAAAACCTGCTAGTTGTGAAAATCATGTCTAGAAAATCATCAGCAATCATTTAGTTTTTATTACCGAATTTCAAAATTTTGTTTGTTTTATTTCTTATGACGTGGAAACTTTTTGATGCAAGTGGTGATACAATGTTATGCATAGAAACATCGAACTATCGAAAATTGAATGACAATTTTTACATAAATATATATATATATATATATTGGAAATTATTGAAAAAATATATAAATTCTATCGTTAAGGATAAATATTTCGTTGATTTTGAGTGTTATTTTGTGGATATTTATTGTTGAAAAAAGTGGCACAATCATGTGAGTAGATATAACATTATAAACTGAATAATGTAATTAATAATGTGTAATTTAAAAGATATTGTTTGTGAAAATTCTTACATTTGAAATCATTAAATAAATATATAAATTCTATTGCTTACGTTAAATATGTTGTTTGTTATAAGTAAATAAATACATTTTTCATAATTAACTTTAAATGTATCAAAACAATCAATATATCAGTTTATAAATATAATAGATTTTAGAAAAATATTTAATGTTTAACTAAAGTTTTTATAATCATATTATTATTATTTTGTCGAAAAAGTTGTCAATCATTAGACTGTATAAAATTATTAATTAAATATTTATTGAAATGCCTGATATCTTCACCTTTTTTTTTTTTTTTTTTTTTTTTGTTAATATATTTATTAGAAATATTCGCAAATAATTTAGTTTCTTTCCAATTTATGTTAAATATCTTATATCTATAGAATGTACATATGCATAATAATATAGTTAAAATTTAATAAATATCTTTAAATTCACACTTTTGGGCAGATTAACTATACAGTTAATTGTTATCAGGGATAAAATCAACTATTCCAGGAGTTATCTTCGAAGAATTCTTATTGTAAAAGTTTCGTAATATTATTTTGAATATTTATTGAGCATGGTCAGTATTTTTAGTTTGTTCATCACTGTTTTATAAGTTACATACTTTGATAATCCATCAGGTTTTATACCGGGGGATTCAAAATAGTTGTTACAGCAATTATCTCGTAAACTAAGAAAGACAGAAACATACTTCCAAGTACAAAATTGGTGCAAATTAAGAGTAGATTTCAGATATGGCATTTTTTTTTTTTTTTTTGTACAAGGGGCTGTATACATATTAAATAAGAAATTTTATTTTATACGACCCCTTCTATCATATGAATCATATTTAGAAAAATGTTCACGTCAGTCTAAGAAGAAAAAAAAATCATGTTTCTAAGTAAAAATTTCGCTCAGTTATTACAATTTGAAAATTCTAACCTTTTTCACCAAGTCTTAAGGGGTTGTATCAAAAGTGAGAAATTGTAAGTACTATAGCTTTTGTAATAAGGCATAAATTGATCAGCGTTTGGAGGGGGGTTTATTTTTCCTACAAGAAAAGACGGCTACTTTAAAGGTAATGTATCTCTTTCCCCTAGTGAATACACACGAGAATGCTCATTGATAATTTAACAAATAAAATTTACGAGTAATTTATGTACTAAAAGGGAGGAGTTTTCATAATCATTTTTCTTTCTTTTCCTTTATACATTCTCTTATCCATATACATAGTACAGATAAAGTATTGTTTTTGAATAAAATTTCCTAAAATTAGCTTTTGTTTCATTTGCACGTTTTCAGATCCTCTGAATTAAAACATCATGTTCTAGCGGTTGGTCTCTCTCTCTCTCTCTCTCTCTGTGTGTGTGTGTGTGTGTGTGTGTGTGCGTGCGTGAGTGTGAGTGTTGTTAGCATATAGAACAAGTAGCAGTAGGAAATACAAATTCGGTATTCTAAATCAGTATCATATAGCGATGCTAAGCTAAGCTATTCGTTGTGATCAGACAAAGAGTTGTGTAGAGGGTCATCCAAAAGAATTCAAATACATTACGTCTGTGTGCGAAATTTCTCATATGTACAGTGTGACGTCTATAGGCTGCCCTAAACAAAACGAAAAGAATATGTTTTTATACGCATAAAAGCATGTTTTGAGTAAATTGTGGTATAGCAATCATTTCTCATTTATTTACAGGGTTACTTAGAGTAATTGCATATATTTGAGCTATATTTGAGAATTGCTGGAAGTGTATTTCATTTTGGGTTACGTGTTTTACCTATAACACTAAATTTACATGCACAAAGTCATGTGTATATGATTTATATACAATATACAGGGCTACCTAAAATTAAGACAAACAATTTTTTTTTAATTAAATGTAATTGACGTAAGTAATTTGCTGCATTTTTTTTTTTTTTTTTTTTTTTATGTCGAAGAATACAGCTGACACAGAATGGAAAATTAATTTCTTATACCCAAACTGTAATAAAAGCAGTTTTTGGAGATCGATTTTTTTCTGTATAATATCACGTTTTGAGGCCTCCTGAATACGAAATTCAAATTTTTAGTGGTTGATCTGTGTATATATATATGAATTTTCAGCATAATTGAACAATAAATAACTGTAGGAAATTCAAACTTGGTACTTTGGATTCCATACCTAATTGGCACTTGAAAAGTTAATCAAGATTTCTAAGTTTCAAGGAAATTTATGAGTTATAATTAATTAAACAGGTGTATTCGTTTTTAGTATATAAAAGAATTTCATACTATTACGGTCTATAGTCGTCGGTATTTCTTAAAAGTGTATTTTAACATGGTTACACCTCGTTATTTATTATGAAAGTTGATTAAAATTTTAAAAGAATGTTTTTCTGTGGAGAAGTGTGGGCATAGAATTGGTAATTCATTTACAGAGTTACACAAAATAATTTCGATATGTTATGTAATCATTTTTCGTGAATTGTGGTACAAGTATTTATGAAATGCAGGGAATTAATACAAGACAATCAGTTATTTGGAATATATATATATATACAAATCGTTATAGAACTAGAGATAGACCGGTGATTGAGGGGGCGGCCGCCCCCATCAGAAATGTTTCTGCTTACGTAGCAAATCAATCGAATCAATATATATATATATATATATGTGTGTGTGTGTGTGTGTGTGTGTGTGTGTGTATTATATATTAAGGAATAAATAAAAACGAACTGCTGAATAATGCATGATGCAAATAGGACTTTGAGGCTCCTGATCTGCAGATCCACTAGTATATAGTGGCGTAATTAATAAAATACTTGAGGATAAAAAAAAAATAATTTTTTAACATTGGTATTATTTAAGCACGCTGGTTCAGTTCAATGATCTAATCAAGAAAAGGACGACTATTGACTGATGAGATCATTTTATAGAAAAATGTATTTTTGTAAGTTGCATTTTTACAATTTTTGCAAAAGTCAATTTAAATCTCGTAATAATTTAAAGATATAAAGTAGAATATGAACTATTTTCATAAATCGACTAAAAAACACAATAGTAAAAGGTATAATAAAAATAGGTATTAAGTTTTTTTAACAGAAAATTATTCTAAAAATAATATATAACGAGAACGAAAAATCATGCAGTGCGCATTGATTGTTAACACGTTCCAACTGTACATGCACGCTGTACAGTAAAACCTTCGATGTTCTTTGCCTACATTTTCCAAAAAACGGACATATAGAATGGCAGAAAAACAGATATATAGACTGAATTCATTGTTGGAAAGTATAAAAATGCGTAATAGAAACTCTGAAATGCAGTCTTTAAATTCCAATTGCAGCTCTTAATGTATTTGAATATTTTAGAGTAACCCTGTAAATCTGAAGCTTAAGCATATAATATTTAAAAAAAAAATTATCTTATCTTTTATCTTATTAACAATAAACGTAAATTTCTTTATGATTTTTGCAGTAGAAAGATATTTGAATGTGTGTTATACACTATCTACCAAAACGTATTAGAACACATTCGAATTTAGACGTTTAGTCAAATATCTAAAAAAGTCTTTTAGGAATAATTTTGAAAATTTAGAAATGTAAAGAACATGGTATACCTCATATATTTCAGCGAAAGTTGTGTCCGGAAAAGGAAAAGGGGACCAGTAAAAAATTAAAGAGTAAACAAAATGTTTTGGATCACCCTGTAAAAAGTAATTCTTGAAATGCGTTTTGGCTGTAGCATGTGATTACGAGCATATTGTTCACATTATCTATATAAAGTTTTATGAGGCTGCCACATATATTCATGGACTTTTAACGGTATTTTTTAAAAAGTGCAAAATAAAGTTCCACTTTTTAAAATGTTACACGTAGGGTATTAGATCAGTGCAAAGACATTTTTAGAAAATTTGCACACTTCCTTATACACATCATACTGCAAACAGAAAGCAAATATTTTATATATCCTACGACGTATGACCATATCTACTAAATTAATATTTAACTACGCATGCGCCGGAATTTAAGAAGTTTCATTTGCATAATTTAATAGCCAAAAGTATTGAGTAACTTGTATGAAAACCACAAACAAATATCACATAAACTCAAAAAGTTATGAGAGATAAAATAAACAGAATTTCAAATCTGTCAATGTAAAAGCAAAACTATAAGAAGTTTTACTCTTTTTTTTTTTTTTTTTTTTTTTTATGCAATCAATATCCAATTGTAATACAATATTTGCTGATTATAAATACATATTGATAAAACTCCCAATCATCTTTCTTTCTTTCTATTTTTTTCTTTTTTTCTGAAGAAATTAAATTCTGTTCATTCTATTTCTCATAACGTTTTGAATTTTCACGATGTTTGTTTGGTGTTTTCATGTAAGTTGCTCAATACTTTTTGCTATTAAATAATGCAAAGGAAATTATTAAAAAGCTGTCACATACGTAGTTAAATTTTATTTAGTTAAAATCCTCATATTTCGATAGATGTTTATCATTTTTGCATTCAGATTGCAGTATGCTGTGTCTAATGTAGTACGCCAAATTTTCTAAATAAATTTTTGCACTGGATCTAATACCCTACTTGTTATAATTTAAAAAGTGGATTTTTTTTTTTTTTTTTTTCATTTTTTTTTTTTTTTTTTTTCATTTTTTAAAAATGCCATTATATTTCCTTGAAGATATGTGTTAGCCTCATAAAAAATTATACAGATAATGAGAAAAATCTTCATAATCACATGCTGCAGCCAAAACGCATTTCAAGCTTTACTTTTTACAGGGGGATCAAAACATTCTGTTTTGTGTTTAATTTATAAATTTGTCTTGGGGATCTCGATCTTGTCTTGAGGAACTAACGAATTTGATGAAACTTTAGGGTTAAGGGTTTTTTGGGTGAAAAAAATAATTGGGCTTATCCTCATCTTTAAGAATATTCACGTTTGCTATTAATCCTTTATCGGCCAGTTGCAACATATAGCAAATATTGGATTTATAAGGAAATGAATATAACGATTTCGATGAAAGTTTGGGATTAGGTCTGTTTTTAGAGAGCTAATTTGATTGGACGTATCTTCATCTTCAGGAACATTCACGTTCGTTGTTAACACTTTATCGGTCAGTTGCACTATATGACAGAAATCGGTTTTATTCGGAAATGAATATAACGACTTTAATGAAGGTTTAGGGTTAAGTATTTTTAGGGAGTTAAATCAATTAGAGATATGCTGATCTTCAGGAAAATTCGCGTTCGCTGTTAACCTTTTATCGGCGTTTTACAACATATCGCAGAAATTGGGTTTACTCGGAAATCAGTATGATGATTTTGATGAAAGTTCAGGGTTAAGTTTTTTTTTTTTTTTTTTTTTTTTTTTTTTTTGAGATGCTTTATCAAAAGTTTTTATTCTCATTTTCAAGAAATTCTCATTCGTTGTTAAACCTTTATCGACCAGTTGCAATACATGGCAGAAACTGAGCTTACTCGGAAATGGATATAATGTTTTTGATGTAAGTTTGGGTTTAAGTGTTTTTTGAAGAGATCAATCGATCGGACATATCCTCTTATTCAAGAAAATTCGTGTTCGTCCTCAACTCGTTACCGACCACTTGCACTACGTGGTAAAAATTGGACTAATTTGGAAATGGATATAATGATTTTGATAGAAATAAACTGAACAATTTTAATAAATCTAATTAAGTTTATATATATGCATATATATATATATATATATATATATATATAAGAAAACAATGGGAAATATCCTCGTTTCGAAAGCGTTTACTGCTGTGTTACTATCGTGGCAAAATGTGGCTGGAGTTTTTTTTTTTTTTTTTTTTTTTTTTTTTAGAAACTGCTCGAACGACTTTGATAAATATTGAAGGTTTGGTGGATTTTTAGATGACAATTCAAACTGAATTTTCTTCATCTTCAGAAAAGTTAACGGCTACAATTAACCTTCCCTCTGCTCGCTGCAAAACTGCGACTGAAACATTCTAGGAACTGGCTTTAACGTTTTTGAAAGGAAAATTAGAATTAAAATCCTTTGAGCTGAGGAATCCATCTCATTTAACCTTATCTTCCTGAAAATTAGAGTTTATTATTAATCTTCATTTCACATGTGGCAAAATATAGGTGAGACATAGTTTCTTAGAGACTATTTGAATGATTTTGATAGAGATTTAGAGTTACAGAATTTTTGAGTTTACATTTGAATATCAAGCATAAAAGTTAGACATTTTTTAGAATATTTAGCCTTTACCAGTAACCCGCGAATTTCCTAGGAAAAAATGACAGTTTTTTTTTTTTTTTTTTTTAATGTTCTTGAATGATTTTGATAAATATTTAGAGTTTTTGTGTGTTTGAGATGACATTTCGAGCTGAAATAACCCTCATCTTCATTATAATTTTTTAATTAGCGTTCACTAGTAACTTTCACCTTACCCGTGAAGAATACGGCATAAATAACTTTCTTAGAAATCACTAAAAAGATTTTTTAAAAAGTGCTGTTATTTTTTAGATGAAGAACGGTCTCAGTTATCTGTTTCTTCAGAAAAATTAGATGTCACTTCCCTAGAACAATATATAGCAGAAATCATGTCTTCTAGGAAATTGCTTGAACGGTTTTTATGAAAATTATAGTTGATATAAAAATTAGATTTGAATTTTCTTTATCTCCAGGAAAATTAACTTTCTGTGTCAACCTGCGTTCTGCCTTGGTTAAGCAAATAATAAATATAATGATCTCAAAAAAAATTGTCTTATCTTCAACACTATGAAGGATTTTTATAATGAGCTCGGTCATCCAGGTACTAATTGTTATGTAAATAACTTTACTAAAGCTAATTTCGTTAATTTTGTTTTTATTCATTATAAAATGCATTCTATTGCAGACTTTCATTGCGAATTTTAAACTAGTGAATATATATATATTTGCATAAAATGAAATAAAAGAAAATTATATATATATTGTGCATTACTGCTATATTTGTCACTCTTTCTCTTTCTGTACATATACATAATAATGAAAAGGAAAATAATTTGAAAAGTCAACCAAATCTACTGAAATAATTAATATAAAGTTAATGTACTGAATGCGCAAGAAAATTCAGCAGAATGAAAGATGTGTAAACAGAATAATGATGTAAAAATAGAAAATGTATGTAGGAGAAAATCTGAAAAATTAAAGCTGACAGGAAATAAAAAATAACCCACAAATTTTTGAGGCCACCATTTATATAAACTAGATTGTTAAAAATTTTGTGTTAGTCTGAATTAAAACTTGATACTGAAGTAGTTTTAACTACCCGATGATTTAAACTTTTACCTTGGTTTGATAGACTTATGTTGAACCAAATATTGTATTAAGTTTAAGGGGAAAAAAAAAAATCAAAATTCGACCGAGACGGGTATAGATCTGAAGAACTTCCTGTACCAAGTCAAACACCCTAGCAATGCACAATCCTTACGCTTTCTTGCCTGATTTTTCTATGTTTTTAGTTTATTTTGATAAAAGGGGCTAAATTATCTTTGCCCATGGGTCAGTTGATGCACAAATTTTGCACTTTACGCAACGTTCTCTACCATGATTTTTAATTTAAGCTTGGTTTGCTTTCAATAGTAATTTTAGTGATTCATGCTTCCATTGTGTGTGGATGTATGTCAGCTCCAAGTTTTGGGGCAACTTAAATTCAGTCGCAAGAAGTAGAAATTTAAAAGTAAGGTTGAATCATATTATGGTATTGCTTAAAACTTTACTCCATATAGTGTATCATGTTTTAACTAAATTTTTTAACAGTGTATGATGTATTTTAATTTTTTCCTCTTCGTATATAACTGTTTTTTTTTTTTTTTTTCATTTTTTGTACTCTAAAGTGCAGTGGCTGGTTTTCTTTTTTATGGTAAGATATAAAGGTCTAAAATACGTTTTTTGTCTACTACACTGTTCAAAATTTTGTCCTAGGTTGAACCAAAACATGGTACTGCAGTAGCTGCTAACATGATATAGTGAAAACTTTTACCATGCTTTGGTTCTATTTTCTACCAAAGTTTGGAACTATGGTTGATATGACCATAAAATGGGGGTGATATTTTACCATGATTTGGTTACCATTTTTCTTTCAACAAGAAGTACCAAATCATGGCAGAAGTTTGCGATGTCAATTATCACGTATTCTAAAAAATATATATATACTAGCAAACCTGTGCGAAATATTCGCACTTTATTTCTTTTCTTACTTACCTTTAAAATTTGAAACTCATAAATGATATACCAATTTCACCACCTAATTAAAATTTTAATTTACCAGAAGCCAAATTATTATTAAAACCAAATTAATATTGTACAATAGTGAAACCAAAATCATTCAAAGAAAGGTTTCCAAATAAAATTCATGGTTCACGGCCCAATTTTCATACTTCCAAAGGCAGTACAGTTTTAATATAGGACACCCACGGCGCCTTTTAAATGTTTGTCCTCATGTTGGCGATGACTTTTTATTAATTTTGGTATATCTATAATAATAAATAAAATAAAATAAAATAAAATAATTTCCATTTTGATTCTATTTTTTATCACTGTGTTTTTTTTTGTCAATTTATGACACAAAAATTCATATTCTGTATATATCTTTAAAATATTGCTAGATTTAAAATGACGCTTGCAAAGATTTTGAAGAAACAACTGTTAAAAATATATTTTTTCGTAAAATAACCTCATCAGACAAATATCGTCATTTTTTCTTGTTAGTCCATTGAGCTAATTTTGCGTGCTTAAATATTGTCCATGTATAAATATTATTTTTTTATCCTCACGTATCGTATCGTTTTGACAAAAAATAATTGAAACTGGTCCACGTTAGAGAAATATTATATAGATTATATAGGTAAGAAATCATTTTAACGTAACAAACACATATTTATGACCTTTTAATTTATAACTTAAATTCACATACAGTGTGTTCTTTATATTTTTATGTCCAACCTCTTCCCACTTATGTAACTTTTGCTAATTGCAACTTTATTGAAATCTGTGATCATATATTATTCTTTCTTTAACGTAATTCATATCTACAATAGCATTTTATAACTGCTTCTAAATCGGTTCCATTTCATCTTGCAAGTAAATGCAGTTTGTCGCCATGTGTGCATTCATTGTCTCACAATATGGTACATTAATTTCGCTTAAAACTTCTGCCTTCCCATGTATACACATAAATAAATAAATTAAACCAGAAGTTATATGCATTTTGATGGCTGGATATATTGGCGTATGTTTCAAGGTAATTTAAAAAACACAACTTGTGAGAGCGTATGCGAAGTAGTCCAATAGCTCAGGAACTCTTCTAAAAATTAGGCTTTATTCAATCTGCATATGATATTGAAAAATCACACCCAGATCCATTGCTGATTAGCCGTGATAAAATACTAAAAATGCTGAAAGAAACTCACTTTGCAGGTAAAGCAAAAGAAACAATCACTTGAACAGGTCCTTTATTAATATTACGAAAATAAATGTCATTTTAATACATCAGCTACAGCTTGATAATTATTGAGAAAAAGAACAAAATTCCATACAGTATATGGTACGGGAGGAGAGGAGGAGGCCGTCAAAAATTACTTCCTTTTTAAGCGAAAATTTTAGGAGCTCTGCCACTCTCAGAGTCAAAAAAGTGCAACCCGAAAAAGTTGGCATCGTTAAAATTCAGCCAAAAGAATGCCAAACTATTTCTTTGTCTTTAATATATTTTAATACAAAATTTTTGAATATAAAATGTCGTTACTAAAATCAGATCGACTTGGCATTAAAAAGCTGCGCCTGGTGTCAATCAAAGTAACAGACGAAAAAAACGGTTTTCAGAGGCGTCATGCAGACAAGATACATCCATTAAAAATCTATTTTTAGAACTATAATGATCTGCTCGAAAAGTAATAATAGCTTTTAATGTAAACACAAGCATAGTAAATATTAACTGAAATGACTATTTTTGTTTTATTAATAGATACATATGCTAGAAATAAGCTAGTAACGGCTTTTGAATTACATTCTCAAAATAAATACTTATAGCTAAAATGATTTAATTCTTTCGGGGAAGAAGTATAAACAAAATTACTTTTCAAAAACCCCGATATAAAAATTGCTTTATTTTATTCAGAGAACAATGTGCTTGTAACTATTGAAAGACAAAGAAACGCTATTAAATGAAACATTTTTTATTAAAAAAAAAAAAAAAACGGGAAATTCTATATAATTAATTAATTGAACTACATAAATTTTAAAAGATATTTTTTTTATTACATATATTAATCTCTCTTTTTGTTATTTATAAAATTTGAATAAATAAATAAACTTTTAAAGAACATATGTGTGAACACTCACACACTGCAGTTTACTTTAATTTTATTTAAATATATATATTAAACATTAATAGTGGCCATATAGGTGAGTTCAACAATTAATAAATTTTCAAAGTTATTACGGAGGGGAGGGGGACCCGGGAACCCAAAAACACGTCTTGACGGGTTACATGACGGTGGTGAAGAGGTGCATCTCTTCTCTGTTGAGTTTTCCAATCCTCTAATCGAAGTCAAAAAAAAGAAAAAAAAATGGTTGTAATTATATAACGTATAAACACATACAATAATTGAAAATTTTACCAGATATTTATAATCCAAATAGTTCTCAATAAAGCCAGTCCTCGCCATGGAAAGACGGAAGTTTTAAGCAAAATTAATGTGCTATATTATGAGACAAGGAATGCACACATGGCGACTAACTGCATTTATTTGCAAGATGAAAATAAGCCGAATTAGAAAAAGTCATAACATGATATTGTAGACCTGCATAACGTTAAAGAAAAGATAATACATGATCAAAGATTTCGATAGAGTTGCAATTAGCAAAAGGTACACTCAGGGAAAAAAAAAACGCAACTTCGTTGCTAATCGATGTAGAAAAATGTAATAGGTATCATTCGACGGGGAATTGTGAGTAGTTTCAGAAAATGAACTAAAATTTTGAGTTAGGGGTCGTCTACATATTAAAACGCGCACCAACTTTGATTTTTTTCAATGGTAATGCCCCATTTTTATTTTATATTTGAATTTCTGGGATCGCGACAACGCGGAAAAGTATATTGGTTGTATATTTTACTTATTTTTTCACAGAGTTATAAGCGTTCAAAGTTTGAAGGTGCTAATGTTAAATTCATATTTCAAACTTTTATTAATATCTTCACAAAAAGTAACTTGATCGATCTAATTTTTTTTTACAAGATACAGTGAAGAAACCCAAACATAATCCATCATTACTTTTAATTCTGAAAAATATTTTTAATTCTGAAAAATATTAATAAATTCATATTCATAAAAATTATGAATTATGACCTATATTAATTTTTACATAAAATGAATCCTAATGCTGAAAAATATGGGTGTGCAAATTTGCAGCTCATTCCAGTTATTAGTTTTCGAGAAATAAATAAATCTTTCTTTTGGAGTGGTTTAGGGGGTCGTCTCTTATAAAGTTTTGCATGAGATAACGAATCAAATCTTTTAAAATAACAAAGAAAATTAAACAAAATATTTTTATTTTTTATTTACGGGTCAAATTATACAACAACAACGTCAAACGCAAAGAAATGAAACAAAAATGATGATTTTTAGATATTTGTGTTAGCATCAAGAATTCCTGTTTTCTAAAGAAGACCAGCCCCGCCTTCATCGTTCTTCAAAACAAAACAATACAGAAAAAAAAAGTAAATGTGGCATTGAGTATTCGTGTTAAACACCTTATTTTATGTTGACAAAAATACGCACAAGTGGTATTTACTTCATCGATTAATTGGTGATAAATTTTGAATCTTTTAAACGAACACTAGAAGAAAAAAAAAATAACTAAATAGGCGGGGTTTACTGTTTTAAATAGAAAAATAGGTTTAAGGTGAAATTGTCAAATATAAATAACGAATGGAATTGGAATGCAAGACAGACTTGTAAAGTCGTTTCTTAACTACTGTCATAGTTAAAAAAGAAGCTTAATCATTTGCTTCATATATTGCTTTATTTTATTTTATTTATTTACTTATTTATTTATTTTATAGGGGTAGGAATATTATTTTAAGGACACTTTAGTCTTTAAAATTTTATTAATATATTTTAACTTTATACATTTTATTAAACATTCTATAACTTTTATAAATATATTTTAACACTTTTTGCGACCGCAGGATTTTGTCTTTTTGACAGTAAGACCGGCCTACGGGCATTATACTCTCAAAATATAATATTTTAGAACAAATTTTCTGTATTCACGATTATATTACAAATGGATATACATTATAATTATATTCTTTCTAATCAATATACTTCTATCCGTAGTATATTTTATTGCAAAAATATGAACACTGGGTACACACTTAAGAAATATGTAACACACAAATTACGAAAGAAACGCCCACTGACAGAGTTACAGATTTCCAAATGGCGTGAATCTACGTCAGCAGTCGCGAAAGGGTTAATTAAGAAAATATATTTTCATAGAAATTATAAAACGAATCGTACAGTTCCAAAGAGTTCAACTGACCAAAAACTGGCAAGTGCGATTAAAATTGTTTAATGTTTACTTCATGAACCCTTACAATAATTTATCCGAAAAGGTTTAGTTTGGCGTTGTTGTATATATATGTATATATTATTTCATTTCGTCTATTATGTTACCTACGAAAGAAAATTTAAGCTTTATTGGTGATCAGTACAGCTATAATAGACATTTTTCCTTGAAAAATATTGGACTTTTTTCAAAGCGTACTGTATGGACTAATCGCAAGTATAATGTATTTAAATAGACCTAAAATTATCTAAATAAGTAATGAAGTATTTTCAAATCTAAAAAATTGAATTCAGGATAATTAAGGAACTGAAAAAAACACAACGTTTTATTAATTTTTATAATTATTTTTTCCCTGAAAGATTTCCGGTGTGAAACTTTAAAATTTTGTCAGTTTCCTATAGGATCTTAATTTTATTTTTCTACATTTACAGATAGCCCCCTAACTTATTTTTGATTATAACTCTATAAATACTAAAGATAAAGTGTACAAACAGTATCCCAAGTAGCACAGGAACGTTCTGTGAACGTCTAATAACGGTTTCAATAGTTCAAACACCGTGTTTCGTGTCAAAAGAACGTTCTAAAACACGTTCAGAAATAGTATTATTTAGAACGTTCTGAAAATGTTTGATTTGTACCATCTATAAAACGTACAATTCTAGTTCTATATAGAACGTTCAAGTGTGACACCGTCATAACACGTTCTGTAACAGTGTAATTATAACGAATATGACAAAATGACTTTTTAGTACTATTGGTTGGGAAACTAGGTTAACCTTTAAAATTTTTGACTTCATCTTTTGATTTTTTTACACGTTTTGTGGCGTGAGGAATCCGGAAGTCAAAAGGTTGGTATGGTATCTGTTAATGTGTATCGGCACCTATTAGTGTGATAGCCCGTTAGTTCATGTACACGATATCTCAAGAACAAATGATTGCAGAGAGATCGAACCAGTTTTAAAATATCACTTATGATATTGATAAGAATCTTATTGAGAGATTTGCAACATTCTAATTTAAAAACTTCGTAAGTTATTCGAAATTTATAATTTTTAGCATGATAGAGAATAGAGCATTTTTTACATTTTCAGTTTAACGTTTTGTTAGCACGTCAGTAAAGAATGCTTCCCAATAATCAGTAGCGGTGAGGTGAAAAAAAATTACAAAATTTTAAACTCATGGAAAAATTTTGTGGATTTTGTATTTCAGGAATCAATGTATGGAATTCGACCAAACTTGTTACAATATTAGATCTTGCCCTAAATTGGAGTTTATTTGAATTTCATTTGGGATATATCGCCCGATAGATTACGGTGCTATGCAATGAAACCCTCCATTTATGGGACGGCTATATCTCAGCTTCTATAGTGTACAAATGTATTAAACATGATATATTGGCATATATCATCATAACCTCTGCTAATACAATTTGGATGTATACATTGTCCAACAGGTGGCGTTGCTAATCTGCAATTTAATCATTTTAACGGAAAGGCAATATTTTAACTTGTGATTTAACAATAAATTTTGTGATACACTGAAGTTATAAGTGAAATCGATTTTATGTAAAGCTTTACTGGTCCATTTTGGATGCACATCGGCCAACAGGTGGCGTGGCTATGTTGCAATTTAATCTCATAACAGAAACGAAAAATCTCAACTTCTGTGATTTATAAATATTGTAAATTTGGTAAGTGAAATTAATATTACGTAAAACTCTACAGATTGCCTTTGGGTGCATATCGGACGACAGGTGGCACTGCCACGTTCCAATATTTTCCATTCACAGAAAGGCTATCTATCAGCTTCTGTAATATATATACTCACCAAACCTTCTGCGTGACATACATTTGATATATAATATTGATTCAATTTGGCTGTATAACGAGTAATAGTCAAACAGTTTTTTTTTATTATTATCATTCATAGGACATTGTTTTTTCCCCTAGGAATAAGTATACATCATCCCTGGGGGATGGGGGAGGGGTGGATAAAAATTTTCACTATAATTATCTTTCAAAAGAATTCGATATCACCTTTAAAACGAATAATTAAAACATCGTTTTCTGATGATTTAAAACAAATTTACCGTTTTTTTTTTTTTTTTTATTGTAATAATAATAATAATAAACCCTTAGAAAAATACATTTTCTAAGATCTTCTATACAGCATAAAATTGATTGTCTTCTGTCATGAAAATCTATGCATTCCCCAGACCCAAAGTTTAGATACAAAAAGCTAATCACGGATGTTATTGAATAAGTAATATAGTGCTTTACGCGAGTTTCAAAGAAAATCACGGGAAAACTCCGAAAACCTAAGTCGACGAGCGTGACCAGGAATCGAAGCCAACACTTCCCGTCTGTAAGGTTCGAGAGTAGAACCTCGCGGTCTCTAATACTCATCGGGAAGTTACAGAATGAGTTTTTTTCTTCTTTTCTTTAAGCATAATTTTAAACTTTTATTATATTTTATTTATGATTCTATTTAAGTTTAAATGTTACTGATAAATTATCAATATTGATAATGTTGTTAAATCGTTACTCTGTTTGATTGTTCTTATTTTATTTTATTTATTTTCACTGAATATTTTATTCAATACTAAAATATACACTAAAACAAAATATGCTTTTCCGTTTAATTCGAGATTTTAAAATGGAAAAATAAAGTGATCTCATAAGTTTTTCAAATACTTTATAAAAATTTAAATAATTGTTTAACTCAGCTCCATTTTTCCTTAAAATATTGACCATATGTTTTCTACAGCTATAAATGCTTAATAAATTTATGTTTCAAACGTTGAACTTTGAAACATGATTATTCCGGATGTAAGAAGGGAAGAGCAGATGAAACTGACATCTGTGGATTGCATTTATTTAATTCTCGCTGACCGTGCAAATTCAAAGGTCTTGGGAATGTCGTGCCGTTATGTGAAGCGGTAATTTTAAAACGTGTAATGTAATCTGTTTTGTTCAGTTTTCGCGTTATAATGACTTGGATAAGCTTTAGAAAAGGTAAAAATGTAATATTTTTAACCTGTAATATTCTCTATTCTCTATTTATTAAAGTCTTATTTTAATATCAATTAAACAATCATTTTCATATCTGCGTAAGTTCTTAAGCCTAACATTTGATACTTGTAAGTAGCATTGTATCGCAGAAAAAACTGCTCCTGTTACAGAAAACCGCTTAGAAATTATGGATTCATTTTATTAATTCAGTCTTCTGAGATGGAAATTGTTAAAATGACTATTTTTGGTTATTATGCTTCTGAATGAAGTAACATAAAGAATTTAAAAGATGAGAGCTAATTTTAAGTGAATGCCCTTCCAGACTGGTCATTATGTATTTTAAAATGCTAGTTGGAAGGGTGTTTTCTTGGAGAAATTCTTATGAAGAAAATGAGGAAGGTATGTAATTCTTTTTTTTTTCTTTTCTTTTTAAATTCTGAAGTATTTATTTAATGTTTATATGATAATATATATACAATCTAGGTTATGCAAATTGCATATTTTTAAAATAATAAAGTTTCACCGACTTACAATTTTAAATATCTCTTTACTGTTATTTATTAAATAAAATATATGAAATTGTTTAACTGCATAATAAAACAAAGATTCAATTCAATTTTATTCCACATCTTTATAAAAAAACATATTCTGCTTAAAAAAAAGGACGATTTACTATATTATTTATTAATACTAATAATATTTACATTTATCAATTATTTAATATGCCATGATAGCATAATTACATCAAATGAGGTAAAAATTGCGTTGACTCAATTTAAAGAAATTTAAACATTTAAAAAATACCAATTACATTGCCATGTGGAATAAATTTAAATACCTGCAAACATCATTTTTGTAAACTGCTGCTGTAAACTGAAAATATGTATGCACACATGCACTGAAATTTAAAAATATGAAGTATGTTAAATATTTTAGAAAAATATTATGATTAAATATATATATATATGTATTTAAGTATTTGGACATTTTAAAAATTTCCTCCTTATAACTAATTTTTAATTTTTTGTTTCAATTTCTTATTATTATAAATTAACAATATATTCTAAACTCAATTATATATTATTTTAGCGGTGTATTGGTACATTCATTTTTGAAATTATTTTTATGTTGAAATATTAAAACTTTCTATAAACTTCAGCATTCAAATATATTTATAAACTATCCATGGACTTACAAAGTAGTACCCAGAAATGTTTAGAATATACAGGGTGCAAAGTCGAGAGCAGGCCTTTATTTGCGCAACAATTGGTCTCAAACGTCCTCCAATAAGAAAATGTATTTAAAAAAAAAATGTAAGAATTCATTATATGACATGTTTAAATTTAAAAAATCAATTTACTAAAAATCACAAAAACTGATAATTTTTATACAATTTTCATGACACTAATAGTGTAAGTTGAGTTCTAACCTAAAAAATATAACACAAAAAGTTTCACTTTTGTGCACCCAAAATTGTCTGAGATAGTTAGTTTCAAAATTTAGGATTATTTCGCATTTTCTCGGGCTTTATTAAAAAGCCAATGAAAAATTCTTTAATAAACCCAGGGAAAATGCAAACAAAGTCCAATTAGGATTTTTAAACCGATCCCTTATTGAAGGCCGAAATATGTGAGAAAATCCAAACTTTAAATATCATGTTCCATTTTGGGAGAATAGAAATGAAACTGTTTGTTAGGATGAGTGTCAGTTTTCTAAATATGATTATAGGGATCTGGGACTATGTAAAAATTTAGTTTTTGCAATTTTGAAAAAATAGATATTTTAAATTTAAACATGTTATACCACAAATGCTCATATTCTTTAAAACATTTTGTAACTGAAACTATATATTTACGACCAATAGTTGCGGAGATAAAGGTATTCTCGTCACAATGCTTTGCACCCTGTATTAAAAAAAAAAAAAAAAAAAAAACATATATATATATATATATATATATATATATATATATGTATGTATGTATGTATAAATGAATTTTTAATCTTAGTTAAAGCCAAGCAACAGATATAAGATCCCTGAAACCACATAGGTCAATGAGATGAAAATTACAACAAATTCAAATAACCTGGGGAGACTGATTGTGATTTATTGAAACATTTATATTTTATTTATTGATTTTTATTTTATTTAACTTCAGTCTAATCTTAAATTTATTCCTATATTGTTAGTTGCAATTTTAATAATTTTGCCGGTGCGTAAAAACCACATGAAACTCAAATCAAAAGATACAAACAAGCAACGAGGAAATAAAAAATTAAGACAGCATTTTAAACATTTTTTGTAGGAAAAGCTTAGAATGGTAGAAAAAAAAAAAAAAAAAAAAAACTCGTCAAGGGTGACCCTTTTCGTCGTTGAGCACCAATGTACGATTTCGTTCGTTAGCAGCTATAATAGCAAATTGCTAGCGGGCACCCTATCGTACAAGAAATTAATTGAAGTTAGAAATGAAGAATAAATTGGAATAAATTATTTACTTCAAGAAATCAGAGAATCAAACAGAAAACAACCATGAAAAACAAACATTAATCATAGGATGACGCATTCGGAATCACAAGGATTAAAACAAGCAAAATAAATCAAGAGTTTAGTTGTATATAGCAGATGAAGAATAATGATACAACACAGGAACAGGGATATAAATTACTTTTTTTTAAATTCAAATATTGTTTGAGAAATTTTAACATACTTACTATTCCTTTAATTTCAACGTATATGCATGAAAAATTCCATATTTTATGACTGTAATTCCCAAAAAGTGTCATAACGTGCCTATATCCCTTTAAAAAATTCCTTAAATTTTTGCATTTTTAAAAAATTTCTTTTTTCCTCTAATCTGAAGATAATGGCGTTATAGTATTAATCTAGAAACTTTGAATAAACACCATAAAATGCAAGAACTCGCAACTGCTACAAACAAAGCGGCAACGCATTCCACACACTCAACGTGCTTGTTTGCTGCTCTCGTGCCTACAATGTTCGCCTGATGAAGGGTTGTGTCTTCTTTTGACCCGAAACAGTTGGTGCGAGTTCTCGTATTTTATGGTGTTTATTCAAAGTTTTGTAATTAATACTATAACTTCATTATCTACAGATTAGGGAAAAGAAAGAAATTTTTAAAAAATGCAAAAATTTAAGAAATTTTTTAAGGTATAAAGAGACGTTATGACACTTTTTGGGGAAAGCTGTCATAGAATATAGAATTTTTGATGCATATACGTTGAAATTAAAAGAATAGTAAGTATGTTAAAATTTCTCAAACAGTATTTGAATTGAATAAAAAAGTAATTCATATCCCTGTTCATGTGTTGTATCATTATTCGTCATCAGCTATGTAATTTTTACTTCTAAACGCTCGTACTGAGGGGATTTTTTTATAATGACGTCACATTTTTTTTTTTTTTAACTACACTATTTTAGAACGTTTACAGTACGTTTTCTGGAACGTTCTGAAAATGTGTATAACGTTTTGAAAACGTTCTAAAAACGTTTAGAACGTTCTGAGACCGTATACATAGAACGTTCTCAGAACGCTTCTATAACACCGATGGTGATAGTTACACGTTCATTGAACGTTCTCTGAACCGTACTATTGTACGTCTTCAAGATGGACAGATAGACGTCTATAACACGTTCAAAGTGAACGTTCTTAGAACGTGTTTGCAGAACAATTTTTGAACGTTCAGAGAACGTTTCGGTGCTGCTTGGGATACTTTTCCGCACTGCCAGACTCTCGGAAATTCGAAAATGAAGTCAAAATTGGGTGTTGCTATTGAAGAAATGAAAGTTGGAGCTCATTTCAATATGTAGATGAACCCTAATTCAAAATTTGACGACATATTCAGAAAGTGCTTTTAATTTCCTGTTGAATTATGTCTATTAGATGTTCCTGCGTCAATTAATAACGAAATTACAGTGAGTGTTGCGTTTTTTTTCCCCGACTGTACATATGTGAGAAGAGGGAGCATATAAAAATTTAAAGAACACACTGTATGTTAATTTAAGTTATAATTTTGTGGTCATGAGGTCATGTTTGTTATGTTAAAATGGTTTCATATACGATAATATATACATATTTTTTAGAATATGTTATAATTGACGTCTAATAGGTTTCACCATCGCATGGTTACAACTACTGTACAGTCACCCTAAAAAAAAACGTCACCCCCACCAAATTTCGCCATAAATTATCGTAGAAACATGCGACTGGTACCGATCAGTTTGTAATAACGTCTAGTTTATAATGTTACAGTTAGATTTTACTTTGGGGGTCGTCTACATATTAAAACTGACATCAACTGTATTTTTTTCAATAGTAACCCCCCTTTTTTATAATTTATTTGAATTCCTTGGATCAAATCATCACGGAAAATGGTATAGTTTATATATTCCGATCAATTTTTCATAGAGTTATAAGCTGTCAAAGTTTGGGGATGCTAATGTCAAATGAATGCGACAAATATTAAATCATATGTTCCGAAATAATTATGATATTTAAATTCTGATTTTTTTATTCGTTAGAATGAAGTGACCCAAACATATTCCATGCAAATTTTTGCTAAAAAAACCTTTTTTGAATAATGAAAATTATTAATAAATTCATATTTGAAAAAATTATGAATTATGACATATGTTAATTTTTGTACGAATAGAACGGGCATCATCAAAAACATCGTTTTCCAAATTTACAGCTCGTTCCTAACATTATTTTTTGAGTTACAGTGATATTACATTTTTTACTGCTTTTAGGGGGGGCGTCACTTGTTATAATTTGTATCCTCTGTGAGTGAATATCTCTATACATTTTGACGAAAAACTATTTTAATTTACCTTTATGTTATTCTAATTGTTTTCTAAGGAACATTTCGATGTTTATTATACAAATTGGCTTATTTTTTATAAAATTATCGCAAGAGATTGGAAAAAAAAATCCAAAAGAAATGAATCCCCGCCTCTATATTGAGGAAACAGTATTAAAAAAACTAGTTTGCATATTCGGATAAGACTCTATATGTGACACGCTGGTATGCATAAATGTCAATGGCATTTACTAAATTGAATGCTGAAGAATGCTACATTGAATGCGTCCGTTACAAAAAGGAGTTTACTCGATTCTGAAATGTTAAGTCTGTTCTTAAATATTACATAACTTTTTCTAGTTTCTCACTGCTAAAATTCTATTTATTCCTTTTCTCTTTTGTTTTTAACTGGAATAGTCTAGGATTCGTGCATCTCAAGTTATATATCATGATTCAGAAAACGCGGTAGGACGAGCATTATTATTTGAAAGAGCAATATGCAGTGAACAATACTTTTGTTTTTTCTTTCTTTTAAATTAATTTGATTAATTTTTGTTAATTTTTATCAGATTTTTTAAAACAAATTTTCTGTTTTAATCTTGTTGTGACATTTTCGCATTCGTTTACTCTACCGTTTATGCTATTTAAATTTTATCGCATGACGTAACATAATAAAACATAAAATTTTTATTAAATATTTCTTTAATACTGAATAATAGAGTAGTATTCTTTTTTTTTTTTTTTTTTTTTTTCCGGTGTAAAACTGGTGTCACATTTATCACGGAAAAAGAATTTAAAACTAAGTGATATGTCTTATTTTTTTTAAAGATATAGATTTTACATATTTAAAATTAAGAATTCAAGTACAGTAGACGACTGAAGAACGGGGAATATTCGTTCTAGGCAATAGGAAACTGTTTTTTCTATATCCATATTTTCATATGAATATGCATAATAATTATACTCTTTTCAGTGAAAGTATTTGTATTCATATTATTTTGTTTATATAAATATGAATATAAGGAATATTCTTAAGAAATATCGTAAAACACGAATTGTGAAAGAAACGCCCACTGGAGGAGTTACAGATTTCCAAATGACGTGAAACTACGTCAGCAGTCGCGAAAATGTTAAATATTCTTTCTCAGATTTTAGTTTAAATCTTGTTATTTATATTTTTGTATATTATCTATTGTTGGTTTGTATGCCTAAAATTAAATGTAAAACTTTATAGTAACACTTTCATGCGGGGCTTACTGTATAAAATAAAAATATACCCAAAAAGAAGTAGATAATTCTTTTTCTTAAATATTAAACACTTTTTATTTTCTTTTTTTAACCGCTATTGATATTATTATCATTATTGCTATTATTCGTTTAGCTTGGTATCTAGATTTTTGTAATTCAACATTGTAGGGTTCATATAATTCAAACTACAGGGTGGCCATAATTAAACTGCAAGTGTTCAAGGGGTGCTGGAGAGAAACTACTGTGAATATTCCAGTGAAATTACATATCTATACGTTTCAGAACATGCGCAAATCAAAAAAGAAAAATAAAATCGCCATTTTCACCCGATAGATGGCGCTGTACCGTATTTCAACGCTCACCGGTGGCATATACAACTTCCAAGACCAATAGACAGAGCATAATGACATTCTAAGAGGCATATAAACAATATAAAACATCACTTACAGTTCATCAAAATTCCATACAATTCGCCTCAGTAATTAAATTTTTACAGTATCATGCAATCAAAAAATATAACGTAAATTAAGATCACAAATTAAACAATCCATATATTTTTATAAACTGTAAGTGATGTTTTATATTGTTTATATGCCTCTTAGAATGTCATTATGCTCTGTCTATCGGTTTTGGAAGTTGTATATGCCACCGGTGAGCGTTGAAATACGGTACAGCGCCACCTATCGGGTGAAAAATGGCGATTTTTTTTTGTTTCATATTTGATTTGTGCATGTTCTGAAACGTGTAGATACCAAATTTCACTGGAATATTCCCAGTAGTTTTCTCTCCAGCACCCCTTGAACACTTGCAGTTTAATTATGGCCACCCTGTATTTAATTTTCTTCGTGTGAAGTGATATATTTAACTATTCAATGTTTAATAAATAGAAACCAATAAAATTCTTTAAATTCATAAACAAACACAGAGAGTTCGGCGAATTAGAACCGTTTTTTATTTTATAAGTAACATTTCTGAATTTTTTTCCGGTGTGAAATTTAATAAATAATGTATATTGGGTGGTAGATCATGATTTATTTTTTCTCAATGTATAGACGGTCCCCTAACACATTTTCACGTGTAACTCTGTTTAGAATTGATTTAAAGAATATAAATAGGTAAATTTTCCGAACTGCCTTGGTCTCAGAAATCTGAATATGAAGTCAAAAATAGGGGTCGTCATTGAAAAAAATGAAGTTTATGCCTGTTTTAATATGTAGATAACCCCTTAAGCAAAATCTAACTACACCATTAAAAACTAGATGTTATTACAGATCGATAGGTACCAGCCGTATGTTTCTACGATAATTTACGACAAAATTAGGTGGGGGGGGGCGTTTTTTTTTTGGGGGGGGGGTTGATTGTACTATCAAGTTTTGGTTCAATCTAGCCTATTGCAACTACTGTAGTACCAAATTTAGATTCTACCTTGAAATGAAATTTTTAACAGTGTAGTCGTTTTTAATAGGCCGCTGCACTTGTCTTCGCCGGAAACCATAACAAATGTGATAACTATGGAGAATTCTGTAAATTATAATTCATTAACTAATACACATTTTTTAATTCTGTTTTCACATTCCGAAAATTCACAATTCTTAAATTGGCAATCCTTAAAAATCACTTTTTTTTTAATTTATTTATTTATTTATTTATTTTTTTTTTTTTTAAGTTGTGATTTTATTTATTTTTTAAATATATTAATTTGAGGTCAAAACTATGTGAAATTTTACATCTACAGCTTAAAAACAAAACATTAAAAAATCTAAAAAATCAGTTTTTAAAAGCAATAGTTTTATATGATAACTAGTTTTTGTGAGGGGTCTACCACCCCCTCAACCCCCCGTTTCATGACTGTATCTACATTTACATAGAATTTAAATCAGTTATTAAAATTAAAAGTTCATTTAAAATTATTCATACAACTCTCACACGCAACATTACTTGAAACTTATCCAGCAACAAACTTATATTAACTTCAAAATACAACATTTGGATCTTCTAAAATTATTCGTTTTTAAGTTACTCTAAGAGACACAGACAAAGACCAAACGTTAAAAAACTTGACTTCGGTAATCATAAAGCCTCAAAATGTGTAAATATACAAAAAGCAATTAACGAATATTTAGCTTAAAAACATACATTATTTACCATATCTCTATGAGGAATTCATTTCAATTCCTGAACAGATTTTCTGGAAATGGTAAAATATTTCAGCAAAGCACATCCACTAAGAACAAAACAGATTGTTATAGCTTATATATTTTCAGCCCTGTATATCTTTTGAGGATTATGTACAGAGCACATGGTGTACCTAAATATAATATTATAGTAATAATACACGGCCCAGTCTGAAATACACTTCCATCAATTTGCAACTATTGATGCACTTTTATCTATTTCTTTTGTGTAGCCCTGTAAATAAAAAGTTAATGATTTCCCTACGATATTCTACGTAAGACATATTCTTACGCATATAAAAAATATGTATTCGTTTCATTTGGTTTAGTGCAGTCTATAGATGTCAAACTCTACTGACCTGCAATTTCCCCCATAGACGTAATGTATTTAAATTCTCTTGGGTGTCCCTTTACTCGAATCATTTGCTTGATCTCCACAAAAAGTTTAGTGTAACATCCCTATATCATTCACATTTAGAATACCAAGTTTGGACTTCTGCTATAATTTCTTTTTTTAAATATGCTGATACAGACACACAGATAGACACACACACAGTCCAACCACTAAAAACAGGATTTTAGGATTCAGGGAACCTCAAAATGTGTAAATATAACAAAACTCTCTTTCGAAAATTTGAGCCAAAAACAATACTTTCTCTATCTTATGGGCAAAAGAAAGTAAAAAGGAGCTATACGAATGTGATGAAATTGTGTATGTAGATATTTTATGATAGAATATGCAAATGATTGATTTTTGGCAGCTAATGACTGACTAGAAGTAGTTCATGCGCAATACTAATGATTATCGAAATCATGCATAATACAGAGATAGAGAACATTCCAATGCTAGAACATAATTTCTACCGAATGTGATACGTCGACATATGGGAACTGTTCCATTACTTCTTAGCTTTACGAACGGTATAAGTATACCAAACCAATATAGAGTAAAAGAGGTAGGATGATCTGTTTTCAGGATCTTTCAGCATTTGAGTTTTAAGGCTACAATTCGACTATATTGATAGTAAGTGATGGTCATACAGAGTGGTGAGTATATTATGGTTGACCAAGAACGACGACAAAAAGCGAGGGTAGAGCAATTGTCCGATAGCGCTCAGAAACACTTACGTCCTTTTAAATAGTCTCGCGTGTAACTGGACGTCAATATGTGCAATAAACATGAAACGTCGTTTAGTGAATAAGGTCTGAGTTCACAGGGACCATTACACGTCGTTGGAAAACACTTGTTGTAATTACAGAAAACTTAGACGCATTTTATCTGAATCACTCGAATTGGAGAAGAAATAATTTCAGCGATGAACCCTGCTTTTCACCGAGCCTCCATGACTTACAAAGACGTGTCTGAAGACCTCCAGAACAGAGAGGTATGAGTAAAGTGATCAAACGTCCTCGAATCATGAGGATGTCACAGTCCTCGAATTTTGACCTATGTCCTCAGCAATTTGAAAATAATTTGAGGAAAATTGCTCTCGAATTTACAAATTTGTCCTCAAATGTCCTCAAATTAAAGCCGAATTTAGCTCTGACCTCGATTGGCCCTTTTTCAGGACGCTGCGATGATTTGTCCTCAAATTTGGTTTTAAAACATTTGGTCACCTTATGTATGACTCACCTGACTGTCGTCCACCACACAGCCCATAATTAGGATTTATGATATTGAATAATTTTTAATTTGATAGTTGGACGTAGCTGCTATTATCTGCGACAACCTCACAACATAGACATACGACATGCCAACGAGATATCATATATCTTATTGTGTTACTTTTCGTTTATTCTTTGACTAATTTTAAAACAGAATAATTCCTGGATTCATATTTCATGCCCTTCTACTGATTATTTTCATGTTTCTCAAACATATCCCTGGAAAGTTTCTTCTCAAAAGAGAAGGTTTGGGATAATAAGCTGTCATTCACTAAAAACTGTGGATTTTGTGGATTTAATTCAAGATCTAGATCGCCTGTGGCAAGTAATTCCGCAGGTGGATAATCGCAATCTCTAAGAGTTAATTCCAAGCCGGAGAACAGCTAATTAAAACATTTAATACCTGTAATATTATCATCGTTTCTTTTTCAATACATGTGCAATAAAATAAAGAGTTTTATGACATTCAGAAAACTCCCCTATAATTTGTCTGTTTTGTTATAGAGTGTAAAATTTTGTAAACAATGACGATTATACTAAATGAAATACAAGGTTATTAAAAAACTTGCATTTCGGTCACCCTTTTTTTTTTTAATTTATTTATTTATTTATTTATTTATTTACTTTCTAGTACCTATACGTATGGTAGAGAAAGTAGGTATTGTCTTGGGGTCAAATTTTTTAATATGAGTTTTTTTTTTTTTTTTTTTGTATTATCTTGTTTTGAGGTGCCTTGAATCCAAAAATCATGCTTTTAGCATTTAGTCTGTCTGTGGGACTGTTATCAAAATATCTCAAGAACAAATAATAACAGAAAGTGAAAACTCGGTATTTTGAATGTGTATCACGTAAGAATGCTACACTAAACTTTTCGTTGAGATGAAGCAAATGTATCGTGTAGAGATACATCCAAGATAATTCAAATACGTTACGTCTATGGGCGAAATTTTTGGTAGGTGCAATCGAACATCTATAATCTAAGCGAAACAAAATGAAATGATCATATACTTTTTGTATGCTTAAAAACATATTTTGTGTAGATTGTAGCATGGAAAACATTTGTCATTCGTTTACAGGGCTAGAAAAGGTATTTAGATACGTTGGGTTTATACTTCGAAATTGTTGAACATGTATTTCATTTCGTGTTATGTGTTTTTTGTATAGGATTAAATTTTAGTACACAATGTGGTGTGTATATAATTTATCGACAATGTGCAGGATTACCGAAAATTAAACTAAACTTTTTTTCTAGAAAATGTAATTAATGGAAATACATTCTAGAACAAAAAAAAAAAAAAAAAAAAAAGACGCACCAAGAAAGAGTAATGCAAATTGGATACAAATTGAGACATGAATACAGGTTTCGACGAAAAATGCGAATTTTTAAAGTTTGGCTGCCATTAAATGGACCTGTGTCGCTGCAGCGCGTCTTAACTGCGCAGCTGGCAGTATATTTAAGAGAAGAAATTTTAATACCAGCTCATAAATTGTTTGAGATTTTTTCCGTCTACTGAGGTAGACAGTAAGTATGCTTGGCGTACAGGTGCGTAAACAATATGCGCAGATGTCTGCATTTCAGAGAGGAGTGTAGTTGAGCTCAAAGAAGCCGGTTCGTCTAATCTGCGAATTGTTGGACACTTGGATAGGAGCGATGCCACTATTAGATGATGTTGGCAGGAATGGGTGAACCATGGCCAAGCCTAGTGTTGAGAAGGAAGCGGTCGGTCTAGAGATAGAACAGAACGTAAGAACCTATCAATCATCAGAATGGTACTCAAACCCCAAATTCATCGTTATCATCGATTACACGTGCAACTGGTTTTTCAGAGACTTGAAATACCGTTAATAGGCTACTCAAAAAAATGGTGTTAAGATCACGGTTTAAGATCACGGTGTTAAGATCACCCCTTGTGCCGACCCCTATTAAACTTAGTACACCGACAAGCTCGGTTGCAGTGATATGGGACACGTTCGACCTGCAATGTTACTGAATTGAGTAGAATTGTCTTCAGTGATGAGTCCTTCTCAATTTGGAGCGTGTATTTCAACATGATAATGCCTGCCCTCGCACGAAGATAGTTTCTACTGATTGTTTTCTTCCTTGTCCAACATTATTTTGGCCAACAAAGTCGCCAGATCTCTCTATCACTAAGGACGTTTGGAATATCATAAAAAATGTCTTACAACCAGCACGGGATTTTGCCAATCTAGCATACCAGTTGGATAGAATTTGGCACAAAATATTGCATGAGGACACCTGACAACTTTATCAATTAAAGCCAAGCCGAGTAACTGCTTACATAAGGTCCATAATGGGGTCCAACGCGTTATTGACTTGTTCACTTTGTGAGACTCTTTCTCTTTATTAAATCAATCAAATTTTCTGCCATTGTAATTAATTATTTTTCTTCATATGTACACCACATTTACTATTTTTCGTCAAATTCGGATAGCTCTTTCTTGGTGCGCCTTTTCTTTTTTTTTTTTTTTTTTTAGAGTGTATTTTGCTACATTGTACTACGTCGAGAAAAGTTTAATTTCACATAATCATACTGTATACAAATAATTTATCCAAGATTGATTTTCATATCTATTTTTGTCTAATATCACGCTTTAAGGTGTTCTAAATACGAAAGTTTACTTCACTTTTTAGCGACAAGTCTCTATGTATGTCTGTTACCAGTATAACCTACAAAAAGAAATAAATGCAGGAAATTCAAATTTGGTATTTTGAAGTTCGTATGATGTTGCCGCTTGAAAAATTGGATCAAGATTGCAATTTCAAGACAAACTATTAACATATATATACACGTGTGTGTGTTTGTGTGTGTGTGTATTAATGTAGGAGCAATAATTGAACAAGGGGTTACGCACAGAATTACATGTCAAATAAAACTGTTCGTAAACTGGTTTAGATTATTTTTAAAGTAGATTGAACTTTATTACCTTACTTTATCATTACAGCGCAGCAAAGCACAATCAAGCTTAGCCGTGACACTATATATACAACTAACTTAACCCTTCAATGTGTCTTTTTGCATATCTGGAAAGATAAGTTTGAATTGGATTTTATCTGTTGTCCTCTATAATTTAACTTGAAAACTGCTTTGCACATCTGCAAAGGTGCTTGTCTTAGAAAGATAAAAGAATTAACCATCCGTCTGCGCTAGTTTCCTTTAATTATTGCTAATAAATTTCATTAATAACTGCTAATTATTATTCTTCTCTCTTAAAAAGTGTGTATTGAAGGGTTAAGGTAAAAGTAATTCAGAATGCTCACATTTAATATCTCGCCAAAAATGTGATATATGTTCGGAATTTTCAGAACAGTCTCTTATCTTCAGTTTCATCCTACACTGAAATTTTTACAGTTCTACATGCATTACATTTTCATATCTCAAATGGTATATTAAGACTTTAACAGAACAGAGTAATGGTTTAAATTTCTTTCTCGAAAACGACTCGGGCGATTTTTAAAAAAACTAATATATAGTATTAATCGCTTTGATCTGAGGATACTGACATTTTCGGGTTTTTTTCAGAAAATCTCTTGTATTTTATATAATTCGGTTTAAAAATGGGACTATATTACTACGCGAATTACATGCTTTTCTTCAGCAGTTTGACGATAAACGGTGTGATGCGGTTGTAAGTCTTGGGTTTAGGGTTATTTAACTCATTCTCGGTTGCAGCATTTTCTGAATGCAACCAAGAAATTATTTAGATTTTTTTTAATGCAAAAAAAAAAAAAAAAAAAAAAAAACTTTATTGCTTGTTTTAAATATGTATTTATGCATACTATATCAAAATTTTACTTAAATGTTTTTTTTTTTTCTTTTTGTTATGGAGAAAATATTTTAGATTTAAAATTTCACGTTTCGTCAAAAACTATTTAGATAATAGTTTAAATAAGGAAGTCTTTTGTGATTATAGGTATTCAGACGGACTGACAGGCAGAAAAACCGCTGTCATCATTAACACTTTCCAACAATGTTGGAAAGTGTTGAAAACCGTACATATATATATATATATATATATTTATATATATAGTGTTTGTTCCATTGCAAACGACGATAGTAAAATAGCTGTAGATAAAAGTAGGAGAGGTATTATGTTTGACACTGAATGTTTTTAAAAACATCTTTTCATAGAATTAAAAAAAAAAAAAAAAATAACTTTTTTTTTTTTTTTTTTAAGTAAAATTTTCGTAATTTTTTTCTGTATGGAGAAAGGGTTGGCAAAAAAATAAATAAATATATAAATAAATAAATAAATAAATAAATAAAATAAATAGATACTGAACTGTAGACACACTTTTGTTGTCCATTGTTTACTTATTCCTTGTTCTAACGTATGTATATAGTGTATATATATAGTTTTTGTGTCTGTGTGATTGTTACTGATTTATTGTTAAATCTTCCGTTGCTCTTGTAGTCTGCCATTGAAAAAAAAAAATATATTGTAAATAATGTCAGTAAGGTAGCTATAGTTTAATCTTCAGGTATGGAAATGTATTATGTTTGGTCTTGAATGTGTTCAGATTCCTTTGTTAAATTAAAGTAAAATAAAATAAACACTTGCAATATTTTGAGAGTTTTATTCACATAATACAGACGTGTTTCACAAAATAATCTTCGATGCGCGTATAGCTATCTTTCCATACATAGCACAAGTTTTCGAAAAATTTTCCAGATTTAATTGGAAAAAAAAAAAAAAAAAAAAAAAAAAAAAACTTTATTTTAATGAATTTTGTCATACGTTAAAAATATATTTTTAGTTATTGAATTATCTACTTCAAAAAATCTACAATAGTAAACTATAAACAGGATTCGTATGCTCAAAAAAAAGTGTAACCCAGTTTTGAATTTTTTAGAAAAGCAGCGTTTTTTTTTTTTTTTTTTTTTTTTTTTGTGTGTGTGTGTGTGTGTGTGTTTAAAAATATAAATATAAAGTCTTTATTTATTTATTTATTTTTTGAAATAATATTTCTATCTTAGATATTATATTGAGTATATTGATTTTATTTGTTAAATCTCTTCCACATTACAAAGTAAATATTTTACTCTCCTTTTCATCTTAAATTTTGCTTTTATGTAAATAAATTTACTGAATTTGCAATTATGATAGAAAAATATATTACCACAATAATGCCTTTTAAATTAAATATATAAATTCATTTTCTGTAATATATTTTGTAAGTTCTTTCTTCGTTTATCATATCTTCAAAATAATATAAAGTTATTCATAAGTTACGTAATGTGCTATTGTTTATAAGAATAAATTACATAATTAAATTATATATTAGTATAAAAATGCTGATTTATCTAACAATGTTTGTCATATAAAATATTGTTCGAACTCATGATTAAAAATGCATTATTACTTTAATTTTCCGAGAAATGCACAAGAATACACACAAAAAAAAAAAGAAACCCTTATTCATTAGTGTCTTCAATGAACTTCCTGGTAACTTATCCTCCTGGAAATGATAAAACATAATTAAAGGCATGATTAATTAAAGTGGACCATTATATATTCGAGAAATAACCATTGTTCAAACGAGATCGACCGTCTGCGAAAATCTGATAAGCTTTGAAATTAAATGCGGATGGGAGATACTTTGCATGTTATATCTTAATGAGAATGAATGATATAACGTCGTTGCTCAGTTTGGCATATTCCGTTTCGCTGAGCTAGTAGAGTACGAGCTGATTCTGACTATAAAGGCTAATTTAGGTGATATAATTTAATGATTAAAGTTGTTTTAATTAAATGAAATTACAAGGCTCAGTTTTAGGATGTTTATAAAGCCTTTAGAGATAAAATAACTAGTATATTATGTTTGTTAATAAATACATTAAATATAGCGAATTTTTTTTATTTTTTAAACTTTCTTGGTCATTATTCGAGCACAATTTGTTTTCGGCAAAAGTACTAGAGACAGATTTATGACCAAAGCCAGCAGAACAGGAATCGTAAGGAATAGGCGAAGAGGAAAGGTAAATAAAAGGGGTACTAATGATACAAATCTTAGTTTTATTTATGTTACTAACAATATAGTTGATATAATTTAATGATTAATTTTTTTTATTAAATGAAATTATAAGACTTGATATTAGGATGTTTATAAAGTTTTTAGAAATAAAATAACTGTTATTAAAATAAAGATTTTTCTTTCTTTTTTTTTTTTTTTTTAACTCTCTTGGTAATTATTCACACCCAATTTGTTATTGGCAAAAGTACTAGAAAAGGGATTATGGACAGAGTCTGAAGAAGAGGACACGTAAGAAATTGGAGAAGAAGTAAGGCAACCAAAAGAGAGTACACTCTTAAAATAATAGTTCAACATTTCACCCTAAAAATACATGCAAATTAGAAAAAATCAGCAGTAACCAATATTTTAAGAAACATTGTGCTCTACGTATCATCATTTTAGTAGTTGTATTTTAATAGAAAGCACCATTAAATTGGTGCTTCCGTTTCAAAAAATGCTACTAAAATGGTGAAACATAGAGCACCAAATGCCTTAAAATGCGGGTTTCAGCTAATTTTTTTGTAATTTGCACCTTTATTAGGGTGAAAAGTATAACTACTATTTTTTACGGAGCGGTATTTATTTAGATGGCCGACTATTATTGAACTTGAATTAGAAAAACAGCTTTATAATTCATGGGAAATATCCAGACAATAACACAGTGCTCGTTAATCCAAATAACAGGCATTTTCTTATAGATTTTATGATGAATTTTATTATATACGAATTGCTGACATGTTTAACACAATTATAGGTGAACAGATAAGCATTTTACAATAAAATGGTAGGTATAATTGGGGTAATTAAATAATTTGGAGTAGGAGCCCAAACGCGTCGACTTATCAGTTCAAATCATGATGATGAAGTGACGCTTCGGTTTCTTGATTGATTTCGCCAGTGCTCTAGTCGACGCCAAATTCAAAAAGTAGAGAAAAATGGTTGTAATTATGTTACGTGTAAATACATACAATTTTTGAAAAGGTTACCACATGATCATAATTCAAACGGTCCTCACTAAACGCCAAAACACGCCATGAGAACCAGGAACTTTTAAGCAAAATTAACACACCATGTTATGAGACAAGGAATCCACTTCTGGCGACAAAACTGCATTTATTTGTAAGATGGAAAGAAACCGAATTAGGAAAAGTCAAAACAAGCTATTGTAGATCTGCATTAACGTTAAAGAACGAATAATATATGATCAAAGGTTTCGATAAAGTTGCAATAAGCAAAAGATACATATGTGCGAAGAGGGAGGATGTAAAAATTTAAAGAACATTCTGTATGAGAATTAAAGTTGCAATTTAGAGGTCATAAAAATGTATTCGTTAGTTTAAATTTTCATTTCTTTTTAATATGACTAGGGGGCTCGACCCCCTGCTCGCTCCGCTCTCCAACCTCCGAGGAAGGATTCGCATCCCCAAGACTCGATTCACTTATTAACTCCTACAGCGCTTTGCCCGTCTATTCGTTTCTTTACCTTTCACTGGATAGTAAAATTAATACTGCATAAAACAAGAAAAAACAAACAAACAAACAATATATATATGGAAATACCCATATTTAATGTCAAATTGAAATACATAATATTTAATACCATTTTTTTTTAATGAAATAATATGCTAAAAATCAGTAATATTTTTTCAGAAAAGAAAGAAATTCGTAATATCTAGACCATTTTGTGTCACAGATATAGTATATGAACCTCTTGGCGACAATTAAGTTTTTGTCATTATTTGGCGATGAATGTTTTGGTAGAATTGCTTGTTAAAAAAAAAAAATAATAATAAATTAATTAAAAAAAAAAAAAAAAAAAAAAAAAAAAAAGATTTTGATGAAATTTTGGCAAAAGCAGTATTTAGTTTAGTATGGAGGACTATTAGTTTTTTTTTTTTTTTTTTTTTTTTTTTTTTTTTAATTATTATTATAACTTCGCTTTCAACTTATTCAATTATATTTTCGGTAAATTTTCGAGTTCACAATATATCCAACCATCGTAAAATTGGCGACAACGTTTTATCCGTAGATGGAGACTAATTATTTTCCTCTATATTCAATAGAAGAAAGTATTGGATTCGTAAAAATTTTCGACCTCGGGTTTTTGATGAATTTACACGTTTTGAGAGCTATAGAACACGATTTGACCATTCTTAAAAAATGTCTGTCTGTCTGTCCGTCTGTGTGTGTGTGTGTGTGTGTGTATGAGACAAAATTTTGTGGCAACTGTATCTCAGGAACTACTTCACAGAATTTTATACAAATTGGTATGTAGTTGCACCTTGACATAAATTAGTGCCTATCAACTTTTGGTAAAAATTGCCTTACAGGTTGCGTTACCATCCCGCTTTTTCTAGATTTTTAACATGGTGATATAGGACAAAATTTTGTATAAATGTGCATAAAGAGAATTATTTTTTAGTAATCATTATGAAATTTACAAGAATTATTTTTAATAGAGATAATCAACTGGGAATTTTTTTTGTATATGTAGGAGCCTCGCCAACCCCTCCTGGGGAGAAGTACCCCTCGAGGGGAGTAAATTTTCAAGATGGGTATGTTTCCAAAGGTCTCGTCAATACCTTTAAAACGAATGGTTGAACTATAAATCTGTGATAATTTAAAATAAAGTTATCGATTTTTTTTTTTTTTACTTTTAACGAAAAAAAAACTGTTTTTCTTTTTTTGTTTTTTTTTTTCACGAAATCTAACCAAACTTGGTATTTAATTGGACCCTGACATAAACTGGTGCTGATTAGATTTGGGAATCAATCGTTCAACAGGTGACGCTGTGATCGTATTTTTTCTAAATTTTTAACATGGCAGTATAGGACAAAATTTCATATAAATGTACATATTGAGAGTTATTCTTAACCTGTGATTGTAAAATTAATATGAATTATTGATAATAGTAGTAGTTAATTAGGAAAAAAATTTTGTGCATGTGGAGGCATCGCTTCCCCCCTAGGGGGAAGTATCCCCCAGGGGGGTAAATTTTCAAGATGGGTATCTTTGGAAAGGTCTCGTCAATACCTTTAAAACGAATGGTTGAACTATAAATATGTGATAATTTAAAATAAAGTTATCGATTTTTTTTTACTTTTACCAAATATAACTTCAAAGAAAAAAACTTTTTTTTTTTTTTTTTTTTTTTTTTTTTTTTTAATATTATTACTGAGTGAATCTGTATAAGAAAATATAGAAGAAAGGCTTGTGGTGGCCACAACATACTAGTTTTTTTTTTTTTTTTTTTTTTTTTTGTCCTCCGCACTTAAAAAAAAAAAAAAAAAAAAAAAAAAGAACTTTTTAATTAAATTAGAATAACCTTTTCAAAAAATTAGAATCTATTTTTTATAATGCCCATACTTTTTACTGTTGAATTTTTTTAGTTAATTTATGCCAGTATATAATCGGTACTTTTCCATTTTGCTCGCGAGGCGATAAAATTTCCAAAAATGATATAACCGACGCCAATCATTAAGCACCTAAGAAAGAATAATTGTTTCAAAACACTTCGGGAACAACTATAGTATCTCCCCACAACTGGAATTGGCGATATATGTTTGGCGATTATGGCTAAATCATAAATCTAAAAATGATAAAAAATAAAATTATAAGCTAAATCATAAATCACAAATATAAAATAAACAGCATGCAAATATTATATTGCAAGGAATCCAGAACGACAACGTTATCGTTGAAAACGGCGCTAAAGAAAAATCGCCAAATCCAGTTGTGGGGAGATACTATAGTTACACCACACTTCAAATAATAATAAGAAAAAAATTGAAGAGACATGACCGTTTACTTATTTTATTTTATTTATTTTATATTTTTAAGAATTAAATTTTCTGAAGTTTTGCTTAAAGCTAGATTTTAAAAGTGTTGTTCCATAAAAAATATAACATTTACTTTGTCGAATCCTTAATAACGTTTATAAATAGACTTTAAATTTGAAAAAAAAAAAAAAAAAAAAAAAAAGCTGTTACAAATTTACTTTTAATTCATAAATGTATTGTTGTCGCCAATAAAGTTTGCTTGGCGAGATTTGCGCCGGCGAAATGAAAAGTACCTTCGCTCCTATCTACTTCATACATTAACGAAGAATAAAATCTGCTCGATTCATTAAAAGAATTTTAGGTGATGAATTTTTTTCTTGCTATAATTAGAAATATGAAATGTATCATAGAAATGTCTAATTCCGTAATGTTAAAAAATTACCAATGCTAAATAAGATGATTCTTTCATTTATAATTGAGTTTGAATTTCAATCTAAATATTTTTGTATGCCAAAATATATCCGAAATATTTTAAAATATCCCTCTATATACTGTTAAACCGCAGAAGGATGATCCCTGGCGTCTTCTGCGCATGAGTGAAAAGGGTTGGTCTATTTATAAAATAGGAATGTCCGTAGTACCTAGGGATGTGTTTGTTTATTTGTATGAAAAAATTATAAACTCACTGATTGCATTTTTTTCCTTCTTTGAACTGATTCTTGAATATCTGGTTATATAAATATTTTACGATTAATTAAAAGAAAGAAAAACTGATAATATTATAAAGGAGATAGTTTTAAAGTATAACTTTAGTATATTCCAATAGCTGAATTTGGCGATTTTTCTTTGGCGATATAATATGGCAGCGATATAATATGGCAACCTATATGATGTTTATTTTGGATTTATGATTTTATGACTTAGATTATGATTTTATCATTTATGATTTTTATATTTATGATTTAGCCATAATCGCCAACAAAAAATTGCCAAATGTCGTTGTGGGGATATATTAAAGTTGTTCTTTGAAGTGTGTAACACTAATTTAAAAATTATGTAAATTATTATTTACAAACTAGTATATAACCCCTTAAAAAATGACGAAATGTGAAATCAATTAAGGTAGTGAATCAACGAATTCTTTGCCAGCTTCGCTGGTCACTATATTTGGTTCTTACGTATTATCGCAACCAGGTTGGCGCGAGTTTGAGTAAGAAAGTTAAGTTATTAGTATTAATTAAGTTATTATTATTATTATTAGTTATTATTATTATTAAGTTATTATTATTATTATTATTATTATAAGTATATTATTATTATTATTAGTTATTATTATTATTATTAAGTTATTAATATTATTAGTTAAGTTATTAGTATTAGTTAAAGTATTTCACGGCATTTAATCTAACCAGTAAGCAAAATAATTTCTTTACGAAAAACCACGTATAACACGTAGGGTTGCCCTAAGTAGGGTCGCCAAATTTGGCGATTTATGCAAATTTTGGCCTGGTTGCGATAATACGTAAGTACCCTATATTTAAAGGGGACCAATGTGCAAGTCGTACCTGACGGGGAAGTTAAATCCTATTTCGTGAAGAATTTTTCTCAAAGTTTCTCTTTGATACTTAAAATTTATCTTTTCTTTAAGTACAGGAATTAATTTGGGAATTGTAGGTACGATCTTATTTACTGTGTAAAACTCATGTACTGTTGTTCGAATAACATCGCAATCAAAATTATCCAGAGAAATGTTTTCGATGGTACTGTTCTTTTGCCGCTTTTTTGGTGATACAAACATTGGATTGTCTTCTCCTTTTGATTCTCTACGTATTATTTTGATGGTGGCTTCTGATATATTAGTTATTTCACTCGTACGTTTCACTGATTGGGAAAGTGGAACAATAACTGCTCCTTCTAAAGCTTCTTTATCGCAAAACTTAATGACATTATGTACAATACGCTTCGTTTCACTATGAAGAGGTTTAATCCGAGAACTCGTACCACATGTACGATCCATTTCCAATATAAACAGAGTGTTATACAGAAAGAAATAAAAGAAAACAAAGCAGGAGTATTAATTATTCTACACATAACAGAGGAAAAACAAGAATAATAGAAAAATCTTCCCTCTCTCTTCATTGCTGTGTCTCCCAGAGCGTGAATTGAATCGTCCTGGCACTTTGCCAACCAGGTATCAATCTTCGGTGGGCCAACAGTATATATATATATAAAAAAAAGTAACTGTCGCTGGCGTCATTTTTTTTTTTTTTTTCAGCATCTCTTCGCGGAGGGCAAAGTGCTCTACATCATGAAAGGTATCAATGTGTTCCGTGTTCCGTATGCTTCAGGAAATGGAAAAGATGCACTTAGAAATATTTTTTTTAATAGCAACGTTGACATTGATTTTATTATTTTTTTACACCATGGATCACATTTTAATTTTCCCGTGGAAAATGATGTCATGACAGAAGAACGTCATAAGAGAAACGTTTTCTACGGTGGCAAATAGAGTACCTTTATAAACTCGAAGTTTTTAGTTAATAACTTCGTTAATTAAGATGATACAGATTTCTAATTGCCTGAAATCCCTTCCTTGAAGCATACGGAACACATTGATACCTCTCATGACCGCGAGGAGATGCTGTCGCAGACAAAAAAAATTGACGCCAGCGACAGTTAATTTTTTTTTAACATATAGAGATAATATATTTTTTAGAATATGTGATAATCGACATCACATACGGTGCACTAAAGTTCCGAATCTTAGTTTAGTTATATTACTAATAATAACTTTTCATTTATTACTATAGTTCTTCTTACTATGCAAAAGAAGTTATTACTAGTTTCGTTTATTAATTGTCATTAAATTTCTCTAATTTTCATTTTCATTCCTATTATTCGTCTTATTTTATTATCTTGTATTTCAGAACATTCCTATTGGTTAGCCTTTGTCTATTCCTGTTACTTTTCATGGCTTTTGTTACTTACCACTTCTGTTACTTTCTGTTACTTATTCTGTTACTTTTTGTCATATTGGTTATGCATTTACTTCCCTCTTTTTGAAATTTTCCCTACGACTTATGTCTTGTATTTGTATTATAGTTCAAATTATTAAGTTTAGTAATTACACACAGAATATATATATATATATATATATATATATATATATATTCTGAATTGCTCTTAAATTCTGAATTGCTGTTATAAAAGTGGAAGTCAAAAGTTTTCATGAAATCAATACTTTCTTTCAATGAATATAGAAAAAAGTAAAAAAAAAATATGAATTTTCGTTAATTACTTTATGAGGCACAGCTTCCACAAAATTTTACTAAAACTTACAGAAACTTACAAATATTTTCTATTTATTGCCGAATCGTTTTCAGTCCATCTCAAAATCTATTAATTCATTGAAAATCAGAAGTCGTAAATTTTCTAAAATCGATTATATTTTTCTTATATATATATATATAGAAGAATATAAAAATGATCCAAAACCATGCCTGACACTTTACTGTTGATACACTATAGTTGCTGGTGTACATTTGAAAAATGCGGTAGTTTCTCTAATACTCACTCCAGGCATCCGAGCTCTTACTATCACCCACGTTCAAAGTTCCTGAAATACCTTTTTCTTTCAATATATTCACATGCAATTTACCTAGGGTGCCTAAGACAACTTAATTCACCTATACTACTGCCTCAGTATCTTGGATTTCATTTTTTTGTACAACCCTAGCGCTCTATTTGTAACACTGTGACGCAATAACTCATTTGCATAAAACTGCGAGATGGTCATAATAAAGTGGTCGCTTAGTATATAATTTCTAATGAAATAACAATTTTCGTATACTTTTTCGACAAAAATTAAAAAAAAAAAGTTTCTAGAAACTTCTGATTTATTTAGTGAGTTATTTTGGTAGTTAAAATATGCATTACTATATTACCAAAAAAAAAAAAAAAAAAAGATGAAACTGGTTATTCTGCTGAAACTGGTTATTCTTATTTTAAATAAAAAAGTAGAAAACACTTTTGGAAAGCAAATATAGCAATGCTAATATACAAAAAAAAAAAAAAAAAAAAAAAAAACAGAAATCTTTGGTGCTTTCTTTCTTCTTAATTATTTTTTAATTTTCTTTTTGAATTAAGGCAGATAAATAGTTTGAAGTTTATTTTAATTTAAACAAAAATATAGGATATCTTTCCAGGTAAATTATCGATGTTTATCTTCTATATCATTATATAAAGCGCAAAAAATTGTATGTTTGTGGAGGGTAATCTCTGAAACTACTGAACCGATTTAAAAAATTCTTTCACTGATCAAAAGCTACACTATCCCTGATTGTTATAGGCTATATTAAAATTGATAAAATAAATTTTAGTTTAAAATCTGAGCATTTTAATTAAAATCCCCATAAAAGCCATAATAGAAATGGAAATAATGAAATATTAAAAAAGTTAGCTGTTGCCAACATAAAAGAAACATTTACATTTTGTTTTTAAAATATCTTGACATGAAAAGAAAAGAAATATATTTGCACGTGAACTAAATTGAAATTCATATAAAGCTTTGCAAAATGTTAAACTTACACGTTAAATCTGACGTCATTATAAATTTAAAGTATTTATTTTTCTAATAATATAATTTGATATGATATGATATAATGTAATGATCTAAGCGTTACTTCATAACTTTTATTAAATTATTTATTTTATAATTGTTGCCCAAAAAATTTACGGGTTAATTCATTTTTCGACATATAATAAAATATGTTTTCTCGCGAATAATAATATAAAAAGTGAATTAAAAAAATATCGTCTGCATTTCATTATGCATTTGTTAAAAGAATAATTGAGAAGTTTAAATTTATTTGACGACTATTTTTAGCAACTAACAGTTATGACAAGTAGCCCAATATACATAGCGCGTACAACCATTACTGCAATGCAAATAGCATTTAATTATTTGAGTTACATTATGTTGATTAGAAACCTATTTAATCTATGCTCTATACTAATATATAAAGAGGAAAGGTTTATATGTATATGTAGAGAACGATCGCTAGAACTAAAAAGCCGATTTCTATTTCTTTCTTTTTTTATACTAATCAAAAGTTACACTGTCTCTAAGTGCTAGAGGCTATAATAAATTTTGGTAAAATACATTTTTAATGCAAATTTTCAATATTTTAATTGAAACCAAAGCATAGATTTGATATCGGTCGTCCTTGGCGATTTTTGTATTTCGAGATCGAAAACGTAATACGAAAATCTGTATATTTTCGTATTAAATACGAGATCTATGTTTTTACTTCAATTACCGTTCTACCGTAGGTAGTGGAAGTATTGTATTCGGTCCAAAAATTTTATATAGAGTTTCACCTGATTTATATGTTTTAAGGCCTCCTGAGTCCAAAAAAGTAGTTTTTGGCAAAGTGTGTGTGTGTGTGTGTACGAATGTGTGAAATTTTCCGGGTGTCATATCTCCAAAATTAATAAAGATAGAACTACAAATCTTCACAATTGATTCAGGTCTGATGTACAGATGAATTTTCCAAATTTTGGTGAAAATTGAAAAACCGGAACTGGGTCATCGGAAACCGGAAATGGGACCGCAAGCCCGTACCTCATAAACAGCCCAAACGATTTTCTTCAAAGTTGCTATATAAACAATCTATTAGATGTCCTTTCGAATGATATAATTGGTTAGTTCAGGAAAATTGATAGGCGTCCTCTATAAACAGCTCAATTTCAGATCTCATAAGTGCCTTCCTTTAAAAACGGCTGTACGAATTTTTTTCAAACTCGCCATGTTAACTTAATACTAAATATCCTTTTGTATGTAATTATTGTTTTCCGGTCAATAATTGAGTATGCCAAATTTTGGTAAAAGTTGGTATCTCAAAAACGGCTCTAACGATTTTCTTGAAAATTGTTTAATTAATTCAATTTAGATAACCTTTCTCAAGTATTACGTGCATATTACAGGAATACTAACGGCCATCCTGATTAGGAAGTTCAGTTTTAGATCTCGGTAATTCGTGTTTAAAAAAATAACTATCTATTTTTTCCCCTTATTTTTTAACTCACTATGTAAACTTTGTTGTAGGTGTCTTTATACGTGTATCAAGTTTCTCTTACTGGAAAATCTAAAAAAAAAATTCATGTACTTAATATCTCCAAGAAATGTATATAATACGTTTAATAGTGGGTAATGGAAGTCGTGTGGTTGTTTCACACCAGATTTTGTAATACTATATATTATACAAATATTGTTTCATATTATTGATTTTTCCCTTAATATACATTATTATAAACCATCAGTTATGGAAAAAAATAAATATATTTGCGAGATAACTTGGCAATCATTTTTTTTTTCCGCCAAGGATGATTGATATAAAATCTTTTCCGAAAGAAAGTAGCGCAATATACAGCCGCTAGGGAATAGCAAATGACATTTGATTATGCAAGTTTCATTATGTTGATTGGAAACACGGTTCATTTAAAATAAATTAAATGTGCATTCGCGTTAGAAATCTACTTTTGTATAGGGCTTCTTTGGCGATATTTAAAATTTGGCAACGCAATAGTTAGGACGTTTCACTCGAAGGACTTTACGTATTTGCGATAACCTTTTTAATTCACCGCCAAAATCACAAAAAAATATTAACGATCACTAATGGAGAACCATTACTAAAACAATAACCAGATTACTTTGCGGACAATAAATTTAAGAAAATTAAAAACACATAAGCTCTGTGTTTAATAGAAATTAATATTATAAGAACAAATAAATAATAATTAAAGCAATTATGACGTCAACTTTATCAAACACATATTCATGTTATAGGTTTATTTTTCAATATTTTTTATTCATGAGTAAATACATGCTTCTTTTTAAGAAATAAATAAATAAATAACATAAAGTAAAAATTACCAACATTTAACAACTGATTGAAAAAAATAATTGTAAAATTATATTTTGACTTTTCAGTTGATAATATTGCCTGACTATAACATATAAACTGATATTTTTTTTTATTTTTTGCATATCAATTCATCGTTAACTAAAATTTGTTCATCCGTGCGAAGTAGGACGGGTCAGCTAGTCATTATATAAAGCGCAAAAAATTGTATGTTTGTGGAGGGTAATCTCTGAAACTACTGAACCGATTTAAAAAATTCTTTCACTGATCAAAAGCTACACTATCCCTGATTGTTATAGGCTATATTAAATTTTGATAAAATAAATTTTAGTTTAAAATCTGAGCATTTTAATTAAAATCCCCATAAAAGCCATAATAGAAATGGAAATAATGAAATATTAAAAAAAATTAGCTGTTGCCAACATAAAAGAAACATTTACATTTTGTTTTTAAAATATCTTGACATGAAAAGAAAAGAAATATATTTGCACGTGAATTAAATTGAAATTCATATAAAGCTTTGCGAAATGTTAAACTTACACGTTAAATCTGACGTCATTATAAATTTAAAGTATTTATTTTTCTAATAATATAATTTGATATGATATGATATAATGTAATGATCTAAGCGTTACTTCTAAACTTTTATTAAATTATTTATTTTATAATTGTTGCCCAAAAAATTTACGGGTTAATTCATTTTTCGACCTATAATAAAATATATTTTCTCGCGAATAATAATATAAAAAGTGAATTATAAAAATATCGTCTGCATTTCATAATGCATTTGTTAAAAGAATAATTGAGAAGTTTAAATTTATTTGGCGACTATTTTTAGCAACTAACAGTTATGACAAGTAGCTCAATATACATAGCGCATACAACCATTACTGCAATGCAAATAGCATTTAATTATTTGAGTTACATTAAGTTGATTAGAAACCTATTTAATCTATCTATGCTCTATACTAATATATAAAGAGGAAAGGTTTATATGTAGAGAACGATCGCTAGAACTAAAAAGCCGATTTCTATTTCTTTCTTTTTTTATACTAATCAAAAGTTACACTGTCTCTAAGTGCTAGAGGCTATAATAAATTTTTGTAAAATACATTTTTAATTCAAATTTTCAATATTTTAATTGAAAACAAAGCATAGATTTGATATCGGTCGTCCTTGGCGATTTTTGTATTTCGAGATCGAAAACGTAATACGAAAATCTGTATATTTTCGTATTAAATACGAGATCTATGTTTTTACTTCAATTACCGTACTACCGTAGGTAGTGGAAGTATTGTATTCGGTCCAAAAATTTGATATAGAGTTTCACCTGATTTATATGTTTTAAGGCCTCCTGAGTCCAAAAAAGTAGTTTTTGGCAATTGGTCAGTGTGTGTGTGTACGAATGTGTGAAATTTTCCGGGTGTCATATCTCCAAAATTAATAAAGATAGAACTACAAATCTTCACAATTGATTCAGGTCTGATGTACAGATGAATTTTCCAAATTTTGGTGAAAATTGAAAAACCGGAACTGGGTCATCGAAAACCGGAAATGGGACCGTAAGCCCGTACCTCATAAACAGCCCTAACGATTTTCTTCAAAGTTGCTATATAAACAATCTATTAGATGTCCTTTCGAATGATATAATTGGTTAGTTCAGGAAAGTTGATAGGCGTCCTCTATAAACAGCTCAATTTCAGATCTCATAAGTGCCTTCCTTTAAAAACGGCTGTACGATTTTTTTTCAAACTCGTCATGTTAACTTAATACTAAATATCCTTTTGTATGTAATTATTGTTTTCCGGTCAATAATTGAGTATGCCAAGTTTTGGTAAAAGGTTGGTATCTCAAAAACGGCTCTAACGATTTTCTTGAAAATTGTTTCATTAATTCAATTTAGATAACCTTTCTCAAGTATTACGTGCATATTACAGGAATACTAACGGTCATCCTGATTAGGAAGTTCAGTTTTAGATCTCGGTAATTCGTGTTTAAAAAAATAACTATCTATTTTTTCCCCTTATTTTTTAACTCGCTATGTAAACTTTGTTGTAGGTGTCTTTATACGTGTATCAAGTTTCTCTTACTGGAAAATCTAAAAAAAAAAAATGCATGTACTTAATATCTCCAAGAAATGTATATAATACGTTTAATAGTGGGTAATGGAAGTCGTGTGGTTGTTTCACACCAGATTTTGTAATAGTATATATTATACGAATATTGTTTCATATTATTGATTTTTCCCTTAATATACATTATTAAAAACCATCAGTTATGGAAAAAATTAAATATATTTGCGAGATAACTTGGCAATCATTTTTTTTTTTTTTTTTTTTTTTTTTTTCCCCGCCAAGGATGATTGATATAAAATCTTTTCCGAAAGCAAGTAGCGCAATACTTACGCAGACTTTACGTATTTGCGATAACCTTTTTAATTCACCGCGAAAATCACAAAAAATATTAAAGATCACTAATGGAGAACCATTACTAAAACAATAACCAGATTACTTTGCGGACGTTAAATTTAAGAAAATTAAAAACACATAAGCTCTGTGTTTAATAGAAATTAATATTATAAGAACAAATAAATAATAATTAAAGCAATTATGACGTCAACTTTATCAAACACATATTCATGTTATAGGTTTATTTTTCAATGTTTTTTATATGAGTAAAGACATGCTTCTTTTTAAGAAATAAATAAATAAATAACATAAAGTAAAAATTACCAACATTTAACAACTGATTGAAAAAAATAATTGTAAAATTATATTTTGACTTTTCAGTTGATAATATTGACTGACTATAACATATAAACTGATATTTTTTTTTTTATTTTTTGCATATCAATTCATCGTTAACTAAAATTTGTTCATCCGTGCGAAGTAGGACGGGTCAGCTAGTAAATAAATAAATCTAAATCTTTAAAATGTAAAAATTCAAAGTTATAACTTACATTAAAGAATGCACAAGTACGGAAAATCAGAAAAGTATAGAAACACCGAATACGTTCAGAAAATTAAAACAAATTATCAAGCATTTAAATCAAAGCAATGCGTATGTAATTACTTTTAATTTGATTTTAACAAAACAAATAAGTAAATTACTGTTATAGAAAGAAATTAATACATAATTATCCTAAAATAAATAAACTGAATGAATAAAATAAGTTCAAACGTATTTCCAGTTCTGTTGATTTCTAAAATGCAATACTGCAATTTTTACTCTAACGACTTTACAGACTTTTGTTAAAAATTTATTCATTACCCTTTTGTTAATGCGCTATCACATCTTCTAATTACTCTACCGAAAGTTTCAAGAAGACTATTTCTTTCTTTCTTAATTTTTCCCTGGTGTATTGGTAAATTGCACATCATCACCAAAAACATAAACCAAACAGTAATCTCTGACGGTACATACATCATCAGAAATTTTCAGAAATTTGCAAGTTCGTTTTGTGCTTGTTTGTAAATTAAAGCACAAAAATAATGTAACACTTTCCAGTGATCTTAAACAAATTATCCTGAAATTCAATTACATCAAGGAAATAAATTGCCTTACATTTCCATAAAAATGACTTTTTACTTGGAAAAAAAAAATATTCTTCTCTTCTCCCTGTTGTATCATATAACAGGAAGTTGCAAAAGTTCTGTCTTAACATCATTTACGAAGAGAGGAAATGTAAAGTGATGATTTTTAATGTAAACAACTAATGATTTTAGTTATTTGAGCAAGGATAACAAAGAATTAGGGCGTAATGAATGCAGTATAGTATCTGGTTCTGGAAAGAAGTAAAGAATTCCGTATGAATAAGCTGGGAATATGTTAAATGAAATACACTTAGAATTCATTATCAATACTTTTGGAAGTTTGACGTGTGAAATTAGTTTATCACTACAGTTTCTTAATTAGTTTTGCAATGCTTCTGTTTGTACGTAATAATAAATTTTACAAATACAATCAAATGTCTTGCTTTAGGTTTGCTTATTCAATTAAGCATCCTTTTAACACGAATTTTCGCTTCAGAGCATACTTTGCAACAACAAGCTGAATAATTTTATCATTTATTCAATACACATACGAAGAAAATGCTACTTAAAATTTGTTTGTATACATTTATAACATTGAATTAGAAAGTTTAAAATAAATGTTATGTTTTCTTCCAATGACATTAAAATTTAAAGAGGAATAGAGAGCAAATTTTCACTTGATCATCATCAATGATAACTAAATCATTTAAAGGTATAAATAATTGTTTTAAAGTAATTAATGTAAATATCACCTTATTCAAATTTTTAGATCCTAAGAATTCCCATTTTGAACTCGATTTACTAAACAAAATTAAAAGAAGAATTTACTTAAATAAATAAAACCTGAAATTTGTTCACAAGCTTTATATTCAAAATTTTGAAGTACGCTACAAAAGCATGTTAGCTACACAACATTTAGGAAGAAAAAAAATCACTCTATTAGACATTTAGAAAAAGTTAGCATAGAATATACTGATGGGATTACGTAGCCACATTTTTGAATTACCACTATTTTTATAAAGTAATCTCTATAGTATTCAATCAAAGATGAGTACTGCAAAATATTACTGATTTTTTTTTTCTTTTAAAAGAGGAAAAATGTGGTATTCAAAAAGTGACCGTGCCCACTCTTGTGATGTTCATATACCACGTTGATCTAATTTAATACGGTATAACTCAATTTAATGCATCAAAATCTATTATCTTTAAACAAATAGATATAGTATATTTTCAAATTACATTTAATTGTAACGCAACGCTTTATATTTCAAAATTTACCAAAATATAAATTTACCTGTAATTGAAACTAATTTTAATTAAATCATCATCGGAAAAGTAATTTGAAATTGTCTATGGACAAGGGTTGGAAATTTAATGCTATAAAATATTTGTTTAAAACTCATGTAAAACAAATACGTGTTTCAAAGTTTTACTCTCCTTCACAATGTCACTAGAATTGTTTATGACATATTGAACGTTATGTAGAAGTCAGAATACATTTAGAAGGGCTGTTATTTTGATAATTTAAACAGAGTAGTTTACTACCTCAAGAATATGCAAAATAGATCTAAAGCGAATATCACAGAGCAGTTCAGTAAAAACGTCTGGGGGCTGAGTATTAACTACCATTACACTGTTAAAAATTTCTGTAAATTTAATGTAGATATTTATACAGAGACTCTGTAAATTTACAGTTATTCATAGTTAAAAGTGAATAATCGAGATTATCAATCTATATTCTGTATTTTTTCCTAATTTTATTATTTATTTTTAAGCTATTGTATAGCTTTTATCGCGGGCTTTGAGCGCGGTGACCGAATCGAAAAATTCCGTAACGAAAAAAAAAAACCTAACACAGTTCGGTAGACTTCGGCTGTACGAAGCTCGCACAGATCGAGACGAGTTTCCCCGAAATCGGACGAATACATAAGCAGCTGTTTGTGAGAAAGTATATAGGTGTATAGGTATCTATCATCTATGTACAACAGTGAATAGCTGTACGCGTAAAATTTGTGTATAAAGTAGATCAGATAAAACTTGAATATCTCCATTCGATTTGCAGGCCTTTAAAACCTATTAAATACCTTTTCTCTATTAAAATTTGTTTTCTTATCATTATTGTTATCTTATCATTATTGTTATCTTATTCATTAATATCAAAGAAAAACCTTGAATATCCCCAATCGACTTGCAGGCATTTAAAACCTATTAAATACCTTTTCTCTATTAAAATTTATTTTATATCGGTCACCACGCTCAAAAAGTGTAACTTGAATTAATATCAAAGAAAAAACTTGAATATCCCCATTCGACTTGCAGGCCTTTAAAACCTATTAAATACCTTTTCTCTATTAAAATTTGTTTTCTTATCGGTCACCACGCTCAAAAAGTGTAACTTGAATTAATATCAAAGAAAAAACTTGAATATCCCCATTCGACTTGCAGGCCTTTAAAACCTATTAAAATACCTTTTCTCTATTAAAATTTCTTTTCTTATCATTATTGTTATCTTATTCATTAATATCAAAGAAAAAACTTGAATATCCCCATTCGACTTGCAAACCTTTAAAACCTATTAAATACCTTCTCTCTATTAAAATTTGTTTTCTTATCGGTCACCACGCTCAAAAAGTGTAACTTGAATTAATATCAAAGAAAAAACTTGAATATCCCCATTCGACTTGCAGGCCTTTAAAACCTATTAAATACCTTTTCTCTATTAAAATTCGTTTTCTTATCGGTCACCACGCTCAAAAAGTGTAACTTGAATATCCCCATTCGACTTGCAGGCCTTTAAAACCTATTAAAATACCTTTTCTCTATTAAAATTTGTTTTCTTATCATTATTGTTATCTTATCATTATTGTTATCTTATTCATTAATATCAAAGAAAAAACTTGAATATCCCCATTCGACTTGCAGGCCTTTAAAACCTATTAAATACGTTTTCTCTTGTTTAAAATTTGTTTTCTTATCGGTCACCATGCTCAAAAAGTGTAACTTGAATTAGTATCAAAGAAAAAACTTTAATATCCCCATTCGATTTGCAGGCCTTTAAAACCTATTAAATACCTTTTCTCTATTAAAATTTGTTTTCTTATCGGTCACCACGCTCAAAGAGTGTAACTTGAATTAATATCAAAGGAAAAAAATTGAATATCCCCATTCGACTTGCAGGCCTTTAAAACCTATTAAAATACCTTTTCTCTATTAAAATTTGTTTTCTTATTATTGTTATCTTATCATTATTGTTATCTTATTCATTAATATCAAAGAAAAACCTTGAATATCCACATTCGACTTGCAGGCCTTTAAAACCTATTAAATACCTTTTCTCTATTAAAATTTGTTTTCTTATCGGTCACCACGCTCAAAGTGTGTAACTTGAATTAATATCAAAGGAAAAAAATTGAATATCCCCATTCGACTTGCAGGCCTTTAAAACCTATTAAAATACCTTTTCTCTATTAAAATTTGTTTTCTTATCATTATTGTTATCTTATCATTATTGTTATCTTATTCATTAATATCAAAGAAAAACCTTGAATATCCACATTCGACTTGCAGGCCTTTAAAACCTATTAAATACCTTTTCTCTATTAAAATTTGTTTTATATCGGTCACCACGCTCAAAAATGTAACTTGAATTAATATCAAAGAAAAAGCTTGAATATCCCCATTCGACTTGCAGATCTTTAAAACCTATTAAATACCTTTTCTCTATTAAAATTTGTTTTCTTATCGGTCACCACGCTCAAAAAGTGTAACTTGAATTAATATCAAAGAAAAAACTTGAATATCCCCATTCGACTTGCAGGCCTTTAAAACCTATTAAAATACCTTTTCTGTATTAAAATTTGTTTTCTTATTATTGTTATCTTATTCATTAATATCAAAGAAAATACTTGAATATCCCCATTCGACTTGCAGGCCTTTAAAACCTATTAAATACCTTTTCTCTATTAAAATTTGTTTTCTTATCGGTCACCACGCTCAAAAAGTGTAACTTGAATTAATATCAAAGAAAAAACTTGAATATCCCCATTCGACTTGCAGGCCTTTAAAAACCTATTAAAATACCTTTTCTCAAAAAATAGAGTTAGATCATTCAAATTTGGTACATCGAGGTTTTCGATACCTACAAATCGATTGCGGATATTTTTGATATATTCTCATTGCGGATATATTCTCATTTATTCAATAAAAGAAAAAAAATTGTTTTCTTATCGGTCACCACGCTCAAAAAGTGTAACTTGAATTAATATAAAAGAAAAAAAATACTGCATAAATAAAATAAATAAATAATTATAATTGCATAAGTTGATAAAAAAATGCTATGCAATAGCTTTACCGCGGCAGTCCTCGAGTGCCACACGTATTTTTTTAATTATAATTAAAAACGATTGTTTCTACTTTAGAAAAAGCATTCTGAGTCCAAAATATATTCTCACCAATAATTAATTAAATTAATATTAGTTATTAAAATGACTATATAAAATAAGATTTTTAACATCTCCATTTATTTTCTCTGTAATTTTACGTAAGACTTAAGATAATACATTGAACAGAATTTTCTATTGACATTTTTAACAGAGTAGAGCGTGTATATCTATAATATCTCACTGTCAAAACTGATGAACCATACTTCTATCCGAGAGCTTTTATATCGTGGCTTTCGGAAGCATTGTATATCCCTGTGAGTTTGATTTTATTCCCATGATGAAAAAAACACTTCATGGTATTCGCTTAAAAACTTCAACATTTTTTCAAATAGTAAACTGCTCCAATCAAATTTTAAATACAATTGGCGCTGTTAAATGTACAGTGTGACTACTACATCTATGGCGATGAATTATACACAATGCAAGTGACTACAACGAAAAACATTAAAACTCTGAAACATGTATAAATTTTCTATCTTTTTTATTAATAAATTGTTGCCATTATGTAAAATTCTAACCCTCGTATCGTCTTGTAACTATTTAATTACATAATTATTTGCGTAACTGTTCCAAAAAAGAAAATCCTAAGCTTCATTTTAATCTTCTTGCAAACAATGCACCTAAGAAGGATTTGTTAAACGATTTGTTATTTGTTAATTCTCTACTATAGATACCTTTGGTTATGTATATATACATATTATAACGATGAGATTTACACCAATAATTCAACGTGACATTGATAAAGTAAATAAGAATATTTTATTAGCAGCCAAAAGTATTGGGGTAATAATAATATCAGCATGTAAATTATATCAGAAGATTTTGAATTATTATTATCCGAATGAACCAATCATGCATCAAAATATCACACACTTATTTATCTATATATTAATAGGCAAGCATAAAATTTGTAGTCCCTTTTTAACATATTAATTGTGGGAGTAGAGGGTTGAAAATGGTATCATTCGAAAAGTATGGTTAGCCGGAAGGTGCGAATACAAATATTATTTTCTTACGATGTCAAGAAGGTATCTAAAAATACATTTATTTTTTATGCATTTTCCCCAAATTTTCCCTTTTATACACGTATTTCTTTACAATAAAAAATACCTAAAAGTAAAAAGTTGTTAAATCTGGCAATTTCATAAATCTCAAATAAAACCATAGACACAGTAATTTGTATAATGTAGCATCACTATACGCAAGCGAAGTGATGACGTCACCGTCTGTCCATGGACATGAAAAAGATTTTCTATGTTAATCGTCCATTGGATTTTTTGTAAAAAATTATTAAATAATAACGGAAATTATCTGCCGATTTTAATTCCGATATTTGGGTATAGTTGTATATAAGTTACTGTCTACATGTGTTTGATTGAGTTATTTTTTCCGTAAAATTGATAAAATTTTAATTTAAAATCACAAAACTCCAGAAAAAAAAAAATGGCAAACTTCCAGTTTCGAATGTAAAAAATAAACATTTCATTTCAAAGGGTGATATTTAAACAATAAATATTCAACTAATATGCTAAATAAAAGGAAAATGGATTTGTTACTAACTGCTGCATAAGTAGGCGATACGGAAAAAAATTCCGATTTCTGTTTTTTGCTGAATTTACATGTTTTGAGCTTTCTTTACGTTTCAATTAACTGAAATTGGCTACTTATTTTTTAAAAAAGTGTCTTTATTGGTAGCTTTTGTGGGTAGAAGAAGCAAGTAGAAAATACATATAAACTTTTGATTTCCGGTTTTCGATGAATTTACACGTTTTGAGATTTCCTTGCATTTTAATTAATTGACTACTTATTTTTATTTTTTTAAAAGTGGATTTATTATTCTTTCCTCAGCATATATAAGTAGAAAATATAAGATTCAGAAGAGTTTTAGATTTTTGGTTTTCGATAAAGTTACACGTTTTGAAATTTTCCGAACTCAATTCGACCATTTTTGAAAAATATCTTTTTTTTTTTTTTTTTTTTTTTTTCAAACACTGTACTTTATGAACCAATCGAATTAATTTAACAGAATTTGATACTTGGTTGGGCCTTGGTTTGACATGGTACCTATTAGCTTCTGGGCTGTATCACACAACAAGGGGCGTTTTCACGTTGCGATTTTCTCTCATTTCAGGAAAGGCTAACATCTACAGAGAAAAATATTTATATTAAGTAAAACTTTGCTGATTCAGTTAGTGTGAATATCGGCAAACAATTACCGCAGCTGTGTTGCAATTGCATTCCGTTTAGGACAAGGCAATAACTTTGCTTTGCCTCGCTTTTCAAAAAAAATGGTCGAGTTTCGACCACTGGGCGATACCAGTAATTATAAATATAATAAATGAAAATACTGAACCATAGTGTAAAGGAGATATTCGTGATTGTTCTTTAATATATATATATATATATATATATATATATACAGGATGTCCAGAAAAGGACTTACTGATTTCAAAATTAAATATCTCGAAAACAATGTACAATAGAGGGATGAGACAAACTGTATATTTATTACAAATGCTGTAAAAAATGGATGCAAAAATTTTGAAATTAGTAACAAAAGTTGCCAACAGATGGCGCTGAAAACAATCCCAAAACAATCCCAAGACGCAGGATCAGCTTGAAGAGGCAATCTGTACGGCCTGTGAGTCCATTTCCATTGACACACTACAGGGGGTGAGGGCAAATTTTGTTGTTCGTTTACTCCACCTTTACATGGCTAGCGATGAACATTCTGAACAGATTTTACATTGATTCTCTATGGATTACTTGCCGAAGAACAGCCTTTATTTTCTTTTCCATAAACCTGTACAGTGTATGGCGCCATCTGCTGGCAACTTTTGTTACTGTTTTAAAATTCGTGTACCAAATTTTAACAGCTTTCGTAATAAATATACAGTTTGTCTCATCCCTCTATTGTCCTTTATTTTCGAGGTATTTAATTTTGAAATCAGTAAGTCCTTTTCTGGACACCCTATATGTGGTAATTAACATTCGATTTTGTTGTTTACTTCGTTTAGATATTTTAAGAAATCCATAAACATCATACATTGAGAAAAAAAAAATATATATATATATATACCGCCTTCTTCTAGAAAGAATAAGTGGCTATTTTCTAAATCCCTACACTAGAAATATAGATTTCCGAGATATACGTATAAGGCACCCCAATAAGCTGAACAGACGAATCGAGAATTTCTAGTCTATGAATTTCCAGATGGAGAAACAATATTCTGAATATTCTGAACACACTGAGTCTTTTGTATTGCGAGAAATTCTTCCTGGATTTTCCAGAATTATGTCATAAACCAAGGTTATAGTTGATAATACACGCCTCTTGTATTCGAATTTATTTGTAGAAATTTTTAAATGAGATTGACCCTTCAATAATATAGACAAATGCACTAGAATTCTAATAGGGGTTTCAATAACTCGCTTTCAAAGGGGACTAGAATTTATCAGAATGACATGGAATTATTTTTACTAGAGCCACAATTTACATTCTAAATGTCAGTTACAGAATTTTTTCTCAATGTATATAAATGTCATAATATGAATATTAATTTTAGTGAACAATTTGATAATTAATAACCTCTATTCAGAAATGGAAAACGATAACGGAAAATGACGATTACTGGATCGCATAAGCTACCTTTCACTAATAATATATATAAACCAACTAAACATTACACTATTGCAGTTTATTACCAATATTGTATATGTTTTTGTTAAACTCATACAAATTTGTTACTATACAAGAGGGAAACTTTTCAACTGAAGGAGAATTTCTTACAACTAATTTAAAGAAGACCAGGGTTAGTTGGCATAGATTTTGGTCTTTGGTTTCTTTGTTTGTTTGTACAAAACTTAGAGGAATTCGGATGAATGCATCGGAAAGATTAACATTTTGGAAGCAAAATAACATTAGACCCATTAATTTATTGTATGTTTAACCATTCCCACTACAACCTTTGCTAAAACCTACCAGCAATGCTAACTAACCAGTGTTGCCAGATTTGGGGAAATTTTTATTCAATATCTACCATTAATTTTTAAATGTAACGGTTGCTAATCACTTCGAAGATTAATCAACTATTAAGTATATCAATTTTCACTTCTCAAAATTATTGGTGACTATTGAATAAAGCAGTCTCCAAGTCTGACAACACTACTACTAACCCTGCATCTAGGTATAGTTGGCATGACATGATGTTGGTAGGTACTTGTGCATAAAGCAGCAATTTTCGAGGAAAAAAAAATATTTTAATAATATTTCAGCAAAAGTTTCTGCTTAAATGTATAAACAAAAAATGAATTCATCAAGAAAAAAAAAATTCTGCTTATTATTGTAGCTACCTATAGATATACAGATAGAATTAACTCAGTGTTGAAATCAAATTTCCTTTTTGACCATGGCGAAAACGCGAATTACATTGCCATTGGTATAACAAATCTTTTCAAAATACTGATGAGCTAGTATTTCATCAAAACAGTCATTTATTTTTTATTTAGTGTGATCAGTTAGACCTTGATATTACAGGGGTTTCGTGATTGGTCTTATTCGATGTGTCCTGTTGTTATCTGTTTGAGGTTCAGTGATGTTCGCAGAAACTGTTACATGTCAAATGAAAAACCTCATCAACTCTAAACAGGAGGCTAAGGGTGAAAACTATTCACTATGGGTAGAGTCTTCAACCTTTGAACAGTTATAAAATACCTACATATATTCAAACAGAATTAGCTTATTTTTTTAATTAACCACGAAGGAAAGAGTTGTGAACTCGTTTATTTGAACAGAGAGTTCAATTTTTGCATAAATTTATTTTAGTCGTAGAAAACTTAATCCTCCTCATCCAGCCATCTCCAATTTTTCTCTTTTGGAGTACAGTGAACAGAAGAATCATATTGCCATTGGTTTCGTCAATTTTCTCAAAATACCGATGAGCTTATTATTTCCCAGAAATAGTCATTTACTTTGCATTCAGGAAGATCGAGAGGTTTTTAATATTTTGGGGGATTCGCGATTGGTCTTGTTCGACGTGACCTATTGACTTATATTTGAGGATCCTCGTGGTTTTGTAAAATGTTAAATGCCAAATGAAAATCCTCATCACCTCTTTTCAAGAGGCTGAGAATGAAAGCTATTCACTATGCAAAGGTTTTGTAGCCTTTGATCAGTTATTAAGAAAGAGAAAGCCATGCCATAACTATATCACATCTGCGCCAACTGGCCCCATAAAAAACTATGCAAACTAGCTTCACAGGGAATTCTGATACAAGATGGAAAACACAGAATCCCAAACATCAGAAGTAAAAGATTATGATATATGAATACAACCACAGTTAATCACTTTTTCGAAAACCGCCGTAAGAAGCGATCAATTCGATATAAACGTTCACATAAACAACAACAACAAAAAAAATCGATAAAAAAATACATTCACTAATTAGAAAAACAATCCAAGCAAGAGTTTTACTTCATATCACTTTTAAACAGACTGATGTTACGATAAATAGCTCACCTAAACATATTGTTACGAATTTGTAAATAATTCGTAGTTATTACTTCCTTATACAAAGTATAAGGAAGTATAGTAATCCCGATTTGCGAAATGGATTTTGTATTTCACATTGCTCGAAAACGAATGATCGCTGGATGTTGCCAATTTATACGTGTGACTGTCACGATGTCTAGTTGCACACCTGCAAGTGTCGTCTTAACACGAGCTCTCGTTTTAGGGATATAAGGGTTTTTACACGATTTTTCGTGACGTCTGTATGTGTGTGTGTCTGTGTGTGTGTGGGTATGTCGCATAACTCAAAAACGGTTGGACGTAGAAAGTTGCGAATTGGTACATAGGTTTGTTATAACATCTAGTTGTGCACCTCCCTTTTTGGACTTTCTATGATTTTCCGTTTTGGAGATATTTAGGAAAATTAGGTTCATAATGACAAAAATACATAGGTTTTGGCCATAATGTATCAAAAAACGGTAATAACTCAGAAACGGTTTAGACAAATCTTGCAATTTAACTGACTTCCCGACAAGCTAGACATTTGAAACTTTCAGAAAGGCTCAGAACACGTTGACAATGCATTTTTCAAATATTGTTAGCCAACTGTTTCCGATACCTGTTGCCTTCAGCAGCGTTTATGCGATTCAACAGAAAAATTATTTAACTAACTTCCCGACTAGCTAGACATTTGAAACTTTCAGACTAGATCAGAACACGGTGAAAATGCATTTTTTAATACTTTTAGCCAACTGTGTAGGGTTCCTGCTGCCTTCGGCAGCGTTACCAGTACAAATCTTGCAATCGATTTTTAACTAACTTCCCGACCAGCTAGACATTTAAAACTTCCCCAAGGCACAACTATGACATGAGTCCCCCCCCCCAAGGCACAACTTTGACATGAGTCCCCCCCAGGCATAACTTTGACATTAGTCCCCCAAGGCACAGCTTTGACACGAGTCCCCCCCAAGGTACAACTTTGACATGAGTCCCCAAAAGGCACAACTTTGACATGAGTCCCCCCCAAGGCACAACTTTGACATGAGTCCCCCCCAGGCACAACTTTGACATGAGTCCCCTCAAGGCACAACTTTGACATGAGTCCCTCCAAGGTACAACTTTGACATGAGTCTCCCAAGGCACAACTTTGACATGAGTCCCCCCCAAGGTACAATTTTGGCATTAGTCCCCCCAAGGTACAACTTTGACATGAGTCCCCCCAAGGCACAACTTTGACATGAGTCCCCTCAAAGCACAATTTTATTTTATTTATTTATTTATTTTTTTTTTTTTTACGTATGCATGCATTTTTTAAAAATATTTTTAGCCAACTGTTTCGGGTCCAGTGACAATGTTTTTTAACATTATGTATATTTCTAAAAGTGTATAAGGAAGTCATGTGGTGCCCACATCAGATTTTTTTTATGTAAATGCATTCAAAGAGAGTCAGGTGATAAAATTTTAATTTTCAGCATTTCTAGTTTCTTTTCGCATTAAAATAGCTTAAAAACCCTTTAAAATCCTCATTGAGCCTGGTAATGGATTTGGCGCCAAATTTAGCGACTTTTTTGATGACTTTGGCGAGAAAATCTTTATTATTTATATACCAAATACGGAAGCTGTAACGTTATTGGTTTGAAAGATACTGGACATTTCCAGATTTTTCTACGCAGATATTTAAAGTTGCATCGCGCCAAGTGAGTCAGTCTCAGTCAGTCTCTCGCCAACTGCCTTACGATAAAGAGCTCTAAACCTCTTTGAATTACAAATTTGCCGTGAGCTCTGAAACAGTTTGTACTGTGAATTTGCTGTTGACAGCTGTTATCTAAGCTGCGTTTATTGGTGAATGTGAAGTTGATACTTGGTTTACAGACCTGTATTCTTCTAGAATTTTCTGTAAATAAAGTTTTCAGCCTCTGCATCATTCGTTTTCCTTTCACGGACAACTCACGAATAACCAAACACACAATATTTCTGGTGTCTGGAATGGGGTTGTCTGTGAATGGAGATATCTAGAGGTACGGAACAAGAAATGAAGAAACTTCTAGTAGGATTAGCTGCCCAGATAATTGAAATGAAAGAAGAACAAAGAGACATGAAAGGCAGTATGGAAATGGGACAAAAAGAAATGAGAGGTAGTTTGAGTGAAGAAATGGAAAAGATGAAAGTCGGGTTGATCAAAGAAATTAAATGTAATTAAGGCGATATGAAAAGAGAGTTTTCGACAGTGAAAGAAGTAATAGTGGGTAAATTAATAACTAGTGGATCTGCAGATCAGGAGCCTCAACGTCCTATTTGCATCAGACATTTTTCAATAGGTCATTTTTGTTTATTTCTTATTATTAAATAGTATATATTGATTCGATCGACTTATTACCATAATCAGATACATTCCTAAGGGGGGCTGCCGCCCCCCTCAACCCCCCACTGTATCTCTCTTTCTATACCTATTTGTATGTCATATAAAGTGTTACGGAATTGTAAATAATTCCATTTATTTTTGTATAAATTTTTTCAAAGAGGCTTAGTAAGTCGATAAAATGCTAATTTTCTGCATTTCTAGTCGTTTTGGCGTTAAAATAGCCTAATTTTCCTTTAAAAACGAATTGAAAAGCTCCAATAAGGGAAGAAATGGATTTGGCGCCAAATTTGGCGACTGTTTCCCCCCTTGGTGATTCTTTGGCGACCTTGGCGAGAAAATCCTTATTAGGGATATACCAAATATGGAAGCTCTAATCTCATTGGCTGATGAGATACGATAATTTTCCAGAACGGTCTGTGTTCGATAGAATAGTATAAAAGGAGCATTTTTTTAGCCAAGGCTTCCAATCTCAGATCTGTGTCGGTTTCGTGAAATGTTTGCTTTGCTTTGAGCCTCTTTGAATGAGACTTGCTTTATGTGTTATTGCTAAACAGTTTGTACTGTTGTTTTGCTGTTAACGGCTGTTGTTTAAGCTATGTTTACTGGTTGAATTGAAGCTGATACTTGGTTTATAGACCTGTATTCTTCTGCAACTTTCTGTGAATAAATCACTGAATTTTTGCAAGTTTCGCCTTTAATTCTCGGACAACTTACAAACCCCCAAGTACGCAACAATATGCATTCTTATTAAACGACGGTCTTGTATTATTTCCCGGAAATTCATAAATACCGAATTTCATACAAAAAAAATTACATAGCATATCGGAAATATTTTGCGTAACCTTTAAACTAATTATCAATTCTATGCCCACAATTTTCAACATGAAAACAGGCTTTTAAAATTCTAATAAAATTTCATTATATTTGATGGTGTGTAACCATGTTAAAATACACTTTTAAGAAATACCGACTATACACCATAAAAGTACGAAATTCCTTTATGTATCCCGGAAAAGTAGCCACAGTCATTATAAACGCCAATAATAAGAATATATCTAATTAATTATAACTCATTAATCTTTCAAACTAATTTGACATCATTTGGATGATTACAGTACATACTCGGAATTATTTTGTGTGGTCCCATAAATTATTTAGTCTATACATAAACTTTTTTTAGAGTAAACATGATTTTAAGCATCTTTATAATGTATGTTAACTTTATTAAGTTTAATTCAGCATAAACGCATTAAAGTGGGCGTTTAAATTAAAAATTCGTCCATAGGCTCTAATGTTACGAAATTCTTTCGTGTGTCTTTGTAAACGAACCATAAACATTGTATACACCAGTAAAAATTATTCAGCTTATTTTGCGTTTAAAATTAATAATTGTTCCATATTTAACATCGTTTGGATGACTAAGTGACATTGTCAGAAGACTTTTGTAAGGTCCTGTACATTAATTAGAAAGCTTAAGAGCACAAATTTTCTTCAAGCAACATAAGTTTAAGCATCTTACTCACGTACTCTAGTTTCATTTTCTTCATTGCAAAGTAATGATATTAAAATGCGTTTAAACGAAATTCACCCCATACGCCGAAATGTTAAGAATTTTGGCGTGTCCCTGTACACAGTTTATAAAAAATATAGCAATGAAAATTATACAGCTACTTATATGGAAAGCTGGAATGTGTGCGCCAATTTGCAAGTCAATCGAAGGATTTTTGCGGCCGCTATTGCGGTACATACAAATTCTTCCCATAGGCCGTAATGATAATAAAAACTTTGGCGTTATCCCTGTACACGAATTACAAATGGAATACACACCCAAAATTATACAGCTGATTTCGTGGGGCACATGAACACGTGTACAAAATTGCAAGTCAATAGCGTGATTTTTCTGGCCGCTATCGTGATACATACAAATTCCTCCCATAGGCCGTAATGATAAGAAATACTTTGGCGTGTCCCTGTATACGAACTACAAATGGAGTACATACCAAAAACTATACAGCTGATTTCGTGGGGCTCATGAACACGTGTACCAAATTTCAAGTCAATAGCCCTATTTTTGCGGCCGCTATCGCGATACATACAAATTCCTCCCATAGGCCGTAATGATAAGAAAAATTTTGGCGTGTCCCTGTATACGAACTACAAATGGAGTACATACCAAAAACTATACAGCTGATTTCGTGGGGCTCATGAACACGTGTACCAAATTTCAAGTCAATAGCGCTATTTTTGCGGCCGCTATCGCGATACATACAAATTCCTCCCATAGGCCGTAATGATAAGAAAAACTTTGGCGTGTCCCTGTATACGAACTACAAATGGAGTACATACCAAAAACTATACAGCTGATTTCGTGGGGCTCATGAACACGTGAAATTCTTTCGTGTGTCTTTGTAAACGAACCATAAACATTGTATACACCAGTAAAAACTATTCAGCTTATTTTGCGTTTAAAATTAATAATTGTTCCATATTTAACATCGTTTGGATGACTAAGTGACATTGTCAGAACACTTTTGTAAGGTCCTCTACATTAATTACAAAGCTTAAGAGCACATATTTTCTTCAAGAAACATAAGTTTAAGCATCTTACTCACGTACTCTAGTTTCATTTTCTTCATTGCAAAGTAATGATATTAAAATGCGTTTAAACGAAATTCACCCCATATGCCGAAATGTTAAGAATTTTGGCGTGTCCCTGTACACAGTTTATAAAAAATATAGCAATGAAAATTATACAGCTACTTATATGGAAAGCTGGAATGTGTGCGCCAATTTGCAAGTCAATCGAAGGATTTTTGCGGCCGCTATTGCGGTACATACAAATTCTTCCCATAGGCCGTAAGGGTAAGAAAAATTTTGGCGTGTCCCTGTACATGAACAACAAAGGGAATACACACCTAACACTATACAGCTAATTCCGTTGGGCTCGTGAATATGTGTACCAAATTGCAAGTCTATAGCGTTATTTTTGGGGCCGCTATCGCGGTACATACAAATTCTTCACATAGGCCGTAATGATAAAAAAAACTTTGGCGTGTCCCTGTACAAAACTACAAATGGAATGCACACCCAAAACTATACAGCTAATTTCGTGGGGATCATGAACATGTGTACAAAGTTTCAAGCCAATAGCGTCGTTTTTACGGCCGCTATCGCACGACAGACAGACAGACAGACGGACGGACCGACGGAATCCAAAATCCTTTTGAGTCTCAACAGAGGGCCTCCACTGACGTTTCGGCAAATATTGAAGTCAATAGCTTGATTTTTGCGGCAGTTATCGCGGTACATACAGATTCTTCCCATAGTCCGTAATGATAGAAAATCTTTGGCGTGTCCCTGTACACGAACTACAAATGGAATACACACCTAAAACTATACAGCTGATTCCGTTGGGCTTATGAACATGTGTACCAAATTGCAAGTCGAAAGCGTGAGTTTTGTGGCTGCTATCGCGGTACATACAAATTCCTCCCATAGGCCGTAATGATAAGGAAAACTTTGGCGTTATCCCTGTACACGAATTACAAATGGAATACACACCCAAAACTATACAGCTGATTTCGTGGGGCACATGAACACGTGTACAAAATTGCAAGTCAATAGCGTGATTTTTGTGGCCGCTATCGTGATACATACAAATTCCTCCCATAGGCCGTAATGATAAGAAAAACTTTGGCGTGTCCCTGTATACGAACTACAAATGGAGTACATACCAAAAACTATACAGCTGATTTCGTGGGGCTCATGAACACGTGTACCAAATTTCAAGTCAATAGCCCTATTTTTGCGGCCGCTATCGCGATACATACAAATTCCTCCCATAGGCCGTAATGATAAGAAAAACTTTGGCGTGTCCCTGTATACGAACTACAAATGGAGTACATACCAAAAACTATACAGCTGATTTCGTGGGGCTCATGAACACGTGTACCAAATTTCAAGTCAATAGCGCTATTTTTGCGGCCGCTATCGCGATACATACAAATTCCTCCCATAGGCCGTAATGATAAGAAAAACTTTGGCGTGTCCCTGTATACGAACTACAAATGGAGTACATACCAAAAACTATACAGCTGATTTCGTGGGGCTCATGAACACGTGTACCAAATTTCAAGTCAATAGCGCTATTTTTGCGGCCGCTATCGCGCGACAGACAAACAGACAGACAGACAGACAGACAGACACAGCCCAAAACCGTTTTGAGTCTCAACAGAGGGCCTCCACTGACGTTTCGGCAATAATGGAATATAGAATGAATAAAATTTAAGGGAAAGTTATGAAGATAGAAGATAATTTGAAGAGAAATTTATGAAGGTAGAAAATAATTTTTAAGAGAATGTTAAAGAAAACTTTGATCAAGATCTGAAAAGAAGGATTTCGAAGATAGAGAGAAAGTTAAAGAGAATAGAGGAAGGTCTTGAGAGAAACTTAGAAGAAAAGCTAACATCCATGCCCCAAAAAAACGAAAGAGAGATAAAAGAACACAGAGTCAAGAATCAATTAAACTATTCACCTACGATGGCAGTTCCTCCTGGCAGGTGTATAAGATACAGTTTTCCGTTGTAGCTTAAGCTAACGGCTGGGACTCTTCTGGCAAGACATTCCAATTAGCAGCAGCATTGAGAGGTGATACAGCCTATATACTGAGAACTATTTCAAAGAAAGAGCGACATGACTTCGAGGCCCTGACGCAGCTCAAGGCCCTTCGGGGCACTGGAGCTGCGTTTCGGCGAAAAATTGTCTAAAGAATATAGTCGAATCCAGTTAAAGTCCCGTCATCAGAGACCAGGAGAAAGCTTACAAGAACTAGTATCAAACATCCAAAGGCGATCACACTTAGGTTTCTCGGACTGTCACCTTGAAACTCGCAAAGATTTGGCTCTAGAATACTTCATCAATGCTGTGCGAGATTCAGAAATTTAAAAAGCACTCTAAGTGCTTCTTAAGTCTACAACGTCAGAGATGTTGAATCAACTTTAACGTATGCCCTGAAGTTTGAAACAGTCCAACAAGCCTCCTGTAAAGTCCGCCAGAGCATCACAGCAGTCAATTTGGAGGGCTCTCAAGATGACCTGAAAGATATCAAGAAAATTCTGGCAGATATTACTAGGAGATTACGCAGTTCTGTGAGTAAGAAAGAAGCGAGCAATCCAACGCCTAAATGTTGGGGCTGTGGAAGAGATGGGCATTTCAAACGAAGCAGCCCGTTAAGACAATGAAAAGAGACTACCAAGCAGATCATTGAAATACGTCATCGGGAAGGAGCTCTACATGAAGATCCAGATGCTTTGTTGTGAGAGCCTCGCTCTGAAAATTTCGAGTACAGCTCTAATACCGAAGAGAAACACCAGCTGATAAAGCCAGTTGCTCGCCATGTTAAAGTCTCAGTGTCACCGAAACAAGGTCCATGGAGTGATGATGAAGTTAGACAAGCCCAGCTGGAAGATCCTCACATAAAACCAATACTTCAGTTGAGGGAGACGACCAGCAACAGACCTACCTGGCAGGGCATTTCCCATTTTAGCCGCATTACGAAAAAATATTGGACACTCTGTGACTTTCTACATGTTAGAAACGGCGTACTATACAGAAAATGGGAATCTGACGATGGAAGGAGTTTCAGATGGCAGATTTTATTATCAAGATTGAAGATTCCAGACGTTCTAGAGCAGTTACATAGTCGCACTACAGGAGGCCATTTTGGAGTGACGAAGACTATGCAGAAGGTTCGAGAACGTTTCAACTGGCCCAAGGCAGGGGAGGACGTGGAGAAATGGTGTAAATCTTGTGATGCTTATGCGGCACGTAAAGGCCCGAAGCAACAAAGCTGAGGAAGACTACAAATATATAACATAGGAGCACCATTTGAACGGATTGCACTTGACATCTTCGGTCCTTTGCCATGGACCTCCAGTGAAAATAAGTACATCCTCGACGTGATGGACTATTTCACCAAGTGGACTGAGGCGTATTTCATTCCCGATCAAGAGGTATGAACAGTCGCAGAGGTTCTAGTGCAGCAATGGTGTCAAGATACGGCACGCCCTACAACTTCACACTGACTAAGGTACGAACTTTACCTCTGCCGTTTTTAAAGGACTGTGTCAATTACTCGGCATTGACAAAGCCCAGACAACACCCCTACATCCTCTGTCGGACGACATGGTCGGGAGGTTTAACCGCACCATCCTGGATAACCTCTCACTTCTAGAATCAAGGAACCAACAAGATTGAGACTTGAAGTTTCCGTTGTTCCTGCTGGCTTATCGAAGTGCTGTTCATGAAACCACTGGCTATACTCCAGCTCAGATGTGGTTTGGACGCGAAATTCGTCTCCTATGTGATCTTTTGTTTGGTTGTCCACCATATGCGCCTTTTCCGCCCGAGGAGTACATCCAAGACCTTCAGGCACAATTTGAAGACGTACACAACTTTGCTCGGGAGAGGATTCACATGACAACGAAGAAAATGAAGACAAGGTATGATATAAAGGCTACACAACATGAATTCAAAGAAGGAGACAAAGTTTGGGTTGTGGAATCCTGATCGATGCAAAGAACTCTCTCCCAAGCTACAGTGTAACTGATACGGTCACTACACACTCCTGAAAAGAATGAATGTTGTCGTGGTGAGAATTGCTAAAACACTTTCATCACACATAAGGTGGTTGAATACGATCGGTTAGAAACATACCACACTTAACGTTAATGTTCACATTTGAAATGTAAATATTTGTGAAATTTGTGTATGTGTAATGAAACTATTTCTATATAAATATTGCACTTATTTGTAAATTTTGTAAATATTTCTCTCTTAATTTTGCAATCTGTATTGTTAGCTTAGTTTTTGTATTTTAGATTGTTTAGTTTCGCCGCCTGACTAAGGGTTGCACTGCACGGGACATGCAGTCTTTGAGAGGGGCGCAGTGTTACGAATTTGTGAATACTTCGTTGTAAATTTTTATGAAAATTCATTCAGAGAGGCTTAGTCAGGTGCTGAATTGTTATTTTTCAGCCTTTCTAGTTTGTTTACGCATTAAAATAGCTTAAAACCCGTTAAAAAGCCTCATTAATGTCGATAATGGATTTGGCGCCAAATTTGGCTTTTTTTTTCCTTCCTTTGCGACTTTTTTGGCAACTTTTGCGAGAAAATCCTTATTTTCGATATATCAAATATGGAAAGTGTAACCTTATTCGTTGTCAAGATACTGGAAATTTCCAGATTTTTCTACGCAGGTATTTAAAGATTTGCATCGCGCCAAGTGAAACAGTCTCTCGCCAACTACCTTACGATAAAGAGCTGTGAGCCTCTTTGGATTACAGCCTTTCTGTGTGCTTTGATACAGTTTGTAGAGTGAATTTACTGTTGACAACTGGTATCTAAGCTCTGTTTACTAGTGAAAGTGAAGTTGATGCTTGGTTTATAGACCTATATTCTTCTAGAATTTTCTGTAAATAAAGTTTCCAGCCTCTGCAAGACTCACGTTTCTTTCTCGGACAGCTCACGAACACCCAAGTACGCAACAATATACTACCGTTTATTATGATGACAGTGCTTTAGCTTCAAGATAGCAAGATATATCGCACAGAATAAGTGTTCTAACTCGCACCTTATGACAACTAACATCGATCACCCCTGTTCAAATTTCGGATAAAATAACACTAATAATTTTACGTTGATTATATAATTTTCATTTTCATTTTCATTTTTATTTATTTTTATTTTTTCATAATATGTACTACATTAATATACATGATCTAAATACGATATATCAAAAAGTACCGTTATCTGGAATATCCAATATTTTTTTTATTGAATTATCTTTATGTAATTTTATATTCGACTTAGATTTTGGTAACTTAATTAAGCAATTTCATATGTATTTTGAGGAATATATTCTGATCTAGCTGCAATTATACTGGCAGCAATTACACTGACTGCGTAATTCAGATAATGTATGATGTAATGATATGTATCAAAACTACCGCGCAGAAAATATTTGCATAAACAGAGTTATTATTTACTGAGTAAAAAGCAATTTGTAAAAATAAAATAATAAGGCTTCGTAAAGGAATTACAGGTGTATTATTATATTCCATGAATTTAACTATTGTTGAATAAATACGATTGTTTCGGCCTAAAACTTTTAAAAAATTATTGATTCTTCCAGAATACAGTTTTCAATCAATTCAAAACTAGTATATTTCTTTTGTAGTTAATAAAGTTTGAAGATCAATCAAGATTCATTTCTGAAAAAAGAAATGCATCACATCAGTTTTACATAAAAAGAACAATAATGAAAAGGTTTATATATATATAAAAAAAAAAAAAAAAAAAAAAAAAAAAAACCAAGAAAATCATGAATTCTAATAAAATATTTGGTCAGAATATAGTCAAACTAAAGACATCAAAAAGGGAGTAGTTTGCGCCTCTCTGGAATCGCCGATGTAACCTACTCCTTTTCACCCATTGTATAAATAAGCGGTGGTGGGAGTGAGTGGACGGACAATAATCACCGTTTTGCATGAAAAGAAAAAGAAAAAAAAAAGAAAAATGGGGGATTTAAAATTTCAGAAAGGATCTGAAAAATTCCCACGTGTTAGGGTTGAGGTTAAACGGACTCAACATTTAACTAGAGTTGGGTAAATAGAATTCAGAAATCATCGAAATTGCCCCTTAGGGGAGAGGCAGACACAAGCCATTATAATTTTGCTCCTTCGCAAAGGAAATGTATCACACAATTCATTATCCCGAAAGAATTTTTTTTTACGAAATATGAAGGACATTGCAGCCACGACAGATCTTACAAGCACCATCCATAATTAATATATGGTTTTTGGCTGACTCGAGTAGTAGTGTACCGGGACCCAAGTTTTCGGTACTTTTCCCTGTTCGTCTGTAGTTTTTCAAATTACGGATTCGGTGAATCTATGCAAAACAAACGGGTATTTTACGGATATAGCCTCTTTGAATATATTACACATCAGTTTTAGACACAAGGCAGTTTTTCGCAAAATTGAGGATGCTCTATAAGTTTTTAATTGACATTTTTCTCAATCTCTTACCGTTTTAGATTTTTATAATGTTAAATGTCGCTTATTTGGAGCCGGGAACTGCTGTAACCAATCTAATTGTCAGTGCATATCCTGTTTACTATGCCTAGACATGACATTTAATTCAATATTCTTATTCGTTTCAGATTTAAGGAGAATAGGCAGAACTTTAGAACACCTTTTGTCGTGAATGTGGGCGTCTATCATCTAAATGAATTTTGGGCCTTCCTCCCCCCCCCACACACAAAGTTTTTTTCTGGATCTGGGCTTGATCAAATATATACACTAAAAGTATCTACCCTTGTATACACGCAGTATATTACACAAATACTTGTAGCAGACAGGTTGGCGCTTTTTTATAAGACTTCACCAGTATCAAATTTGAATTTTATGAGAACATTTTTCTTCCCAAACAATACAATGAATTGTAGAAATATAGGCGATGTATACGCTACAAAAATATAAGCAAATAAGCTTTATTTTCAGTTTATTGGCAATTAAAAAAAAAAATATTTAGTTCCTACTCTTTGCTGAACATATTTAGGTGACAAATTTAAATGAAATTTTGAACATATTTCTCAATTCGCGAATGAAATTTTAAAATGTATTTTATTCACTTTTCAGATAAGAAGATCGCAAGTAACACATTCGTTGACGTGTGCGCTGGAATAAGAAGAACACATAACAAGCGAGCTAGAAGACAGGAGAAATACAGCGGACGAATAAGGAATTTTAATTAAGAACAAATGTGGAATGGACGAATTTGTGTCTAGCCAAACCTGCAAATATACGGAGCAAAAAATAATTAAACAAACAATTTTATGACAAGATGTCATTTTTGGAATAACTGTTTTAAAATATCAAAAATTAGGAAAGTAAAAGTTCATCAAATACGTCTATGCCTATTTTTTTAAAAATACAAGTATTCTATAAATTTTAATACTAGTTGCTATGAAACATATTTCCAATTAATTTTGATGTAATTTTAAATAACGTAGAGTATTGAAGTTTACATTCCCAAATCTTTTAATCAATTTCTAGCAAACATTTTATCTCATTTTCAATATAACTCACAAGAATATAATTAAATAAAATTCCTGAAGTCTAAATATTAAAATCTCATAGTTTAAAAATTTGAAAGATAGCAATTAATGCATGAAGTAGATCTTGAACGAGTTCAAAATTAGTATTTTAAGTTTCGAAGCAAGATATTAATTTTTTAGCAATTGTACAAGTTTTGTACAAGTTTTTCTTTTCTTTTCTTTTCTTTTCTTTTTTTTTCTTTTTTTTTTTTTTTTTTTTGTAAGTTTACTTGATTTTATTCGAGCATTAGTATATATTTTCAAGTAAAAAAAAAAAAAAAAATCTGTGAATTTGCCCTTAAGTGACTCTACACTAAAAATCTTGTTTTGTTAAGTATTTTTTATTTCTTATTTTTTTACAATAACAAAATGGCTACTGACCTTAACAGCGTTTCAAAATAACACTGCTCAGAACAGTTTTACGTGAAAGAGCGATTTAGAATTTAATAAATACTTAATTATAAAACGCGCAAATTTTATTCAGTAGAAATTATATTAATACGAGATATTGATAAATAAGTATGTTTATGTCATATACAAAATACAATGAACAAACTAATTTTGTTAAATTACAAGTTTTGAACTTCCATTTTCTTCAAATTTTACAAAGCGTCTAGGAAATTTTAAATTAAACAAAAAGAGGTGTCGCCATTTGATTTAATGAAGATATTCTCAAACATCACTGCATATTTTCTGCACATGATTTGCGCATTTTAGAGTCGATGACTATTTTTTAACCTCTCTACATATGGAAGAGTTATTCTGAGCGCTGAAATCTGAGAATCTATATATATACTAGCAGACCCGGCCACGCGTTGCTGTGGCTATGTTATACGTTGAATTATAATGTAGTAAAATATTCAATATATTAAAATTATTATTTACGAATAAAGACCATCCTTGATAACATCCTTGATCTTAGCAGACTTAGCCCGCTTCGCTGGTCCCTATTTTTAAATGATTCACTATAATTAAAGAATTCTCAAAATTGCATTAAATTTTAACATGTGAAAAAAAAAGAGAAAAAAAAAATCTGATCGGGAAAAATGTTCGACACTCATAATGAATCCATATATTATCGAAAGGAAAATGATATAAAATACAAAAAAATCTTCTCTCATTGGTGGAATAATCTGTTCGGACCCCCACTGCCTGCGGCAGTGTATACCTGCGCAAACCATGCGCACCGTTTCTTCATCCACTGTTCCCGCCCTTCTTAATAACTCTATACTTTCGAAAATATCCGCAATCGATTTATCGGGCCTTAAAACTTAATAATACTAATTTTCAAAGTTCTAACTCTTATTTCTATTATTTTGCCCCTTTGCCCTCCCCCCTCCCACTATTCTAAATAATTTTACAAATTCGAAAATATCTACAGTTTATTTGTAGGTGTCAAAAACCTGTATGCACCAATTTGAACGATCTATATTTTTATTTTTTGCCCCTCTGCCCCCCTTCCCGCCCCTCCTAATAAATTTACAAATTCGAAAATATCCGCAATCGATTTGTTGGTATCAAAAATTCTATGCACCAATTTTGAATGATCTAACTCCATTTTTATATTTTGCTTCTCTGCCCCCCCCCTTTCCCGCTCCTCTTAATAATTTTACAAATTCGAAAATATCTGCAATCGATTTGTACGTATCAAAAACTTCTATGTACCAATTTTTAGCGATGTAACTCTATTTTTATTTTTTTGCCCCTCCGCCCCCTTACCCGCCCCTCCTAATAACTTTACACTTTCGAAAATATCCTCATTCGATTTGCAGGCCTCTAAAACCTCTCTATACCAATTTTGAACAGTCTATCTGCATTTCTATTTTATTTTTTTATTTTTTTTTTGGTTGTTGTTGTTTGTTTGTTTGTTTGTGAAATCACGTTTTGGCCCCTCCCCCCCCCTTTTGGGAGGCGAATTTTGCAATAAAAACTATCCTATCTCTCAAGTTGGACCAAATTGCACACAGTGTCCAAATTTCATTAAAATCGGCTCATTAGTTTAGGAGTTCATCGCGGACAAACATAATAAATTTTATATATAAAGATATATATATATATATATTATATTAAATTATAAAGTTTTGATCAATGAAGCACAAATAAGTAAAAAACAGGATTAATTTCTCTTCATTATAATATGAATTCAATTTACACTTCAGTCTAAGTAACACGTGGCCGGCTATGCTAACACCAAAAATTTAAAAAGTGGAAATAATTGAATTATACGAAATTTATTAATAGGTTAAAAAGTTGAAGATTCTTTGTGCAGATGGCAGCACCAAATATATTTCAGCTTTCATTTCAACCCAGTCGAAAGGTATCGACATCTGTTAGAATCATTTGGAGTTAACAGATAATTGTGACTGTCAAATAATAACAGACAAATAATTAGCAATAAATTAAAATTGCGACTATAATTTGAGATTTAAACTATCCTATCTCTCAAGTTGGATCGAACTGCACATGGTGTGCGAATTTTATTATAATCGGTTAAGTGGTTTAGGAGTCCATTGAGGACAAACATTGTGACACGAGATTTATATATATTAAGATATAAAGGAATGTTTATCTCTGTGTCCTTTATAAAATCGTAAACGGCTTGACCGATTTCGATCATTCTTTTTTTGTTTTTTTCCTTATAGGTCAGGGATGGTTTAGGAAACAAAAAAATTGAAAAAATCAAAAATTTGAGTAGTAGTTCAATGTGGAGAACGCAACTTCTCCATGCTTATCTAACTTTAACTTGGAGCTGTAAATGAAATACTTAATTTATGAAGAAATGACAGAGTCCAAATATATAACATAAATGAGCTTTAATTGAGCTTAAATAAGAAGGGGGACGCTGGACTTTGATTGGTTTTACTACGTTTAAATGGGCGGCCCTCTTAAATACTTTGAAATAAATAACCACCGTTACTTTACTTTACTTAATTTACTCGCAAATGGTCTCAACTACTTTTAATCACTTTCATTAACTTTTAAGACCAAGTAGTCTTTCGCATGTAGGAGGATTCCCTGACGCTACAATGCTACAGGACTTACTCTCTTCTATCCTAAGCCGCTAACAGCTAGCTCCCTCAACTCTCATACTTTCCTTTACACTAACTTTCTAACTACCATCCTTCAACTCACTCGCCTTCCAACTAACGCTCGTACCAACTCTCCAAAACAATCCCTTTTCCAACTAACTCCAACTCCTTTTATCTATCTTACTTTCCAAAATATTTGCATATTTCAATTTACAAATTTAAGTTAGGATAGGAACTAACTCCATCACTCAATCGACTTGAATCCTAAAACAGCAGATTCACGTTTTACCCGCAAAGTGCGAGTTTTAATTGTAGCACTTTGCTATACCTGACAGTTTAAAAAGCAAATTTTCGAACAGGCGTCCTCCACGTGCACTTTTGCATTGAGTCTAGTATTAAACACAAAAAAGCAATTGTCAGGAATACTGTAATTTTAGAGAGTATTTCAAAAAATCGTAAGAATAAGGCAGTTAACGATGTCAAAAAAATTATTAATTTTAGAATGAAAATCAAAAATATTTTAATACGTGAGATGACAAAATAATAAATTGTTAACGAAATATTTGTGACACGGTTTTTAGCAAGATCTAAAATTTTTTGGGTGTTTAAACTGAAAATTTGACTTTAGACGGCCACGTTGCTCATCCAAACGAAATGACCCCAAGTTAAAAAGCAAATGCTCAAAAAATCGATTTGTATCACTTACAGAACTTAGAAAAGATTAAAACAAAGTGTATAGATAAATACTTTCTTTACAAATAGTGCAGAAACAAAGAAAGCAGGTTAAAAACCAGAAGATATGCAAAAAAGCCATTATTAAGGACAAAAATGGACTCTTTCCAACGTCGTCTGCTCAATCATGTGATCTGTGAATAATGTAAAATCGAATTCAATTAAATTTTGTTCTTAAGAACAAAACTGTTAATATTTAATATAAAATAAAATAAAAGTAATATTGTGCATTTGTAAACAGTAAAATAATTGTATTTGTAATTTTAATAATTTTTAAAAAACAGTTTTTGCGTTTATTTAATTTTACCTGTAAAAACCGATTTTTGTATGTTGTAGTTTAACTGTAACATTAACTGATCTAGCAATAAATAATAGCTTGTTCTTGAGGAATGTTTATGGATTATAATTTGAAATTTTAAAATGTTTATTGCATAAATGTGTTAAAACAAGTTAATTAACTTAGTTACTGGTTTAAATGGCTTTACACCGTACAATGTTGCACTGTCAATGACTTAAGTACTAAAAATCAGAGTATTTAACATGTTCTCCATGAATATCAATTGCAAATATAAACTAAATGATGATTGCAAATGTATACAGCAAACAAAAAGTGATGAATAATGATATAAAATGGATTAAAAATGATGATGTATAAAAAAATAACGCAGTTTAAATACGAATAATCAAAAATAAGAATAGAAAATATGTTATTTCAGCAGTCGCTACAAACATAGAATACTTCATCTGCTGTTTGCTTTTCACATGCCATGTGACCTCAGACGTCAGGTGGGAAGAGCCCATTAAATAGATAAATAAAGAAACAAAGCCTTCAGTTGACCAAAAATAAATAATAATAATAATAGCAGTTAATTATTGGGCTGAACTGGGTTTCGCTGATAAGACAAGTTTAATTTATTTCGAACTGATATGCATACTTTTTCAAGCAGTCAGTCAAATTTTCCTGCTCAAGGGATCAATTAACTCAAAATAAAACACGGCCGTTATAAATGTGGCGCCTGACCGACTACATTGGAGGAATTTCAGGCTTTTCCGCAAACAGCATTGCAAGATGCGGATGCAACCTTGCTCTACGGCGTCTGCGGTACGTTTATTTGATTCAAATTGTTGAAATTGCCCATCCATTCCCATGAGCACCTATAAATATGTAAGTAATAACATCTTTTTTCACTCTAAGTTAAATCCTACAAAGAATATCGTAGAATTTATTTTTTATTAGACTTGAAAATTGTTCTAATCTCAATCCGCTCATAAATGTTTAGTCTATAAAAAGGCGCGAGCAAAGGGAGGTGGATTCAAAATTTGCAACCTACAACTCTGCAAGAACTAAAAAAAATATATATATTTACGACATTTCGCACAGTGAAATTTCTGAGATTTATATCAAAACACTATATATTACTATACCATTGCGCATTAAAGCAGTAATTCCATATAAATGTGGAATTAAATCAATGCAGAATACATATTTTTATTACAAAATTGTTTAGATATAAATATTTTTATTTCATATAAATATTTTTATTTCATATATTAAAATATAACTTGTTTATTTTATATAATAAATCATTATACAAAGTATATGTTTATTGTTTTATGTTTAAAAAGAAAGATTTATGTAGACATTTATGAAGTACTTTGTAGAGAGTAATAAAGTGAATTACTAAATCTAAAATGTACATAGGTATCATTTCAACTCTTTGGTAATAGGCAAACATGACAGTTTTTTTTTTAATTTTAACCATTAGTTTTGAACTTATTACAAATAAAAAAGGTATAAGTCATTTTTTCAGCAATGCGGCAATTTTTTTCCTTAGTGCATATATATATATATATATATATATATATATATATATATATATAGATATATATATAGATAGATATACCGGGTGTCTCATAAGTATGTAGATATTTTAAATTGTCATAAAATCTAAAGGAATGGATAGATTTTAACGCGGTTTGCGAAAAGGTTGTTTTCACGAAGAAGAATTTTTTTTGGTGAAGACGAAAATTACAGTTAAAATTTTGGTTGATACCGCTGTACGCGAGTAAATCATAAATTTCCGCGCAATTTATAGGATTCTGATTTGCAAATTTCTCGTTACGCGTCCGTGCAGTGCTTTTGGAGCTGGTCAATTTTCGTTTTAATTCTTTAAAATTCTAAATAATAAATTAGTACATTTTGCATAAGGAATCGATTCAAAAATAAATTAATTTCATTTTAAATTATATACTTGTTTGTTGAAATAATTTACATTTCTGTTCTTTAAAAAAAAAAAATCTGGAGTGACTCCACTCGACTTTCCGAACATTGAGTAATTAACAGTTTTGTAGATAAAGTAAAGAAATAGTAGTTGTTAAACAAACAAAAGAGAGAAAACCATAATAGAGTGTTTGAGTATTTTTCTCCATCTATTACACGTTGTTTTATTTAACGCTACTGAACTTTGAGCCCATAGATCATAATGACAAAGAAACTTTCGTTGTGTCCCTGTAAAAACATATAAATGTTAGATTCACCAAAATGCTTATAGTTAGTGCAACAGTGATTTATAATACTCATATAAATTTTCAGCTGAATTCAATAAGGCGTTTAGATGCTATCGTACTTTTAAAAATTTAGTCCCATAGGCCATAATGATAAAGAATTTTTCTTTGTGTCCCTGTAAAAAAACTGTAAGTGCTAGATTCACCAAAATCTATACAGTTAGTTCAACTGTGATCTATAACATGTGTACAATTTTTTTGCTCGGATTAATAAGGCGTTTAGACACTATCACATTTTTAAAAATTTGGCCCCATAGGCATAATGATAAAGAATTTTTCTTTGTGTCCCTGTAAAAAAACTATAAGTGCTAGATTCTCCAAAATCTATACAGATTGAGTATTTGTGATCTATAATATGTGTATAAAATTTTTGCTCAATTGAATAAGGCGTTTAGATGCTATCGCACTTTTAAGATTTTGCTCCCATAGGCCATAATCATAAAGAATTTTTCTTTGTGTCCCTGTAAAAAAACTATAAGTGCTAGATTCACCAAAATCTATAGGGTTCGTACTATGGTGACTTACAATATGCGTACCAACTTTCAGGTTAATCGAACGAAGCGTTTAGACGCTAGCGTGTTCACCCACAGACATACACACATACACACATACACACACACATACATACATCATCGTAAAAATAGTGAAAACGGACTCAGGGGACCTCAAAACGTATAGAAACATCAAAATCTCGATTTCGGATTTTTGACATGATTACAATACTTTCCTCACTATAGTGTTCGGAAAGTAAAAAGGCTTAATTTTAATAAGGCTTAATTTTAATAAGGCTTAATTTTAAGCCATATTAATTACATAAAACTTTTTTTAAATACACTTTTCATAAATCTAAATTACATTTTTTTAAATCGTAAATGTAACACATAAATTAAAAATTTAGTTTATTTTAAAATGTAAATGTAGCTCTTATTAATGAAACATAAACTTAAAATTCATACAATAAATAAGTCTAATAAAAGTTGTTCTCAATTATTTTAAGAAGACCTCGTATATCGGATTGCAGAATTTTTCTGGTGCAACATTTCTTGAAAATTGCGTAATGTAGATGTAATTATTTCATTTACTCTTTCGCAATATCATAAATCACCCCATCCATTTGGCTAATCAAATCGCCAAGCTCTGGGTTAATGTTATTTAAAATCGTCTCTCAAAATTTAAAAGTTTCCATTAGATTAATAGCAAGAACAAAGGATTGTGTTTGGCGAGCATTTGGCGAAAGTTTCGCTGGGCTACCATGTTTGGCTGCTAAAGTCTTGCGCTCTCCTTCGGTGACCACTCACTTTTCGCCCTTTATTCTCCGGTGGCTAAAACGTAACATCTTTGCTTTCTCTCTCTGTCTCTCTCTTCTATTGTAGCATATCTCCGAAAGCTTGTCATTAGAACTAAAATAACTGGATTTAAAAATTAACTGTTCGAGAATGTAATTTACTTAGTTGTTGCAAATAAATAAATCCAGCTATATTTCTACAATTTTTGATTCTGTGGTTATTAGTGGCCAGCATTTGTACAACGATCTCGGGCCTCTTAATCATAAAACTCCGTCATGGTGCCCTCTATATATTAAAAAATTAACTCTTTTTTTTCTTTACCAAAAAAAAAAAAAAAAAAAAAAAAAACTTAACTAGAATAACTTTTTCACAAACCGCAGTCAGTTCTAGCAATTTTTCAATTTCTTTATAAATTTTTAATATGTCTACAGAATTATGGGACACCCGGTAGAATCACGGTGTCAAAGAATTATCTTTACAACTTTCAACTTTAATAACTTCTAAATTAAAAAAAAAACTATTTACATTCTGTTTTCTACAGTTGACAGAGAAACTCTCCAAGATTTTTTTTTTCTGTTCATGGGCACACCTCAGCATGTGCACCATTTGTAGCCATAAGCACATCCATTCTGTATTCAATTTTCTGCCAGTTACGCTGTAAGATCTCGTCAGTTACAGTGGAAAAAATATATGTAATGTGACGTTGTATGTCATTAATGTCAGTAACCTGTGTCCGGTAAACAGCATCCTTTAAATAACCCCACAGTAAGGAGTCGAGGGGTGTAATGTCCGGAGACTGGTGCCCATGGAATTAGGTCCCCCAGTTCAATCTATTGGTTGGAAAAGTTAACGTCTATGCACTGCCCTTAACCAATGTAATGAACACCATCCTGTTGGAACCAAACATTGAGCTGCATGTCCTAAAACTGAGGAAGAGAAAATAGTTGTAGCATGTCCAGTTATATGCCACCATTAACTGTTTTTTTCAGTGAAGAAAAAATACCCAATGATTCGTTTGTACATTAGGTCACACCAGACCTTAACATTTGGGGTGTCCCTTTCAATCTCTGCAGTTTAATGAGGGATTTTTGAATCCCAAATTCGTACGTTATGACAGTTAAACTGGCCAGGCACATGAAATGTTGCCTTATCCCTAAAGCACACCTGATTCAAGAAACCATAATCTTCCTCGATACGGTGTATCATCTCTTTGGAGAACTCCGTACGTTTCGGTTTGTCTGTTAGTAGCAATGCCTGCAACAGCTGTACCTTATAGGCATAGAGACACAACCGTTTGTGAAGCACCATGTAGATTGTGCATCTGGGTATTTGCTGTTGTCTAACAACCGAAAGAACTGAACTTTTAGATTTCGCAAAAAAGGTTCCCGTACCCGCTCAGCATTTTCATCACTTGTTCTGGGTCTTCCTGCTCCTTTCTTATGCAACACAGAGCCTGTGGTCATGAAGCTGGTGTGACATGCACGAATGGTGTTTCTTTTGTAATTTGGTCCAGAAATTCCGTTGAACCTGTGTATACGATTTCCTCTCTAAGAACCATGCCACACATTGTACTTTCTCCTGTGGGGTCCACATGCTCACTTACAACAGGCTAGCCTAAACAGAAAAAAACTTGGTTAGTTGCACTAATAACTACATGAAACAGAATGTAAAAATACTTTTTATTTTAGAAGCTATTAAAATTTTAAATTGTAAAGTTAATTTTTGAGCACCCTGTATATATATGTGTGTGCGGATGTACGTATGAATACATATTTTTTTCTAGCATACTTCTTAACCTTTTATTATTTGTAACGACTGTTAATGAAGAAGATTGTTGTAATGAAAAATAATGAAATTCAAGAGAAAATGCAAGCCTGTTCCTAATACTTTTATATGTCACATATGGCAATACTGATCGACTTGTGTAAGAAGTTTTGTCTCAGTGTGCACGTAGGTTGTGAACTTATTTCGTGAGCATGTATTCTGAAGCTTTTATAATATTCCGTTGTTCATATTTAAAGTTCATAAACGGATGTTTTATTTTAAATAATATATTAGCAATATAAATGAATTTTGATTTCTGTTACACATACAAGGCAAGCAGAAGCGGCCCTAACCTTGCAGCAATACAAACATAAGCGTATTTGGGATCTTCACCCCCCCCCCCCCCCTACTTGAGAGAAGACGCAGAATGGTTCAGAAATAAATTAAATCACTTTTATTTTACGTTTAATATTTTATTATGGTGTAAAATATAGATGGAATTAATAGTTAATAATATTATAAATGTTATAATTTTTATAATGTTATTTTAATAAACATTCTAGACTTTAATTTTCATCCCCCCTGAATATAGTTTGGTGCAAGGCATCCATATTAGGAAATATGGCTGCAGATCATGCTTTTGCTATCTTTGTTGGTCCTAGCAATGATACAGTTGTTGCTTCCATAAGCGGTTCATATAGCAATAGGCTTATACCACAATTGCATCCACCAACAGATCATGTGGACCTACATCAGCAGTTGCTTCCATTGGCAGACCTAGAGGCAGTGCTGTTAACAGCAATTGTCTACAACAGCACAGAAAACGAGATATCTAGAAGCAATCAGCCCTATTCCTCAGGTCAGAAAACCTAAATCAGCTGTGCCTAAGAAACAAACAGCAAGAGACTTAACTGGGTCAGAGAGAAGAAAATTATGCGGGGAAAGGCTAGAGAAAACTGGAAAAAGGCAACATGAAAAAACAGAAGAAAAGAGATACGCATAAACTCGTTTTATTAAAATAAATGAATTCCTCTGGATACCAGTGGCGACAGTTTTGAAGAGGATAATGATGGTGATTTTGTGCCGTATGCAAAGGATGCTTTTATGTTCAAAAGGCCTCAAGTTTGATTGGATTCGGCATGGTTCCACGAAGATTGCAATGGCTATCATTTGCACTGTACCCTTATTAGTTTTAGCAGAGTAAATTAGAAAAAAAATCAGTTTACAGATTTGTTCGTTTTTCCATAATTATAGTTAATTCGCAGGTAATGTTCCAATGTTTGTCTTATTTTGCTTATTTACTGTAGCGTCGTATCTTACCCCATAACGTTTGGTATCTTCCCCGTATGTAAAGTCGTAGCAAAATTATTGAAGCACTAGCAATAATTCCTATTTCAAAGATGAGCACCTAACACTGTTTTTTAAGTAAATATTTGTCGAGTAATGATCTTAGTGTTATGCTGTTTACAAAAAAGTAAGTTGTTGAGAAAAATTAGCGATAAAACTGAAATATATATATATATATATATATATATATATATATGTGTGAAAAATGTGGATGTGTGCTTCAATAATTTTGCTGCCGACTGTATAGGGGAACATTCCACTATTACACAAGTTTATTTAACATTACATTTGTCAATCACGTATCATTATCATATCATTTCAATTATCTCGACTAAGCAAAAATTTTTGTGATATGACGACTCCCTTGAAACTCCTTATATACATATGTACAGATAAAAATATAATAAATATTTTTAAAAAGAAATTTAAAATAGCTTAAAGGAAAGAAAGGACATTAATTTGACTTCACTGTACAACAGTATTTTTCGGCATTTCCTTTTCATAAAAAATAAAATTAATTGAACATATTTTAATGCATAAAAATATATTCATATTATGTAAGACAGAATTTATATGTTTGTCAAAATTATTTCCTTCATTATATATTGAACTGGCTCAAACACAACGTTCACTTATACGGAATTATAAATTAATGTACATTTTATATCTTTAGTTATTTGAATAAAAATACCTAAGTATTCGAGAGAATAAAGTTTGTTTATTATCATTTACTAGTTGCGGTTTATATCTACATACATACCTAATCTCTCTACAAATTATAAAATAAAAGGAGAATAAAATATATTTGCTGAGGACTTTGAATACAGTATGTTATTTTTGTAAAACAGTAAATCCACTGTCTCATATATAACAAACATAAAAGTTGTCCCAATTTGTGCAAGCAGAACTGTACCACACCATAAAAATTTCAGGCTTTCAATGCGTAGGTGAAGGAACCGTAAATCAAATCCTTAAACATCCGAGCACATAAATATACATTAGTACTGGATACGCTTGACAGTTTCTTTTACATTACGAACTTAAATAAATTTTACCGTGTAATAAATGCAATGAAAAAAATCAATAGCGCATTTCTGAATTGAATATGAACCTGAGTTTAATTCACTGAATGGAAAGCAATAGAACGGATAGCGACCACTAAAACACATTAAATTTCTATTTTATGAGTGCCAGCAGCATTTTACTGTGTTTTATAGGTGACGTTTATTACAGTATTTCAGCCTATGAACGCAAATAAAGTGGTGAAAGCAAGTAATAAAAGCTTAAATATGCATGTTTTTTTTTTATGTAAGAACATTTTTACAAAATGGAAAACGAGCAAAAATTGTTTTGTAGCTTTAGTTAAGAGTCTCTCTCAATATAGTTAGACAAAAATAAATAATGTTTAGCTAAAATGTTTTAGTATTAATTCCTTTGACATACCCGTTAATTTAATTATATTTTATTTTATATCGCCAAACATTTAAATCATAATTTAATATGCATCATGAAATTACAGGCATTCTCAATGTATTCCGCTGCATAAAATCATTAACGTGTTTGTATATGAATTGATACTTTTTTATATTTATTTCCCAATTCGAAATATATATGTATATATATATATATATATATATAGAAAGGTTTTAGTTTTGATAGAAAAATATTTAGCATTCTTATTTCTTTACATAAAACATGAAACACACATAACTGTGTAAAAATGTTCTTAATTACATACGATTAATATTTAATTAAAAAGTTAAAATTTCGATTTAAAGATAAAGGAATCTGTTAGTGACATATTTTAATTTTGCGTAAGATAAAATGAATATTTTTTAATCTAAGATAAATATATAATTTAAAAAATAAATAATAATATAATTTGCTCTTGACAGATTTAATTATTTTTAACATAAGATAAATATTTCATTAAAAAAAAATATTTTAAAGGTAACGAAATCTGTTCTTGGTAGATTTTAATTTTGTGTAACATAGGATAAATATATAATTTAAAAAATCTGATGTCGGCACCACATGACTTCCTTATACACTTTTAGAAATATACATAATGTTAAAAAATATTGTCACTGGACCCGAAACAGTTGGCTAAAAATATTTTAAAAAAATGCATGCATACGTAAAAAAAAAATAAAAAATAAATAAATAAAATTGTGCCTTGAGGGGACTCATTTTAAAATCCTTGGGGGGGGGGGGACTCATGTCAAAGTTGTGCCTTGGGGGGACTCATGTCAAAGTTGGGCCTTGGGGGGCCTTATTTCAAAGTTGCACCTTGGGGGGACTCATGTCAAAGTTATGCCTTGGGGGGGACTCATGTCAAAGTTGTACCTTGGGGGGGACTCATGTGCCTTGGGGGGGACTCATGTGCCTTGGGGGGGACTCATGTGCCTTTGGGGGGACTCATGTCAAAGTTGTGCCTTGGGGGGGGGACTTCGGATCCGAAACAATTGGATAAAAGTGTTAAAAAATGCATTTTCACCGTGTTTCTGAACTATTCCGGAAGTTTCAAATCTCTAACTAGTCGGGAACGGGAAGTTAGTTAAAAAGATTTTCTGTTGAATCATATAAACGCTGCTAAAGGCAGCAGTGACACGAAGCAATTGGCTAAAAATATTTTAAAAATGCATTGTCACCGTGTTCTGAGCTTTTCTGGAAGTTTTAAATGTCTAGCTAGTCGGGAAGTTAGTTAAAAATCGATTGCAAGATTTGTACTGGTAACGCTGCCGAAGGCAGCAGGTATCGGAAACAGTTGGCCAAAAATATTAAAAAAACGCATTGTAAACGTGTTCTGAGCTTTTCTGAAAGTTTCAAATGTCTAGCTAGTCGGGAAGTCAGTTAAATTGTAAGATTTGTCCAAACCGTTTTTGAGTTATTACCGTTTTTTGATACATTATGGCCAAAATCAATGTATTTTTGGTCATTATGAACCTAATTTTCCTAAATATCTCCAAAATGGAAAATCATACAAAGTCCAAAAAGGGAGGTGCAGAACTATATGTTATAACAAACCTATGTACCAATTCGCAACTTTCTACGTTCAACCGTTTTTGAGTTATTACCGTTTTTTGATACATTATGGCCAAAACCTATGTATTTTTGTCATTATGAACCTAATTTTCCTAAATATCTCCAAAACGGAAAATCATACAAAGTCCAAAACGGGAGGTGCACAACTAGATGTTATAACAAACCTATGTACCAATTCACAACTTTCTACGTCCAACCGTTTTTGAGTTATGCGACATACACACACACACACACACAGACACACACACACACATACAGACGTCACGAAAAATCGTGTAAAATCGCTTATATCTCTAAAACGAGAGCTCGTGTTCAGACGACACTTGCAGGTGTACAACTATACATTATGACAGTCACACGTATAAATTGGCAACATTCAGCGATCATTCGTTTTCGAGCAATGTGAAATACAAAATCCATTTCGCAAATCGGGATTACTATACTTCCTTATACTTTGTATAATGAAGTAAAAATTAATAATAATATAATTTGCTCTTGACAGATTTAATTATTTGTAACATAAGATAAATATTTTATTTAAAAAAAAATATTTTAAAGATAACCAGATCTGTTCGTGGTAGATTTTAATTTTGTGTAACATAAGGTAAATATTTTTTATTTAAACAATTGTTTGGAAGATAACAAAGTCTGGTCTTCAAAGATTTTAATGTTGTGTGACCTAAGATAAAATTCAATTAAAAATAGAAAAAAAAAATATTTTAATCATAACAAAATATATTTTTAGTAGATTGTAATTTTGTGCAAAATAAGATAAGTATTTATGTACATATATATATATATATACATAAATCATTTCGAAGATAACAAAATCTGCTTTTGACAGGTTTTACTGTTGTGCAAGTTATGATAAAAATTCAATTAAAAAGTACAAAAAATAAAAAAATAATAAATAAATAAATAAATAAAAATACATTTTAAACATAACAAAAGCATTCTTGGCAAGTTTTAACTTTGTATAATATAAAATAATTATTTATATAAACTAGTAGTCCTTACAAGATTCTATATATTCCTATTTAAATTTGCGCATTACATATTATTTATTACAGTTATTTTCCATAATAAATGCTGACAATTTCCATCTTTGATAAGTATTAACACTAAATGTTGAAAGATAAAGATTTTTATGCTATATGGAGACGATATCTTAAAAATGCATTCATTACGTCTTTATTTATGTATTTATTTATTTTTGTTAAAAAGAAAAAAAAATCGATAAATTTGTTTGAAATTGTCATTGATGTATGGTTCAACCAATCATTTTAAAAGCAGTGGCGAGTTTTTTTTGAAAGATATTCACATAAAAAATTTACATCACTCGGGAAAATTCCTCAAATGCACCAATTCCACTCTCAAATCTAAAATACGGACTTTAAAAAAAAAAAAAAAAAAAAAAAAAAAAAAAAAACTGCAAGTCTGAATAAATGTCTGTGGAACCTTAGAAGAAAGGTAATATTGGCTGGGCATACACTTATTCCAAAAATAACGCACAATTATTACTTAGATAAAACAACCTTATTTTTATTTCATTTAAATCATGGTCCATTTCAAACATATTTTTTAAGAATAGAAGAAAAAAAAAAAGAAAAAATACCCTTTTCCATGCGTGGAAGATTATTCACGTGTTTGCAATTACTACGTTGTCACTTCGTCGTTTTACCTCAAGGCAAAGTTGGCTTACGTTTCGACCTATAGTTAAAATAATCATGCAACACAGCTTTCTACGCAATAAGAATAACGAACTGTGAAAAGAATATAAGAATAATGAACTAATTATTATCTTATTTTTTTTCTTTCAAATAATCTTTTCTTATAATTTCCTTATTTCAAATCAAGGATAAATTTATTTTTATTTTTATCAATATATTGTTGTGATACATAAAACATTTCTTTCTTTTTTTCAATTTAATTTTGTAGCTTTGATACCAGTTTCCAGCGTTATGCATAGAAGTACAAGACTTCTATTATTAAGAATTTAATGAATAAATTAGACAATTAGTCATAATATTTAAATATATAATTTAAGACTGAATAATGAATAATGAATTAAGAATGAATACATTTGTCTAAATTGAAAAGAAAGCTGTCGAAAACTTTTGCGTATGTTTATAAATGCATTAAACTTAGCAAGTATTTCTAATAAATTCTTTGCATATCAGCTAAGTTTATTATTCGATATATTTGATGCTTTCTCACATGTAATTACAAATAATATACGTTTTGTTTATCTTTAAAAAGATATAATAAATTTTAGTTTACATTCCCCAGAATAATAAATATATTTTATTTATTTATTTATTTCTTATTATTATTTAAGTCTGTTATTTCAATATCAGCATTTACATAAAAATAATACACATTTTCGTTTTATTTAAAAAAGAAGAAGAAGAAGAAAACAAAAATAAAGAAACTTTGATTATTCTGGTTATAAAATGATATCAAATAAATGCAAATCCACTGATCCTATTTAAAAAAAAAAAAAAAAAAAAAAAAAAAGACTACAAATCCAATCTCTTAAAAGTATTGAAGTATGAAAGCTTTTGAATTTATTTTTCGGATCCCCTTTTGAAACCGATTAAAATTACACTTTCCCGATGCACATAAAATACTTAGGAGATATTGCTGGTCTTAAAGTTCTTCGGGTCCGTAGTAGAATCATCAGCAATACTGCGTCACGGAGCAGTGGGCAGTTCTACATCACTGGTTTTTAAAGTCCACTCCCCACATTTTCTTGCACCGTAAAAATAATGTTTTGAATCACACCATTAAATTTTGGCACCATTCTTTTCCGATGTCGATGCATAGCTTTTGCACGCTAGTACCATTAGTGGTGCTTAAATGTTAACAAAAGGGGACAAAAAAATTTTTAGTACTTTTTCTAAATATTTTTTATGTGCACTTTAATAAAATATACGTAAAAAATTGTAAGTAAAAGGGCAATGAGTATAAGGGCCTATATACTTATTTCAAAATTACAGATATAAATTACTTTTTGTAATTGAAATAATTTTAACGTAAAAATAAATAAATAAATAATAATTATAATTAGTAATAAATAAATAAATAAAAAATCATGCAATTTATTTAACTCTTCATTTTACCTTTAAAATATCCATGTAATTTGGAATATAAATAATCTTAGTATAACTTGTCATTGTGTGTACAAGAGTATGTATATATTCTTTAAACCTCCTCCCAAACTATTGGGCTGATTCGAATGAAACTTGACACCGTTGCTGCTGATGGCTGTAGTTGAAATACTGTAGGTGTTTTAATTTTCTAGCGCATGCGCAATTGGATAGGGTAGGGAAAAACCTTTTTGTAAACCATATTTTTGTATGAATTCTTCAGTATTATTGTAGCCAGAAACTTCAAATTTGATATGTAAGTTATCTATAAGGCATTATATTCTTCCTAAGTAGAGATTTATAAAAATTCGAAGTTGAAAAGAGGTGAAATGACTACATAATCTTTCTAAAATTACACGTTCATCAAAATTTCATGCTTGCGATTTAAACATTTTACTGTGAATATGTCAAAATGACTTAGTGTCTCAATATAATTATATATATATATATATATATATATATATATATAGGAATATATTATCAATGAATAAAATGAAATAAAATACCAAAAAACAGTGAAGTCTTCATCAGGGAGGCCCCTCAGTGTAGGGGTGAAAGAGAAGTTTCTGAAAAGACAGTAGCAATTACCTAATAACTATCCTTAGCCCCCAACTTCTCACCAAACATAAAACAACCATTAACTGAAAAGAAATCTGCCATACATATAATTTAAAAAATCCAAAAAACAATTATAAAATTACCAAAATTACAAAAGTAGTACAATTACAACAAATTAATATATATGAAATATGCAAGAAATTAAAAAATACATTAAAATGAAATACAATAAAATGAAACCCCCTAAATGATAAACTAAAACTCTTCGGCCGACAGGGCTACTCGTCGGTACTTAAATATCGCCCTTAATTTAGGAACTAGAACAAACCGAAAGAGGAAAAAAAATAGAAACACTCGGTTAAACAATGAGATGAATAACAGTTAACTTGCAAAGTTTTTCTTAAATCTTCAAGAGCATATTTTAAATCATCATCATTATTGCAAACAGTGCGAATTCTTTTTAACTGTGCGAACATGATATTTTTCAATACTTTTCTACTGATATTTGAAAACCAATTGGTGAGACTGTTTCCTTTAAAATCAAAACCTTTCCATTTATCATATAAATCAATATGCCACTTATCTTTATTTCGCTTTATGTTAATATCCATAAATGAAATTTTATCTGTATCTGTACGATTTAGAACTAATTCTTTAGGATATATTTTTTTAGCAATATATTCGAAATCATTACAGTTAAAAATAATCAAATCATCAATATACCTGAAGAAAAATATATTTATAATTTTTTTTTTCAAAAAAATATAAAAATAAATTAGCGAAAGCACTCGAGAAACTCGTTCCCATTGGAATACCCCTCTTTTGTAAAAAGTAATATTTCCCGTTAAATAAAACCTTTTCGAAAATAAAAAAAAAATAATAAGATTAATCCAGTAGTTTTTTCACAATTTAAGTAACTGCCAAATTCCTCATAAATGTTTTCAAAAACTTTTATCAATAAATTGTGCGGAATGCTTCCAAACAAATTTTTAAAATCGTAGGTACTTACTGAAGTAATTATTTCTGGGTAAAACTTAAAATAATCAATAACTTTCAGGTTATTGTTAATAATGTTACAATTGCCGTTAGAATTTATCACTTTTAAGACTGAATTTAGATATTCAAACAAGATTTTACCGGCTTTATCGTTATAACTATTAGTACCACAGGTAACAAAACGAAATTTAACTGGATTTTTATGAAATTTTACGGTAACGAAAAGATAGGGAAAATTAAAACAAATTCTACTTAAATTTAATTTTTATCAAAGGCCAAAATACGTTTTTTGATGAATTTTCCCTATATTTTCGTTACCGTAAAATCTCATAAAAATCCAGCTAAATTTCGTTTGTTTTACAATGAGTATTCTAAACGGGTATTCCAATGGGAACGAGTTTCTCGAGTGCTTTCGCTAATTTATATATATATATATATATTATTTATCTATTTATTTTATTTTATTTTATTTTATTTTATTTATTTATTTTTTTTTTTTTTTGAAAAAAAAAATTATAAATATAACTTTCTTCAAGTATATTGACGATTTGATTATTTTTAACTGTAATGATTTCGAAAATATTTCTAAAAAAATATATCCTAAAGAATTAGTTCTAAATCGTACAGATACAGATAAAATTTTATTCCTGGATCTTAACATAAAGCGAAATAAAGATAAAGGATATATTGGTTTATATGATAAAAGGAAAGATTTTGATTTTAAAGTAAACAGTCTCACCAACTGATTTTCAAATATCAGTAGAAAAGTTTTGAAAAATATCATGTTCGCACAGTTAAAAAGAATTCGCACTATTTGCAATAATGATAATGATTTAAAATATGCTCTTGAAGATTTAAGAAAAACTTTGCAAGTTAACTGTTACCCGTCTCCTTTTTTAACCATTTTTTTCCTCTTTCGGTTTGTTCTAGTTCCTAAAGTAAGAGCGATATTTAAGAACCGACGAGTAGACCCGTCGGCCCAAGATGGTTAGTTTATCAGGTAGGGGGTTTCTTTTTATTGTATTTCATTTTAATGTATTTTGTAATTTCTTGTATATTTCATATATATTAATTTGTTGTAATTGTACTACTTTTGTAATTTTGGTAATTTTATAATTGTTTTTTGGATTTTTTAAATTATATGTATGGCAAATTTCTTTTCAGTTAATGGTTGTTTTCTGTTTGGTGAGAAGTTGGGGGCTAAGGATAGTTATTAGCTAATTGCTACTGTCTTTTCAGAAACTTCGCTTTCACCCCTACACTGAGGGCCTCCCTGATGAAGACTTCAGTGTTTTTTGGGGTTTTATTTCATTTTATTCATTGATAATCTATTCCTATATTTAAGTTTTGCATTTCCTTTTGCAGCAATTCTTCGCATTGGTTTGCAATTCTCCTTTTACGTTTTTCTTATCTTTAAACTCATAAATTCATTATAGTGGTTACCTATATATATATATATATATACTAGCAGGCTACGCCCGCTTCGCTGGTCACTATTTTTAAATGAATCACAATAATTAATGAATTCTCAAAATTGCATTAATTTTTATCATGTGATAAAAAAAGAAAAAAAAAATCTGATCAGGAAAAATGTCGCACCGGGTCCCCACTGCCTTCGGCAGCGTAGACCCGTGCACTGCGCGCAAGTATTCCTTCACCATCCTTATGACTTCTCAAAATTCCATGTTATTACTCATAAACTTTCATTCTCAAGAAAAGGAATTAAAAAATATATCATTTAGCATCGGGTAAAAACTCACACCGGGACGCCACTGCCTTCGGCAGCGCAGACCCATGCGCGCTGCGCGCGCACGTTTGAGGATATACGTGCGCTGTACACGCATATTCCTTCTCAACTCAAACTTTTATTAAGAAAATTAAATTTAAAAAAAATCTTTTATCATCGGGTAAAAACTCGCACCGGGTCCCAAACCCATGCGCGCTGCGCGCCTATTCCTTCCCCACCGTTCCAGCCCCTCCTAATTAACTTGCATATACCAATTTTGAACGGTCTTACTCAATTAGCTGAGATGCAAAAGAAAACCTGATCAGGACACTTTAAATTGTAAATCAGGTGAAATCTCGAATTCCACTTTCGATAATGTAAAAGAACTTTAAAATATCTTTCGAACGATGTATTAAAAATAATTTAATCATAATTAGAATATGAAATATTGAAATTAAAAATATTACAGCGCCATCTGGCGGTAGAAATTTCTGTAATCTATTGTTCCATTCCAGATCAACAAAGCTTTCAAATGATGTATTACTCATGAAATTATTTTAATTAGTAGATGAGATACAAAAGAAAACCTAATCAGGAGACCTCAAAACGTGTAAATCGGGTGAAATCTCGAATTCCATTTTCGATAATGCAAAAGTACTTTAAAATGTGTATCAACTAAAATAAGCTTTCAAATGATGTATTACTTATGATTTTTTTTAATTAATAATTGAGATACAAAAAAAAAAAACTGATTCAGGGCACCTCCAAACGTGTAAATCTGGTGAAAACTTTCAATAATTTAAAAGAACTTTAAAATATCTTTCGAATGCTGTATTAAAAATAATTTAATCATAATTAGAAATTGAAATATTGAAATTTTAAAATATTACAGCGCCATCTGGCGGTACAAATTTCTGTATTCCACTGTTCGAAAAGCTTTCTAATGATGTATTACTTACGAAATTTTTTAATTAGTAGATGAGATACAAAAGAAAAGTAATTCAGGAGACCTCAAAACGTGTAAATCTGGTGAAAACTGTCGATAATATAAAAGAACTTTAAAATATCTTTCGAATGATGCATTAAAAATAATTTAATTATAATTAGAAATTGAAATATTGAAATTTGAATGTATTACAGCGCCATCTGGCGGTAGAAATTTCTGTAATCCACTGTTCGATTCCAAATCAAAAAAAGCTTTCTAATGATCTATTACTTATAAAATTATTTTAATTAGTAGCTGAGATAAAAAAAAAACCTTATCAGGACACCTCAAAACGTGTAAATCGGGTGAAATCTCGAATTCCATTTTCGATAATGTAAAAGTACTTTAAAATGTGTATCAAGTCAACAAAGCTTTCAAATGATGTATTACTTATGAAATTTTTTTAAATTAATTTCTGAGATATAAAAGAAAACTGATTCAGGACACCTCAAAACGTGTAAATCTGGTGAAAACTTTCGATAATTTAAAAGAACTTTAAAATATCTTTCGAATGATGTATTCAAAATAATTTAATCATAATTAGAAATTGAAATAATGAAATATTGAAATTATAACAAATAATTAGCAATAAATTAAAATTGCGACTATAATTTGAGATTTAAACTATCCTATCTCTCAAGTTGGATCGAACTGCACATGGTGTGCGAATTTTATTATAATCGGTTAAGTGGTTTAGGAGTCCATTGAGGACAAACATTGTGACACGAGATTTATATATATTAAGATATATACACACCGAGAGAGAGAAAACTGCTAAGCTTTGGTATGTTTGCTTGGAGATTTTATTTACTAGTGCCAGAATAAGTAGGAAGAAATAGTAATCTTAACTCCAATTTATAATACAACTAGCATTTCCACTCATTTTTCGCACGGGAAAAATTAAAACAAGAAAGAAAAATCATGCAGTACGCATTGATTAGTAACACTTTCCAACTGTACGTAATTCTTGTATCGAATAACTTTTAATATTCTTTGTCTACGTTATCACACAACAGATAGAAGGACTGAAAAATATACAGATAGACTAATTGATTTTAAAATTACTCTTAGGCATTTTCGAAAGTGTTAAAAAGGCTTAACGCAAAAGAAAATGCAGCCATTAGATTATAATTACAGCTTTTGATCTCTCTGAATATTTTAGTGTAGCCCTGTAAACCAGAAAGTTAATCATATCATATTCTACACAAAAGATTATTTTAGAGTATTAACAATAAATTTCAATATTTTTATGATTTTTACAGTAGAAAGACTTTTAAATATAGTTTTCAAAAAATTCTGTCCTAAAACGTAATGCATTGGCATTTTTTTTTTTTTCCCTGTAAACAAACTAGTTGTACAGGACCTATTAATGTCATTTTAAATGGGGAAAATTCTACAGGGATAATGTTTATAAAAACAACACTCATAGAACAAAATGCTTTCCAATGCTTTTGGGTGTCCCTGTACACAAACCAGAAGAGATATTCACTTCATTTTCAATATGGAACATCGGATAGTGAACTTCAATAAAATATATCAGTTTCGAGGAATTCCATAAATAATTACAGGAGTTGGAGCGCGGGCTTACAGACAGACAGACAGATGGACAGATACACAAACTGAAATAATATTCACACTTAAAAATGTTAGAAAGTGTTAAAAACACTGAATGTAAACGAAAGTAATATTTCAGCAATTTTTTATTAATAGCTCTTAATATAAATGGATATTTCTCTGTCACCCTGTAAATCTAATGCTAATTATGCTATATTCTATGCAAAGCATTTTTTTGTGCATATAAATAACATATTTCAATTTCCTAAAACTTCGGGGAAAGTAAAGTAATTAAAATTTGATTTATAGAAATCTCTCTCATAGAACGCAACGCTTTGGAATACTTTTGAGTGTCCCTGTATATAAATCGGTGGTGATATTTCCTCCATTTTATACAGGAAACATCCAGCAGGGAATTGGAATAATATATTTTAATTTCATTAAGATATGTCTACAGTAAAGGTATGAAAATATGGTTTATAGAAATAACTCTCATAGAACACAATGCTTTGAAATACTTTCGGGTGTCCCTGTACACAAACCAGTAGAGGTATAAACTCCATTTTCAATAGGGAATATCCGATAGTGAACTTGAACAATGTATATCAGTTTTAAGAAATTCCATAAATATTTTCGGGAGTTAGAGATCGGACAGACAGACAGGCAGACAGACAGACGGACGGACAGGCAGATACACAAAGCTGAAATCATATTCACACTTAAAAAATGCTAGAAAGTGTTAAAAACGCTTAACGTAAACGAAAGTACAATTCTAGCAATTTTTTATTAATACCTCTTAATATAACTGGATATTTTTGTGTTACCCTGTAAATTTAATGCTAATCATGCTACATTCTATGCAAAGAATTATTTTGTGCATGTAAATAACATATTTCAATTTCCTAAAAGTTCGGGGAAAGTAAAGTAATTAAAATTTGATTTATAGAAATCTCTCTCATAGAACGCAACGCTTTGGAATACTTTTGAGTGTCCCTGTATATAAATCGGTGGTGATATTTCCTCCATTTTATACAGGAAACATCCAGCAGGGAATTGGAACAATATATTTTAATTTCATTAAGATATGTCTACAGTAAAGGTATGAAAATATGGTTTATAGAAATAACTCTCATAGAACACAATGCTTTGAAATACTTTCGGGTGTCCCTGTACACAAACCAGTAGAGGTATAAACTCCATTTTCAATAGGGAATATCCGATAGTGAACTTGAACAATGTATATCAGTTTTAAGAAATTCCATAAATATTTACGGGAGTTAGAGATCGGACAGACAGACAGGCAGACAGACAGACGGACGGACAGGCAGATACACAAAGCTGAAATCATATCACACTTAAAAAATGCTAGAAAGTGTTAAAAACGCTTAACGTAAACGAAAGTACAATTCTAGCAATTTTTTAGTAATACCTCTTAATATAACTGGATATTTTTGTGTTACCCTGTAAATTTAATGCTAATCATGCTACATTCTATGCAAAGAATTATTTTGTGCATGTAAATAACATATTTCAATTTCCTAAAACTTCGTGGATAGTAAAGTTATTAAAGTTTGATTTATAGAAATATCTCTCCTAGAACGCAATGCTTTGGAATACTTTTGTGTGTCCCTGTACATGAACCGATGGTGGTATTTCCTCTATTTGATAGAGAAAACATTCATTAGTGAACTTGAATAATATATTTTAATTTCATTAAGATTTGTCTACAATAAAGGTATGAAAATATGGTTTATAGAAATACCTCTCATAGAACACAATGCTTTCAAATACTTTCGGGTATCCCTGTACACAAACCAGTAGAGGTATAAACTCCATTTTCTATAGGGAACGTCCGATAGTGAACTTGAATAACATACTTCAATTTCATTAAGATATGTCTAAAGTAAAGGTATGAAAATATGGTTTATAGAAATATTTCTCATAGAACACAATGCTTTGAAATACTTTCGGGTGTCCCTGTACACAAACCAGTAGAGGTATAATCTCCATTTTCAATAGGGAACGTCCGATAGTGAGCTTGAATAACATATTTTAATTTCATTAAGGTATGTCTACAGTAAAGGTATGAAATTATGGTTTATAGAAATACCTCTCATAGAACACAATGCTTTGAAATATTTTCGGGTGTCCCTGTACACAAACCAGTAGAGGTATAAACTCCATTTTCAATAGGGACCGTCCGATAGTGAACTTGAGTAACATATATCAGTTTCAAGAAATTCCGTAAATATTTACGGGAGTTATAGCGCGGACAGACAGACAGACAGTCAGACAGACGGACAGTCAGACAGACGGACAGACAGACAGACAGACAGACAAACCGAAGTCATAAACACTTTTCAACCTTGTTGTAAAGTGTTAAAAAGTAGAAATGAAAGCAAATTTAATTGTTTTGATCTATTTACCAGAGATTCTTTATTCTGATTTCTGATGAAGACTAAGCGTTGTTTAAATCTCTTGAAAAATTCTATTGGAAAGATTTTGCACGAGTGAAGAACGGGTAAAAATGCTAGACAACTCCCTCTTATCCCCTTAAGTATTAAATTTTGGACGATTCTTATGTTTTACTTTAATAAGGGCCTAAGAGAAGGCATTTTTCTAAATTTCACGTTTCTACCGGAAACCACCGCGATTTTCCCCATGCGGAGAACGGGTAGAAATGCTAGTCACTCCTTTCACACCCTTAAGTTTTAAATTTTTAAGATTCTAATCTTTTACTTTAACTAGGGTATAAGAAGAGACATTTTACTAATTTCAAATTTTTACTGGAAGCCGCTGCGATTTTTTACGTACGAATAACAGGTAGAATTTTTAATCGCGACCTTTCATTCCCAAGATTCTTGCCTTTTATCTCAAAGGCCTGACATTTTGCGAAACTTCTAGTTTTTGTTGGAAACCACTGCAGAGAAACAGTAAAAAGCTTTAAAAAAATAGACTTCCCCTTTTTAAACCCTTAAGAGGTCAGCCTACTTCTAAAAATGGGACAATGAATAAATTTTTGATCAACTTACAGAATTAAAAAAAAAAAAAAAAAAAATGCATGTACAAACTTTTTTTTTTTTTTTTTTTTTTTTTTTTTTGTGTGTGTGTGTCTGTGCTAACTAGCATGACATTACTCTATTTATTAAAAATATTATTACAGTAAACATTATTTTGTTGCAGAATATTATTATTATTTTTATTTTTAATCAATGGTGCTTTTTCACTGCACGCATGATATTTCAAAAAAAAAAAAAAAAAAAAATTGAGATATGAACTAATTTTTTTTCCTCAATCATGCATTTTGACATAGAAAATAATATGAACTAAAAATAAGAATTTCTGTTTAATAGAGAAAAAAAAATATGGTTGTGGAAATACAAAAAAAAAAAAAAAAAAAAATGACGATTTCATTATTCAAATGTAATAATTAATTAAATTCCATAATTACTAAAATAATTAAAAACATTTTAGCTCAGATTCTTAACTTGAGTGCTTTTTTTCATTGAACGTAAAAATTATAATGATAAATCCTTTAATTCTGAATGCGCTTTTTTTTTCTTTTATATATATATATATATATATATATATATATATATATACAAAATTTTTATTCCAATACATTAATACGTATTTTTTATTTAGATTTTGAATCAGTTATTGATAAAATGCTTCTTTTTTTAAATCTTACAATACTTGTTGTTTCATTATGCAATATTTATTCCTTATTTTAAGGGCATTTGATTATCTGTCATATTTTATTTATATAATTTTTGGAAGATCATTTTGTTTTGCGCGTGCTGCATGTGTGTGTATCAGTTAATAAGGTTTAAAGATGGAGCAACATAAAAGAGTTTAAACTTCAAATATTGGTTTATAAAAAATTACTTGTTGTGGCCACCACATTTTTTTTTCTATATATTTATATATAAAATACTTCAACGCAAATTATTAATTAGATATATTACATATAAAAACTATTTTTCAAAGTCAGTGCAGAAGATTTTCGTCTGAGAAAAGTATAACATTAACTGTCGAAAGAAAGTAAATTTTGGCCTTACAGGCAATATCTTAACCCTTAAATGCCATATGTTGCCTTTCGGCAATATATCGAAATTTGTATTCTAAAGTATTATTACAGTACTAGCCGGTGGCGTCTGCGGCGCCTTTTTTCCGTTTCAGATCTTACAACAGCTTATTGACATATAGTGAAAATAGCTTTATTGAAAAATTTAATCGCACTAAATTCCCGCTCGGACCCTGCGGTGCTCTCTTTCACTTTCAATATCTGAAACAGCCTGTTCGCTCACCATGTTATGATTTTTCAAATTTCTGACTTTAGCAAAGTCCCGCTCGGTGGCGACTTCGACGCCTTATCCCCGTTTTAGAACATACAACACCTTCCTAATTTATTAGAATTTAAAATATTGAAATTTTAAAATATTACAGCATCATCTGGAGGTAGAAATTTCTGTAATCTATAAATCATAGTTAAAATAAAGTATGACTGTTTGATGTCTTTTTTCCCTTTATTTATTTAAGAGAGGAAAGAAGTAAAACATTTTTAAATTGATTTTAAAATAATCAGGCATTTAAGGGTTAAGAAATGCATTTTATTATTTTTATTATTATTGGACAAAATATTTAATAATTTTCCAAATTATCACATATTTATGTCTCAACCGTTTGTCTTAAAAGTATTGACGATTTATTTTGAAAAATACTCATATTTAAATATTTCACACATGGATGTGTGTATGGGTGGGGGGGATAATGCTAGCGCATATACAACAAATTATCCTGATTCACTATTACTGTTATTTTATTAGTATTTTTTTTCACAAAGTTCGGCTAGAAATAATCCTCATTCTGTACATTTATACGAAGCGTACTTTTTCTATCATATTAAAAATTTCAGTAAAATGGTGTGACAGTTTCGTTTTTAAAGCGATATGTTTCAAAAACTAATAAACATTAACTCAAATCAAGGTCTAAAGAGATATAAACTTATATTGAAACCTTTCCATTCGTTAGTAAAATACAGAGAGGCACACATTTAATAAAATATGGCCAAATTGTGATCAAGACTTATCGAAACATTTAAATCCATTGAAATCTGGATTTCAAAAAAATTAACATATTCAATGGTTTTTAAATTAATATTTACAAAAAATAGTAATATATATATATATATATATATATATAATATTAAAACACAAGGGTATTTCTTTAAGACCAAAATCGCCCGATCTGCCCATGCGTGAGAAAATTATGAACCAATGCGGAATGAGAATATTCCTTCCCCTTGATGCAGTGCAATATGAACATCAATGATAGAATTCGAGCAGACGACAATGATACTTCGCAGACCCAGACGCCTCATTAAAGCTCAATAATAAAAACAATTCACACGATTAATTCATTGATTCATATTTTCCATGGAAATATATTAAAAATAAAGCAATTCGCGAATACTTATCGACTATCGCTGTATGCATTTTCATTTCACCGAAAATTTTCATTCACAGGATAATATTTTAAGAGTTTTTGTGGCGCCATCTTTTATCATTTAAACATACCATACCATATTCCTAATATTATTTTTTTCAGTTTCTTAACAGAAAAAAAAAAAATCTTTTAAAATTAATAAATTGTCGGTGTTTATTGTTCTTTAAAAGTTAACTTTTATCAATTGAAAACTTTGTTTAGAAAAAATGAAGGTACATGTTTAAAATCAAAGGAAGTTTTATTTTATTTTATTTATTTTTTAATCTAATTTTAAATTGATCTCTTATATTTCATTTCTGTACTATATTACAGAAAAAAAATAATTTAAAAAGAATAACCTTAAAAATATTGATATTTTATACAAGTAAAAATATGAATGGAATAACTTATTATTAAAAATATAATGAGCAAATTAACTTGCTATAGTATTAAATGCATTCTTACTTATTCGGGCCCTGAGTAGCATATTCTATTTCAAAGGGAAAATAAATTGTAATTATAGAATGTAAAGAAAACACAAAACACTTTTAAAATTTATTTTAAATTAAATTATTTTGCCTTATACATTTATGTGATTTTAAAAGTATTTTTTTTAATTATTATTTTTGACAGATTATAGATGGCGCCACTGTTATATTGTAACTGAAATGGAATATTATAGATGCGAGCAAATCAAAATAATATGTATGAAAAACATTAAATATTGATGTGTGCTTTCTTTCTCCATTTTTACCATAATTTATAAATTCTGTCTCTCCTTTAATTATTCCAAACATTCTTTTGGTCATATTTAGAGTAAAATTAGAAAAAAATCTTCGGATTTTAATTTTATTATATGAATTACGGTTAAATTTTGCATATTGAAATTTCATGAAATTTATTCCCCCTTCCCCTTGAACCAAAAAATAATTGATTACAGCAGTGGATTTTAAACTGGTTAAGAGCAATGCGGATTATTAAAACAGGGATGTTTAAAACTTTATGCCGTGAAAAGATTTAAGATGCACATGATCCGTCAAATTTTGACGGGTATTAACTAGTCGAAACATTTACTCTCTTAAAAAAATCCAGTGATTTTAGCTCAGACTGAGTTAGTTTTCACTCCTTTCCAGTAATGAAAATGCACTTTCCCTATAGGAGTGAATTTCATCTCTCTTGCGGAGTAATTATTTTCACTCCTTTTTCATAATTCATTTTCACTTTTTTTTTGATAAACAATCAGCACTCCTTATTTGAACTGAATCATTATGTTAAATGAGTGACTCCACTCCACTTTGATAAGTCGTTTTTAACTCCTTTTTTGAGTAAGAAGAAAAAATTATGTACTATTGACAGATATTTTCCCTTAAAAATCTAATTCTGATTTTAATACATCTTATAAATAAATATGTACTAAAACACCCTACCTCTATCCCCCCCCCCCTCCCACACACACACACACAAAAAAAAAAAAAGGTGAAATTCGTGTTGACATTATTAACCACAATGTTTCTTTTAATAATTTTAAAAGATGCTTATAACCTTTAAGGGGGGGTCCGGGACACTAAATTTTTGTTTTTATTATTTATTGATGAATTGCTGTAATTATTTTTTCTGAAATTGTAGCTTTTTTGACGATGAAGTTCAGCAAGAAAGAATTTTTTAAAAATTTAAAATTTTTGATAAATTTAAAATTTGTTATATCTCATGAACAAATTCAATTTACAAAATTTTTTTCACCTTTATATACAGAAAGGAATTATCTTCTATTTGTCACCAGGATTTCTGATTATAATAATAATTTTTTTAAATATTAATTTTAATTTGAACTAACTAAAGATAACTAAATGCTTTGAAAATAACTGAAAACAGAAGATGCTTAAAAAATTAAGGGTAAGTACTGTTTTATTTTTCGATCTCAATAAGTTTTTTGAAATTACCTACCTAATAACTCGCTTATCTATGTTATTGTAAATGTTTTTCATGTACTGTACTAAAAAGGATCGGTACTTACGTATTCACTGCATGTCATTTTACGAAGTTAAGTATAATCTGCACAAGTTTATCATACTTTTTTATCGTTTAACACTGTTTATGTAATTTTTTATCATATAAGTTTGTAACAATAACAGGTTTATCATAGTGCCGAATAACTGCTGGCATGCAATTAATACAAAAATGCCATGTTTTAAATATATATAAAAAAAAATTTAATTATAATATTACTAAATGTATATACATACAATTGAATTTTTTTAATGCATGCAAATTTTCTAAATTTTATTATGATAAATTTCTAAATTTTGCATCTGTACCTTACCTTAACAATAATTTTTAGATTTCTGGTAAAATATAATAAAAAAATTAAAGTAAAGTATATGATAAATCAATACAAATGTTAATTTTTTTAAAGCATACATGTAGTATGCACAGACATCCTTTAAAAATCAGGATTGCATTTTCGGCATGACAGGAAATAATAAAAAAAAAAAAACTTACTGTTATTGTTTACATTAGAACAATCCACAATTTGCTAATTAATATTTTAAATTAGTAAAAATTGTAATTTAAATCTGTGTATTGAAATTTCATTATTATGCTATGACAGATTAAGAAAGCTGTTTTATATTTAATTAGTGAAAATTAATTAAAAACTTTATTGTTTTCAAATTTTAGAGATGTACCATATTCTGATTTTTACATATATATATCTATATCTATATCTATATATATATATATATATATATATATATATATATTAAGTTTCACTTCTATATTACATTTTATTTGGGTATACATAGAAAAGGCATTCATTCAATATTTTAAGACTATATTTGGTATTACAATAAATTTAAAAATAATCCTGTAAAAAAAATAAATAATAAATAAAATAAATCTCATGTTTTTTGAAAAAAAAAAAAAAAAAAAAAAAAAAAGGTGTTACATTTTAAATTCTTATACATATATATATATTGAAATGTTTTTTTTTTCTTTTTCACTCCCCCCCCCCACTTTTCCCCCCTAGCTTTAAAAAGAGTAAAAAATATATTCAAATTTCATTAAAATACATTGTTATTGTTCATTTCGTTGTAGATCAGTTTAAAAAAAAAAAAAAAAAAAAAAAAAAAAAAGAAAGAAAGAAAGAGACCTCTGCATTTTATTAAAAAAAAAAAAGTCTGCATAATAAGTAAAACTATCATTATCATTATTATTATTATCATTTTGTTTGTTTTTTCAATTGTGGCGCCATCAGTGGCCGAGAAGTTCTGCTTATGAAGCTGGTAGTTGGGAGGCACCAGGTTCAATACCAGGCCATAGTTGCTGGGCTAGTTTTACGAAGTTTTCTGTGGTTTTCTTCAAAATTTGTGTGAATTGCAATGTTTTCGTTGAACACCTAATTTAAAGATGTGATTTTATTCATAGAAAACACTCTCATATGAAGCATCCTAAAATCAGTAAGCAGAGTTTTTGCGAAATAAATATAGTTTTCTTCTGTGATTTTTTTTTTTTTTTTTTTTTTTTAATAATAATTTAAGCTTGATTAAATATATTTAATATCTTGTATTTATTCTGCATAATTCTCGTTGATAGATATTCTATTAAAAAATTGGAATTACTTGGCATTGCAAACAAGATATATATATATATTCAATGAAAAAAAAAAAAAAAAAAAAAAAAAAAAAACTCCAGTGTTGCTCCAGTGTTGTTTACATGTACTTAGGTTAAACTAAATAAATAAAATAATATGATCTAGCAATTTTGAAAGTTTGTTTTAAGGGGGTCTGGGACACCAAATTTTTGTTTTTATTATTTATTGATGAATTGCTGTAATTATTTTTTCTGAAATTGGAGTTTTCCAATACAAGATATTAAATATATTTAATCAAGCTTAAATTATTATAAAAAAAAAAAAAAAAAAAAAAAAAAACCTCAGGAGAAAACTATATTTATTTCGCAAAAACTCTGCTTATTGATTTTAGGATGCTTCATATAAGAGCGTTTTCTATGAATAAAATCACATCTTTAAATTAGGTGTTCACCGAAAACATTGCAATTCACACAAATTTTGAAGAAAACCACAGAAAACTTCGTAAAACTAGCCCAGCAACTATGGCCTGGTATTGAACCTGGTGCCTCCAAACTACCAGCTTCATAAGCATAACTTCTCGGCCACTGATGGCGCCACAATTGAAAAAACAAACAAAATAATAATAATAATAAGATGATAGTTTTATTTATTATGCAGACATTTTTTTTTTAACTGATCTACAACGAAATGAACAATAACAATGTATTTTAATGAAATTTGAATATATTTTTTACCTTTTTTAAAGCTAGGAAAAAAATAAAAAAAATAAAGAGGGGGGAGGGAGAGAAAAAAAAAACATTTCTAAATATATATATATATATATATATATATATATATATATAATAAAGATGATCTACTTAGTAGAAGCCAAGCAACAGATACTAGATCACTGAAACACCAATATATATTTTTTAAGAATTTAAAATGTAACAGCTTTTTTTTCCTTTTCAATAACATGAGATTTATTGTAACCAAATTTTATACCAAATATAGTATTAAAATATTGAATGAATGCCTTTTCTATATATGCCCAAATAAAATGTAATATAGAAGTGAAACTTAATATATAGTGTATATATATATGTAAAAATCAGAATATGGTACATCTCTAAAATTTGAAAACAATAAATTTTTTAATTAATTTTCACTAATTAAATATAAAACAGCTTTCTTAATCTGTCATAGCATAATAATGAAATTTCAATACAAAGATTTAAATTACATTTTTACTAATTTGAAATATTAATTAGCAAGTTTTTTTTTATTATTTCCTGTCATACCGAAAATACAATCCTGATTTTTAAAGGATGTCTGTGCATACTACATGTATGCTTTAAAAAAATAACATTTGTATTGATTTATCATATACTTTACTTTATTTAGAAAATTTGCATGCATTAAAAAAATTCAATTGTATGTATATACATTTAGTAATATTATAATTGAAAAAAATAAAATATATATATATATATATATTTAAAACATGGCATTTTCGTATTAACCGCATGCCAGCAGTTATTCGGCACTATGATAAACCTGTTATTGTTACAAACTTATATGATAAAAAATTACATAAACAGTGTTAAACGATAAAAAAGTATGATAAACTTGTGGAGATTATACTTCCCTTCGTAAAATGACATGCAGTGAATACGTAAGTACCGATCGTTTTTAGTACAGTACATGAAAAACATTTACAATAACATAGATAAGCGAGTTATTAGGTAGGTAATTTCAAAAAACTTATTGAGATCGAAAAATAAAACAGTACTTACCCTTAATTTTTTAAGCATCATCTGTTTTCAGTTATTTTCAAAGCATTTAGTTATCTTTAGTTATTTTCAAATCTTATAAGCACGTCAGCACGAGGACGCGGGCAGCCATTTTGAATTTGAACCTGTGGATCCCGCTCCAAAATATCACATGACTTAATCGGTCCAGTGAAAAGGCTCTCAATTCACCCCCTTAAAGATTTTTCTCTGCTTCACTTCGAAATGTAGTGCTTTTATCCTTTCACCCCGACAGAGAGAATATTTGGAACCAGTTTTTTTTCGGAAATTGTCAGTTTCTGATAAAGTCGATACTCAGAAGGAATGAATGTCATTGTGAAATATTACGTTCCTATATGGAGTGTTTAATTCATTCTTTGAAATTAAGCGTGTAAATCCATTGAAATCTGGATTTCAAAAAAATTAACATATCCAATGGTTTTTAAATTAATATTTACAAAAGATAGTAATATATATATATATATATATATATGTTACTGGAAAATTTTTGTCAAAATATTTTATTTCATTGAAATTTATGAACTTTCTGTTTTAATGTACGTCCAAAATTAAATTAAATTAAATCTATTGATCTTGTATCCCCTATTTGAACAATCGTGGGTGAGTTATGGAAGCTGATGCACAATCAGCATGAACAATAAGTCTGTCTACCTCAACAATGAATATATTTCATTTTTTATATTATGAATGTTGTTCAAATCAGGAAGATATAAGCTTCCCCAGATGTCTGCTTGGCACTAAAACCTACAGCAGTAAGTTTTTCTGTGAACAGCGACATAAGACATTTTTTATTTAATTATTTTGATAGAATATTATATTTTGGCATTGCAAAAGTTATTGTGTCATTAAACAAAATGAAATCTGTCGAGTCGTCGGATGCGTTCCGCTGATTTGATATATTTTTTATTCTGTTGTATCTTCTTGATAGTGTTAACTGCCATGGTAAATCTGGAACTCTAATAATTCTTTATGTACTACTTAAACTTGTCATAGGATAAACGAAACCAGCTTGTTTTTATGCTCTATAACTCTATGTAATAACAAACCTCCATCAATGATGAAGTCGACATTCGTTAGCACAGCAGTACGTCGACAACATTCTACGTTCCGTTGTGTTTCCTTTCACATCACGCATTCTTGATCGTATATTACAGCATGATAATGCTCGTCCACGCACAGACATAGTTTTTACAGCTTGTTTTCGTGCTTGTCTAACATTTTCTTTGCCAGTAAAGTCGCCGCATCTCTCTCCCACTAAGGACGTTTGAAGCATCTTGAAAAAGGAACCTACAACCAGCTCGGGATTTTGCCAATCTAAAGCCCTAATTGGACAGAATTTTGCATGACATCTCGCAAGAGCACATTTACGAACTCTACAAATTAATACCAAGCCAAATAATTGCTTACATAAGGATCAGAAGAGGATCAATGAGTTATTGACTTGTTTACTTTGTGAAGCTATTTCTGTTGATTAAATCATCCAAATTTTTGAAACTGTAATCATTTGTTTTTCTCTACAGGTAGATCACATCTACCAATTTTCGTCCTGTTTGGATAACTCCTTCTTGGTGCGTCTTTTTTTTTTCTTTTTTCTTTTTTTTTTTTTGTCTTACAGTGTGTATATATATATATATATATATATATATATATATATATATATATATAAAGTGTGTAAGTAAAACTGTTTAAACTCTGTACTGATAGAATCCTTGCTTAGAGTATCTAAAAAATGTCCAATGAACAGTATCTCCACGATAAATAGTTTAAAAACAAATTACAAAATCATGACGTCATATGCGGTGAAGTAACCCAACCCCACCAAGAAAAGAAAAATTGAGCATTAATTATTGCATAGGTTTTCGGGCAAAGATGGTAAAAATAACCACTGTGCATTTCGAGACTTCCACTGTACTGTTTGAAGCCTTGCTTTGAATCATATTTAAAATGTTGCATCGGCATAGCGGTCAACATTTTAGTCTCTTCAGCTACATTGATAGTGTCAGTCTTTTTTTTTTTTTTTTTTTTTCTTTTTCTTTTTTCACCACATTTTTGGGGTGGGGTGGGGAGGGGGGAGTAATTTTCTTCTTACTCAATCGCAGTTACCTATTGGTGAAAATGTGGTATGAAAAAAAGGCGAATATTAACATTTTTGAGGGATAAATAAAAAGTTGGCAGCTCTGTATCTGGCAACTAGCAATGATCTTCTCATGGTACTGTATTATGTTCGTGATTATTGCGACAGTACTTAAATTTACTAAACATGCAACATGTACAGTCAATAATTCAAGCACGCATACATACCTCGATATGCCAGATGGTCATATTGAACCTACACCGGACATGGCCTATTGGATATATCTTCCTACACCGATATAACGTCACATTTTTTTCTTTCACGTTTCTCTTGAAAACTTTTTGTCGTGGGGATAGAGTTCTTTGAACCTTTTTTTTTTTTTTTTTTTTTTTTTTTTTTTTTTTTTTGTATACCAAGCAAGTACAAGTATACCAAGCTTTACAGAGCTTGCGTGGTCTTGCTCTGCTGGAATAACATACATATATTTTATATTAACTTTATAAAATAAAATACTCGTTGTAAGCGTATTTCTTTATTTGTGAATTTCCCTTTTCTTCAGATTTTCTTATACATTCAATAATTTTTATTTCATTTCTGTGCATTAGATTAGTAAAATTCCTATTATTGATATTTCGAAACAGCATTTTCACGGTTATTTTACAAAATTTGTTAAAATAAATTTATTTTATTCAGTATCAAACTAAATGACTGATATAGTATTGCTCTTTAAGTAAATTTCTGAATCCTTATTCAGTTAATGAGGAGAACTGGCTGAGAGACCAAAATCACCCACAATGGTACTATCAAATATAGAGCATGAAATTAGAGGTTTAAAAGATAGCCATACATTTGTTGAATAGATGTTATATGTGATTACAGAATGAACATAATCTAAGAAAATTCTGTATACGTTATATTTTATGTAAACTTCTAGAAAATAAATTGTTGTCATTTACTTAAGATAAGTTCATAATTTCTGTGTTAAATTAAATGATAATAAATCAAAAGTATTATTTTAAACGATTCTTTTATTTATTTTTTCTATACTCACAAGAAGAAAGTATTAGGTTTGTGAAAATGTCAACTTTTGGTTTTTGTTGGATATACGCATTCTGCGATGGCCTAAACCCATTTTAAAGATTTTTATAAAAATTCTATCTGTGTGCATGTAGCTAAATTTTAGTAATATTGAAATAGAAGATTTTTCTTTTCGTTTTATCTTTATCTTTTTTTTTCTTTCTGTTTTAATTGGATCAAATTGGTGCTGAATAGAGTTAGGCATGTATGGCGCTATGCTGCAATTTTCCCCTGACTCGGAAATGCTATATCTCAGCTTCCAAAGCATATAAATAGACCTAATGTGGAATTGCTTACATTAAAAAAACGATTTTTAAATTAGAATGCATATTCTCCGATAAATGTAATTGTTGTACTGCAATTTTCTCTATTTACATGAAGACTGTTTAAAAATCTATTGTGTATAAAAAAACAAAACTTCAACTGCGAGTTTTCAATTAGAAGAAACTATTTGATTCGTTTTGGGTTCATATTAATATGAGTTCAATTACAATGTATGCATAATAATCGATATAATATTAATCGATAGATGGTGAAACTGTGAAGTCTGTAATTTATTATTATTATTATTATTATTATTAATTAATATACAGCAATGATGTAGAAAAGGGTTTTATGATATTCTCAACGTAATATTTTCTTATAAATTTCAGAAAAAGATAAAATCTTCCTTTTTTACATTAATCATGTAAATTAACTTTTTGAAAATGAGTGTCTGGAGATAGCAGGAAAAAGAAAAAAAAAAAAACCAAATTTAGGTATTATTCTAAATCAATGAGTTATATAAAAAATCTTGTTTCGTGTATTTTTGCTTAACCAGTTAAACGACGTAGTTTTATCTATATGAAAATAGCATTAATCGCATCGAATACTGTGAAAGTAAATGTTTTGAAATGATTTTAGTGAGGTGAAATTAAAATGATTTTAGAACAAATACATAAATGTCTTTATTTACAATTCAGCACCTCCACCTACAAGAATTTTTTTTTTTTCAAAACCACACCTCTTGTCGCGTAGGATCTTTTGTCGGAGGGTATAAACACTGAAATCATAAGTGGCTGATATTCTTTAGCTGCATTTCTTGTGACCATGGAAGTTACTGCGCAAAGCGGATTCAACGACTCTAGTGTTAAAATAGGGATGATAACTCTTGTTCTTGAGGGAATAAAAGCAATAAGGGAACACCGAATGACTGGATGTTTATCAAATCCCAATATGTCGGTTAATTTAGCACTCCTCCAACAATTTGGTATCGTCTTCACTAATAGACGTAGGAAACGTGGTAACACTTTAACTACTTAGGTGAACTTTAGTACTTTCTCCAAGGAGTTAATCATCAGGTTTTTTAATATCCTTTTGTTGCATAGGATATTTAATCTGTCAGATCTTGTAGATTTTGTTGTTGGTGTTGTTTATTTATGTAATAAAAAATGGGGGTGGATAAAATCGCTCAAAACTGCTGCATAATGGTGAAAGCTCCTCCTGTCATTTAAATATATATTCTTAAGCGCGAAAACGTTTTAGAGGAACTATAACATGAGAGAGGTTACCTTTAAAAATTGGAAAATATGCTAATCTTAAATTAACTATAATTCCATGATTTTTCGCCATTTTATAATTTTTCAATCTTCACATATCGATTGGCTGATTGGTTAGATATGCCGGTGACATAATGATAATAATATCCATTATTATATTTTATAATGCATGCCTGTCTTACCATATTATGAAAAATTTATCTCTAATCCTGAAATTTTCTTACCTAGATATTTCTCGTTGGTTAAGCCATCATCCTCGATTCAGAACGATCTTTAATTTTGAAATTATCACGAGAGTTGTTTGGATTTAACATTCGTTACTTTTCTTAGCCAGAAATAACATACATTTAAAATATTTATCAAATTATACGTATGAGTATTATGTAGGTAGTTAATGGTTTAATCATTTCCTTTTATAAATGTCTTTGCTTTGTAAATAATTTTAATGGAATTTCTTTAAAAAATTTCTTTGAATTATCATTTAAAATAACAAAAAATTTAAATTTATTACACAAAAATGATTGATTTAAAACTACTTGTAAACACAGATTACACCAAATGCAAAATTTTAAGAAAATTCTCATGCATTTTTTCAGAGATGATATAAAGAATATTTCCCACAAATTCCAATCGAATTTTATTTCCCATGTAAAATATTTATTAAATCAAAGCATGAAAAATATTTAAACGAAATTTTCCAAATATACTATTTTAATACTACTGAATGCATGATTATTAGATATATATCACTAAAATATATGCTTGGATAATATCGATATGTTGCTAGCAAATGAAATTTATTGATCTCTTACGCGCAGACATAAATAATCTCGAAAATTGCATTTATGGAATATTAAATTATTATTTTCGATTTACTTTTAGAATCTAATCTACTATAAAAATGAAGTCTTTCTCTTCAAATAATATGTTTCCCGGTAAAACTGTTATTTCCTGGCCCTTTTATTAATTTCTCACACATGGGTGTTTACAAACATTTCTCACCATATTTTAGACAATTGCATGACTGTTCGCCATAACACTTAATTGGTACTTATGCAACAGGCGGGTGTTCCAGAAAACGCATAAGCCTGTATTAATTCAAAATCTTAATACCTAACTAACATGCAAGATTTTCACTAAAGCGTTGAGAACCTTTCCGTGAACACAGCGTGTGGTTTCTGTTGAAATGCTGTTTTTATAATGTTAGAAAAGTTTTGCTTCTAAAGAACACTGATTTATAAAGTGACTATTTTTGAAGCTACCATATTTTAATAGTTTTGAAGACTGTGTAATTTTGAGTCCTGAATTAATTTAAATAAATTTAAAAAAACAATTCACGTTGTAATTTATGTAAAATATCATTACTAAACTTCCTCTTAAATTTGTTTTGTGATCAGAATTTTTAAGTTTGAAATGAGAATTTACTCATTCTTAAAACACTAATAAGTATTTAATCAAAACATTTTATAGCATTAAATTGCAACATATGTCAATCATTTTTTTTTTTTTTTAATGTGCGTCTATTTTCTTCCCCTAGCATATACGCTGCAAAAAAATCTCTAAATTTACTGAAATATTTATCTAGAGTCTTCGTAAATTTAAAATAGTTGTCAATTAAAAATAAATAATGGTATTTATAAAGGGTTAGCAAGAAATAAGTTGCCCACTTCAGAGGGCTCTAGAATCCGTCTTATTGGTCCAAATGAGTTCCCGAAATGAAAACCCGTCTTATTGGTTCAAATGATGCGCTTGACATTTATAATAATAATAATAATAATAATACAAAATTCGCCCGATAGATGGCGCTATAACACAAATGGTACTTATTTGCATATATTCAAATTCAGAAACAGCATTTGTGTTTCAGCGCATGCCTATTAGCATTATTCTTTGGCTAAAGGACAATATCTACCGTCAAAGCCCATCAACTCTATCTAATCTGAAGGACAGCATTTGGCGCCATGTTTTAGATATTCCGGCAGAATTACATCGGTCAGCTGTTGAAAATATGATTATGCAATTACAGTACATTGTTGAACACGAAGGGTATCATATTGAGTAGTTTTATTAATGTTACTTTATTTTTCACGCATATTTTTCAAGCATATTAAAAATGGCTATGTGTACTAGAGCGCCACCTACCGGCAAAATTTTTTACTATTTTTTTTTAAATTATTTATTTAATAAATATCAAGCGCAACATTTGGATTATCTGTAGATAACATTTTATGTCATTTGGACCGATAATACGGATTCTAGGGCCCTCTGAAGCGCGCAACTTATTTCTTGCTAACCCTGTATAAGTTTATTTTGTATCACCAAAACTAAATTCAAAACTGGTGTACAATCAATAGATTTTAAAACTTCTTTACACACCATAAATTTTAAGCCAGCACAACCGGTTTCGAAAGGACGTAGCCTTAGCTCCTTCTCCTCTGGATTTTGCCCTGCTTTCAGATTTGCTTTTTCCTCCAAGGCAGTAGCACGTGTTTTTTTTTTTTTTTTTTTCCACCTGATAAAGAAACGCTACGTCCTTTCGAAACCGGTTGTGCTGGCTTAAAATTTATTGTGTGTAAAGAAGTTTTAAAATCTATATATCTTTATTTTGTATCTTTATTACTTCCATTACCCTACTACTGTAGGTGATGGAAGTATTGTATACGGTCCGAAAATTCGATATCGATATTTCACCTGTTTTACACGTTTTAAGGTCCCCTGAGTCCAAAAAAGTGGTTTTTGTCAATTGGTGAGTGTGTGTGTATGTATGGAATCTTCTGGCTGGCATATTTCCGAAACTAATAAAGATTGAACTACTAAACTTCAGGATTTAGACAGCTTCTGGTGTACAGATGAATTTTCCAAATTTTGGGGGAAATTGAAAAAGTGAAAGTGAGACCGTAAGTCCTTATCTCAAAAACAACTCTAACGATTTTCTTCCAATTTGCTATATAAACACTCTGTTAAATGTCCTTTCGAACGATATAGTTTGTTAATTTAGAAAAATTGATAGGCGTCCTGTATAAATTGTTCAATTTCAGGTCTCGCAAGAGCGTTCCTTTAAAAACGACTGTATGATTTTTTTCAAACTCGCCATATTAACTCACTTTTAAATATATTTTGTATGTATTTATTGTTTTCCTATCAATAATTGAGTTTTGTTAAAAGTTAGTATCTCAAAAACAGCTCTAACGATTTTTTAAAAATTGTTATATAAATCCATTCCTTTCTCATGTATTGCGTGGTTATTAGAGGAAAATTAATAGTCATCCTGCTTAGGTAGGTCAGTTTTAGATCCCGGAATTTTCTGATTTTTTACCTCGCTATATGTAAGCTTATATATAACGCTATATGTTCATTTTATATGTCTTTACATGTGTATAGAGTTTCTCTTACCAAGAAAATTTTAGGTTCCTACTACTTCTTTAGGTCACTTTTATGTCTTCTGATCACATTATCTCAAAAAAATGCATATAAAACGTGTAGTAGTGGGTAATGGATGTCGTGTGGTTGCTTCACACCGGATTTTTTATTTTCTTTTGTTTCATTTGTCAATGACAATCAATAATAAGTATATCTGCTTAAACAAATAAACACACTTATGTATATATATATATATATATATGTGTGTGTGTGTGTATATATATATATAATAGATAGATAGATAGATAGATCACTAATGCGCATATGTCAATAATTAATTAAAATAATATTAGACATTATACATAAAATAGAATATTTAACACCCCTATTTAAATTTCACTATAATTTTATATAAGCCTTAAATATTTTTCAATTGTTTTTATGTTAGAATTTAACAATGTACTTTTTTAGACTTTTATTTTATTTTATGGTATTTGTATACTTAGTTCCTATTCTTAATTTTTTTTTTCCAAATTTTCCTCTTTTTTCAGTTATAAGATTCATTTATATTCGCCAATAATACAGCTCAATACTTTCTACATTTCAGAACATACCAGCCTTAATTACGCATTGTAACAATATTATTTCTTTTACGGTTTAATAAAAGTTAAATGTTTACAAACAATTCAATTACGTTTGCTTTTCCCAAAATAAAATACATAAAATAATTTTTGTAGTAATTTTTACTTCCTTATACAAAGTATAAGGAAGTATAGTAATCCCGATTTGCGAAATGGATTTTGCATTTCACATTGCTCGAAAACGAATGATCGCTGAATGTTGCAAATTTATACGTGTGATTGTCATGATGTCTAGTTGTACACCTGCAAGTGTCGTCTTAACACGAGCTCTCGTTTTAGAGATATAAGGCACTTTACACGATTTTTCGTGACGTCGGTATGTATGTGTGTCTGTGTGTGTGTGTGTGTGAGTATGTCGCATAACTCAAAAACGGTTGGACGTAGAAAGTTGCGAATTGGTACATATGTCTGTTATAACATCTAGTTGTGCACCTCCCTTTTTGGACTTGGTATGATTTTCCGTTTTGGAGATATTTAGGAAAATTAGGTTCATAATGGCCAAAATGTATCAAAAAACGGTAATAACTCAAAAACGGTTTGGACAAATCTTGCAATTTAACTGACTTCCCGACTAGCTAGGCATTTGACAATGCATTTTTAAAAATATTTTTAGCCAACTGTTTCTAATACCTGCTGCCTTCAGCAGCGTTTATGTGATTCAACAGAAAATTTATTTAACTAACTTCTCGACTAGCTAGACATTTGAAACTTTCAGACTAGATCAGAACACGGTGAAAATGCATTTTTTAAATACTTTTAGCCAACTGTTTTGGGTCCCTGCTGTCTTCGGCAGCGTTAACAGTACAAATCTTGCAATCGATTTTTAACTAACTTCCCGACTAGCTAGACATTTAAAACTTCTGGAAAAACTGAGAACACGGTGACAATGCATTTTAAAAATATTTTTAGCCAATTGTTTCAGGTGACTGCTGCCTTCGACAGCGTTTATATGGTTCAGCAGAAAATTTACTTAACTAATTTCCCGACTAGCTAGACATTTGAAACTTTCAGAATAGTTCAGAACACGGTGAAAATGCATTTTTTAAATTTCTTTTTGCCAATTTTTTCGGGTCCCTGCTGCCTTCGTCATCGTTACCAGTACAAATCTTGCATCGGTTTTTAACTACCTTTCAGAAAAGCTCAGAACACGGTGATAATTCTATTTTAAAATATTTTTAGCCAACTGTTTCGGGTCCAATTACAATGTTTTTTAACATTATGTATATTTCTAAAAGTGTATAAGGAAGTCATGTGGTGCCCACATCAGATTTTTTAAAGTACGTATTAACGTTAAAGCATTATTTTAAATATTGTAAACTTTAAATACAATACCTTAAGCTACAGCTAGTTAGATAAAATAGAAATTTTTATTTTCTAAAAGGCATATTAAATATTACTCAATACACAATATTTTATGTAATTAAGTTATATACTAACACAAACTTATTTCCTAAAATTATTGCAAGATTCGTGAAAATTACATCTATCTATGAATTTAAAATCTACTCTAAACGACTGTTTGCGCTTTGTTTGTGCATTAAAATATTTCAGCTATTTGTCTTCGCGCAACTAAATGGAGAGTTATATATTGTTTCTCGAAGGAAGCAATCATTGTTAAACTTGCTATCCCGAACTAAGAGAGAACATTGTTCATGAAGTAAGAGCTACAATTATTGTAAGAGTAATTACACTAAATGAGATTCTTAGCTACGTTAAGTACTTCATTACAGCATGATAGAATGGGAATTAGGTGAATAATTTCCGGACTTATTGCTTAGAATACAGCGAAGAATATATACTTAAAGTATATTTAGTAATGCGTACAATTTATACTTGCAAAAATACTAATTATTGAAAATTCATCACAATGTTGAACTAACCAAAATGATTATACATTAATATTTAATTTCTTTTTACAATTATTTTCTTGGAAAATATGTTATGTACACAAACATTATTTTTATGTCTACTTCCTTTTCTATATCTTGTTTTTACCGATGTTGTAAATTGAATTCTTGAGCTCTGTATTGTAATTATCATATATTTATTTAATTTTTGATAAACTAATAAGTAATTATAGTAAATAACTAAAATGGTTAGATCTTATATGGTTTTTGAAATTGTAAATAAACGACTATTTAGAACTGAAAATAATAACTTAGATAGCTAAATAACAATTTCAGCTCTTAATTAATTTGTGAAAGATTTAAATTCATAATTCTTATTTTTTTCCAAATTTCTACGTTTAGCTTATAGTATACTAACTTATAGCGGTCGTACTCATCGCTCTTCTTTCAACACACTATTAGAGATAAGAAATTTTTGCTTTTTTCGGATACCACTATTTTTTATGGCAATGTGTTGTGATTAAATAGGATAGAGATTATTGTACAAAAACAGTGGAGTCGAAAGAGAGAAAATTTTCATCCGATAAAATATTAGACGAGAACAATTCATATATATATATATATATATATTTTTTTTTTAGAAAACATTTCTCTATATATTAAAAGAGTTACTGTCGCTGGCGTTAATTTCTTTTTGTCTACGACTGCATCTCCTAACGGAGGGCAGTGTTCTCCGCGTCATGAGGGGCATCATTGTGCGACGAGAACTCCAAGAAAGACATCACAGCTAGTTAGAGATTTCTATCATCTTAATTAACAAAGTTATTAATTAATTACTTTGAGTCTATAAAGGTACTCTATTTGCTATCTTACAAATAATTTCTGTTATTACATCATTTTCCACAATGACATCATTTTCCACAGATGAATTAAAATGTGATCAGTGCCGTAAAAATAAATAAATAAATGTCATTGTTGCTATTGTCGTCTGCAAATATTTTTTATTTTCTTCTACTTCTAGAAAACTAATTTTCTTACTGGCAATTTCTTCTGTTGTTTATGAATTTTTCTGCGTGTTTCTTCAGTGACTAAGGAAATAATGTTGCGTCTGTACAATTGATTGCGTTTCCTTTTGCCTTTAAAGTGTATTTATCTTTCTTATTTAAAAAAATATTTTTAAATACTTCGGATATATTTTGGCATAAAAAAATATTTAGATTTAAATTCGAACTCATTTATAAATCAGAGCATCTTCTAGTGTAGCACTGATATTTTTTTAACCTTACAGAATTAGACATATCCATGATACAATTCATATTTCTAAATATGGCAAGAAAAAAATCCTTCACCTAAAATTCTTATAATTAATCGAGTAGATTTTATTCTTCGTTAATATAGGAAGGAGATTGGATAGAAGGTAGTTTCCTATTTCGCAGGCGCAAATTTCGCCAAGTAAATTTTCTTGGCGACAACAGTAGATGGTACTTTTCTATTTCGCCGACGCAAATCTCACCAAGCGAACTTTATTGGCGACAACAATAGATTAATAGATTAAAAGTTAATTTGTAACTTAAGTACATGTTATATATATATATATATATATACATTTTTTTTTTTAAATTTATTTATATACGTCATTAAAGATTCGATAAAATAAATGTTATATTTTTTATTCAAAATTCTTTTAAAAGCTAGCTTTAAGCAAAATTTCAGAAAATTTTCTTCTTTTTTATATATATATATATATACTAGCAGGCTTCGCCCGCTTCGCTGGACCCTATTTTTCAATGAATCACTATAATTACTGAATTCTCAAAATTGCATTAATTTTTATCACGTGAAAAAAAAAAAAAAAAACGAAACAAAATCTGATTAGGAAAAATGTCGCACCGGGTTCTCACTGCCTTCGGAAAAAATTCCCAAAATGCTCTAACTCTTATTTCTGTTATTTTCCCCCTTCGCCCCCCTCCCGTCTATCCCAATAATTTTAAAAATTCGAAAATATCCGCTATCGATTTGTAAGTATCGAAAACCTTTATGAACCAATTTTGAATGATCTAACTCTGTTTTATTTTTTTCCCCTCCGCCCCCCCTCCCGTCCCTCCTAATAACGTTACACTTTCGAAAATATCCCCATTCGACTTGCAGGCCTCTAAAACCAATCTGTACCAATTTTGAAAGGCCTAACTGCATTTCTATTTGTTTTTGCCAATAGCCCCCCCTTACCGCCCCTCCTAATAATTTTACAAATTCAAAAATATCCGCATTCGATTTTAAGTATCGAAAACCATTTGTGTACCAATTTCGAACGATCTAACTCTATTTTTATTTTTTTGCCCCCCATCCCCTCCCCCCTTCTCGCCCCTCCAAATAACTTTACATTTTCGAAAATATCCCCATTCGACTTGCAGGCCTTTATAGCCTATCTGTACCAATTTTGAATGCCCTAACTGTATTTCTATTTGTTTTTGCCCATAGCCCCCCCCTTCCCGCACCTCCTAATAAATTTACAAATTCGAAAATATCCGCAATCGATTTGTAAGTATCGAAAACCTCTATATACCAAATTTGAACGATCTAACTATATTTTTATTTTATTTTTTGCCCCCCCCTCTCCCCTCCCTCTTTCTCTCCCCTCCTAATAACTTTACACTTTCGAAAATATCCCCATTCGACATGCAGGCTATTGAAACCTATCTGTACCAATTTTGAAAGGCCTAACTGTATTTCTAATTGTTTTTGCCCCTGCTGCCCCACCTGGGGGCTGAATTTTTAAAAATCCAGAAATTGGTTTTTAGATATTTGTATTAGCTATATTTTATAGGAAAAATTTCACGTATATCTGTTTTTTTTGTTTGAGATATATAGGATTATGCGAAATCGCGTTTTACACATGTGAAATCCCGTTTTGCCCCCCCCCCCCCCCCTCTTGGGAACCGAATTTCGAATATTTCAGAAATTCGTTTTTAGACATTTATATTAGCTATATTTTAAAGCAAAAATTTTACGGATATCTGTTTTTTTGTTTGAGATATGAAGGATTTTTTGAATTTACGTTTTGCCCCCTCCCCCCTCCCCTTGGGGGCGAATTTTTTCAATTTTTTTTCCCTAAACCATCCCTGACCTATAAGGAAAAAAACAGTAAAAGAATGATCGAAATCGGTCAAGCCGTTTACGATTTTATAAAGGACATACAGACAAATATTCATTTATATATATATAGACTAGCAGGCAACGCCCGCTTCGCTGGTCCCTATTTTTAAATGAATCACTATAATTATTGAATTCTCAAAATTGCATTAATTTTTATCACGTGAAAAAAAAAAAAAAAAAAAAAAAAGAAAGAGAAACAAAATCTGATAAGGAAAAATGTCGCACCGGGTTCTCACTGCCTTCGGAAAAAAATTCCAAAATGCTCTAACTCTTATTTCTGTTATTTTCCCCCTTCCCCCTCCCCTCCCGTCTATCCTAAAAATTTTACAAATTCCAAAATATCCGCAATCGATTTGTAAGTATCAAAAACATCTATGCACCAGTTTGGAACGATCTATCTCTAATTTTATTTTTTTGCCCCTCCACTCCCCTCCTTCCTGTCCCTTCCAATAATTTAAAAAATTCGAAAATATCCGCAATCGGTTTGTAGGTATCGAAAACCTCTATGTACCAATTTTGAATGATCTAACACTATTTTATTTTTTTTTTGCCTCTCCGCCTCTCCCCGTTCCCGGCCCTCCTAATAACTTTACACTTTCGAAACTATCCCCATTCGACTTGCAGGCCTCTAAAACCTATCTGTACCAATTTTGAACGGCCTAACTGTATTTCTATTTGTTTTTGCCCATAGATCCCCCTTACCGTCCCCCTTTTCCCACCCCTCCTAATAATTTTACAAATTCAAAAATATCCGCATTCGATTTGTAAGTATCGAAAACCTCTATATACCAATTTTGAACGATCTAACTCTATTTTTATTTTTTTGCCCCCCCCCCTCTCCCCTCCCCGGCCCTACTAATAACTTTACACTTTCGAAAATATCGCCATTCGACTTGCAGGCCTCTAAAACCTATCTGTACCAATTTTGAACGGCCTAAATGTATTTCTATTTGTTTTTGCCCATAAACCCCCCTTACCGCCCCAGCCCCTTCCTTCTCCTCCTAATAATTTTACAAATTCGAAAATATACGCAATCAATTTGTAAGTATCGAAAACATCTGTATACCAATTTTGAACGATTTAACTCTATTTTTATTTTTTTGCCCCCCTCTCCCCCCTTCTCGCCCCTAATAATAACTTTACACTTTCGAAAGTACCCCCATTCGACTTGTAGGCTTTAAAACCTATATGTACCAATTTTGAACGGCTAAATGTATTTCTATTTGTTTTTGCCCCATAGCCCCCCCCTTACAGCCCCACCTGGGGGCTGAATTTCTAAAATTCTAGAAATTGGTTTTTAGATATTTGTATTAGCTATATTTTAGAGTAAAAACTTCACGTATATCTATTTTTTTGTTTGAGATATATAGGATTATGCGAAATCACGTTTTACGCATGTGAAATCACGTTTTGCCCCGCCCCCCTTGGGGACCGAATTTCGAAAATTCCAGAAGTGGGTTTTTAGACGTTTGTATTAGCTATATTTTAAAGCAAATATTTTACGGATATCTGTTTTTTTGTTTGAGATATGAAGGATTTTGAGAAATCACGTTTTGCCCCCCCCTCCCCCCCTTGGGGGGCGATTTTTGTAAAATCGCTTCTTAGTGGATGCCTACGTCATAGAAAGAACATTGTCACAAAATTTCATGCTTCTAGGTCCAGGGGTTTGGTCTGGGCGATGATGAATCACCCCCCTTACTCACTCACTCAGTCAGTCAGTCAGTCAGGAAGAACGGTTTTATATATATATATATATATATATATATATATATATATATATATATATACGTGTGTGTGTGTATTACGTAAACGGTAGTGTTTTCTTAGTTTTTTTCAGATTGTTACTCGAAGTGTTTTGAAACAATTACTCTGTCTTAGGTGCTTAATGATTGGCGTTAAATCAATTTTGGCGACTTTATCACCTGCACCTGCAAAATGACAAATTACCGGATAAAATTAATAACTAAGTCTGTAGGAGTTTTTTTTTTTTTTTTTTTTTTTCAAATTAAAATAATAATAATAATAATGAACTTGTTTTCTTTTCAAATATTTTCGAATGTGTAAAATTATTATCTAGCTGTACATTAAAAATATACAGAGAATATTATATACTGCCCTAAAGTAACTAAAAAATGCAATAGTAAAAAGCACAGGTATTAGAAAAAATAGGTAGTAGATTTTTTAACAAGTTATTATACCCCCCACCCACCCACCCACCCACCCCCACCCCCCAAAAAAAATCATCAAATAGTGACCAAAATTTAAAAGTCGTCAAATGATTTATATACTAAACTTGCAACACAAAATGGTCTAGAAATTACGAATATTTTTCTATAATACACACATATATATATATATATATATATATATATGATAAAATTTAAATATAGGAGGGATTAAAACCTGAATATTAAATAAATAGAACAACGTTTTTATAAACGAATGCGCAAAAGCAGCAAAAGCAAATATAAAACTAAAATAAATAAACAAAATAATCAAAACCAGATGAAATTTTAATGCCAAAACACTATATTACAAAACTCCCAACTCTTACAAATATTGTTGGCCTGTAGAAGATTTTAAATTATGGAGAAAGAGAATTTTGGATTAATTTGAAAGGGATTTGTCATTTTATAGGGGTTACTTTGGAACTCTTACAAATATTGTTGGCCTGTAGAATATTTTAAATTATGGAAGAAAAGAATTTTGGATTATTTTCAAAGGGATTTGGCATTTTATAGGGGTTACTTTGGAAGTCTTACAAATATTGTGAGCCTGTAGAAGATTTTAAATTATGGAAAAAGAGAATTTTGGATTGTTTTGAAAGGGATTTGGCATTTTATAGGGGTTATTTTGGAAATAAAATTCTTAAAGATTACAATACAGACTTAAAAGAAAACATTGAAAACTTAAAGAAAAAGTTTATTATTGCTACCGTTGACAAAGCTGGAAATAATTTTGCTATTTTTTGTAAAGTTTTTTACAAGATGTTACTTACCAAAGAATATTCCGGTAATTGTTCATACAAAAAATTAAATGACTCCCCCTCTATTATAAGAAAAAGGATTTTGGCTGTTGATAAAAAACTCAATATAAATAGAAACAGTTTTAATTTTCCTTACCTATTTATTAATGTTAAATTTTATAAAAATCTCATTAAATTCCGTTACGTTACTTGTGGTAATTTTGCTTATAATTACAAAGTCGGTAAAAAACTTTTTTATTTACTCAATAACATCTTAAACGCTTTAGAGTCAGACGATAATTGCAGTATCATTAAAAATAATTACCCGATTTAAAGTATTTCAAAAAAAATTCAGAAAATATTTTTACCATTAATACTTATGATTTTGAAAACCTTTTTGGTAGTATCCCACATTACATGGCTCTAGAAAATTTTGAAATAATTTACGGATATTTTTGTCATGCAATAGAATGCGATAAAGTTTACTGGATTAACCTTATTAAATTTTGCATCTTCGAAAATGTTTCGTTTAACGGTGTAAATTATATTTTACAAATTCTCGGTATCCCGATGGCAACAAGTTACTCGAGTGCCTTCGCCAACATTTTTTTGTTTATGTTTGAAAGAAAATTCAAAGATATTAAGTTTTATAGGTATATTGATGATACTGTGTAGATTTTGCGAAATATGCAGCTAAAATTTATCCCTCCGATCTTGTCTTAAACCGTACTGACTCTGAAGACCAAACTTCTTTTCTGGATTTAAAAATTAAAAAAAAAATAGAAAATAACTGGTTAATTGGGATTTATGATAAAAGACAAGATTTTAACTTTAAAGTTTGTAATTTAACAAATTGGTTCTCCTGTATTAGTCATAAAGTTTAAAAAAATATTATGTTCACCCAAATAAATAGAATTAAAATGATTTCCAATAACAATTTAGACCTGAATCTAGCTATGAAAAATCTCAAAAATATACTCACTGTTAACCGCTATATCCTGCTATTTTAATCAATAAACATTTCAGTATTCTTGATGAAAATCCCACTTAAGGTTTGTTTTTCCATTTTGGGCGACATTTAAGTGCTGGTAAGTGGGCCTACTAGCTGAAAAGGGTTTTATGTTTATAAAGGGGGTGGTTTTCAATTTTCCATTTTCTGACTATTCCAGTTTGTCCACGTATGTATTTATATATTCTTGTTTTATTTAATTTCTTGTGTTTTATATTTGATGTATTATATCTGATGTATTATATTTCTTGAATTTTATATTTGATGTATTTTTATATTTATGCTTTATTTCTGAATTTAATTGCTTTTTATGCTATGCATTAATTAAAATTCGTTTGCTGTATGGTCGTGCTTCCATCTATAAGAAGTTGGGGGCTAGAAACGTGTTTTTTGGTTAATACCAGCGTTTCGTCAGAATCTTCTCATTCTCATATTCCTTTCCCTACATGGGGGAGCTCCCCTGATTAAGGCCCTCATGTGTTTTGGGATTAAATTTTCATCTGGTTTTGATTATTTTGTTTATATATATATATATATAATAAAATAAAATAAAATAAAATATTTTTAGCATATTACTTCATTAAAAAAAATGGTATAAAGTATTGTGTATTACAATTTGATACTGAATATGGGTATTTCTACATTTTTTTCCTTTGTCTTGTGTTTGGCACTATTAATTTTCCTATTCAGTGAGAGGCAAAAAGCAAATAGACGTGCAGAGTGCTGCAGGGATTAATAAGTGAAACGAGTCGGGGGGGAGGGGAAGATATTCCTCAGGGGTTGGTGAGCGTAGCGAGCAGAGGGTAGAGCCCCGTAATATTATACAGAAAAACTTTTTGTTTCCTCAATAATATGAAGAAAAATTTACAAAGATTATATTAAAACAACACACGCAAGATTGCTTGAAAACCGAAGATTGTACACTTCGTTTATTTACTAAGTATAATATTAAAAACAAATTTTAATAATTTCATAAACAAAATGGTTATAGAAATTTTACTAAACCAATAAAAAAAAAAAAAAAAAAAAAAAAAAAGAACACATCACAGGTGCCGCCATGAATAGAGGACATACCAAAATTCACAATGTCTCATCCAAGACTTTATCGAATACAATATACTCTAAAATAATTTTGAACAAAAATAAACGTTAGAAAGTGAAGGAACTTGTTACGCAAAAAATTTTTGTTAAAATATGTCGACCAACGTTCAGTAAAACAAGATATGAGGTGACATATTATTTTTTTACTTCCATTACCCGACTACCATAGGTAGTATTAAGTATTGTATTTGGTCTGAAAATTCGATATCGATTAATATTGCATTTGGTCTGAAAATTCGATATCGAGTTTCATCTGATTTACATGTTTTAAGGTCTCATGAGTCCAAAAAAGTAGGTTTTGAGAAGTGGTCAGTGTGTGCCCAAGTCGAAATTCATGCTGGTATTTGTTTGCTAGGCAAGCACTACATGCTTCATCCCAGCTAGTAAAATAGCATAAAACTACCATAAATATTTGCTAGTTCCACCAGAACTACCAGCAAGTCATGTGGTGTTTTGGCACACTTTTTATGCTTGTCCAGCATATATATTCCAGCTTGTGTAGCTTGAATATTTTGCTGGTCTAGCAGCCATCGCGACCACTACTTGCTTGCACTTTTTGCTATTCTAGCAGAAATTCACAACCAACAGATGCTTTTTTTCTTTGCTAGACTAGCATTAAATGCTGTATCCCAGCAAGTAAAATAGCATAAAACTAGCATTAATATTTGCTGGTTACACCAGAATTACCAGCTTGTCATGGTGTGTTTTGGCACACTTTTATTGCTTGTCCAGCATACAAAATCCAGCTTTTCATGCTGGTATTAGTTTGGTGGACCAGCATTAGATGCTGTATCCCAGCAAGTAAAATAGCATAAAACTAGCATTAATATTTGCTGGTTCTACCAGTATTACCAGCTTGCCATGGTGTGTTTTGGCCCACTTTTATTGCTTGCCCAGCATAATCCAGCTTTTCATGCTAGTATTTGTTTGGTGGACTAGCATTAGACGCTGTATCCCAGCAAGTAAAATAGCATAAAACTAGCATTAATATTTGCTGGTTCTACCAGAATTACCAGCTTGTCATGGTGTGTTTTGGCCCACTTTTATTGCTTGTCCAGCATACATAATCCAGCTTTTCATGCTGGTATTTGTTTGCTGGACTAGCATTAAATGCTGTATCCCAGCAAGTAAAATAGCATAAAACTAGCATTAATATTTGCTGGTTCTACCAGAATTACCAGCTTGTCATGGTGTGTTTTGGCCCACTTTTATTGCTTATCTAGCATACATAATCCAGCTTTTCATTCTGGTATTTGTTTGCTGGACTAGCATTAAATGCTGTATCCCAGCAAGTAAAATAGCATAAAAACTAGCATTAATATTTGCTGGTTCCACCAGAATTACCAGCATATCATGGTGTGTATTGGCTTACTTTTATTGCTTGTCCAGCATACATAATCCAATTTGTGTTGCTTGAATAAGTTGCTGGCCTAGCAGCAATCTAGACCACCACTTGCATGCACTTTCAGCTATTCTAGCAGTAATTCACATCCAACAGATGCTTTTTTATTGCTATTCTAGCATTACTTTTCTACCATCAGTTGCTTTTAATTTTTGCTATTATAGCAGGACTTTCCTACCATCTGTTACTTTTTGTTATTATAACATTATTTTTCAACCAGCAGTTGCTTTTAATTTTATTTATGCTAGCCAAATTTAGGGTATTTACCTAAGGCCTGTGTGAATACCACAAAACTGGGTATTTTTGAAAGTTAAATCAGTAATCAATTTTTATCTAAATATATATATATTCAAAAAATGAAAAGGGATGCAAGGAATGGTACTTATAATGGAATGCAAATAATTAACTCTGTTTATTTCATATAGATGGCACCTGCAAAGCTTCTAATAGTGATTTCTTAGAATGTTGTGCTACAAATGAATTCTTATTTTGATTAGTGAACAGTTAACCATTCAATTTTTATGCTAATATTACTATAAGTAAATTTTATGCTACTAGGATGTTAAAATGGAAGATTAGTTACCTTACCCACTCATTAACACGGTATTCTGAAATTGGTGGGAAATGGTGAGAAGCATTTTTAAAGCTGTTCTTAAATGGATAACATTGTGGTAAATAATGCACAATTTTCAACAGATTCACAGAACTAATTTTTGATGAAAATGTATGACTTTTTCTGACATTACCATTGACAGGGTTACCACTCAAATAGGAGAATGAAATTCCCTGACTTTTCCAGGTTTTCCAGATGTGTTCTAAGAAAATTCCAGTCTAGCCACATATTGTGCATTGGTTGCATTGAGGGCAAAATAATTATGGTAAAACTTGAAAACACAAAAGTTAAATATTACTTTGACCTAAGGACAGATTGCCCTCCATGCGGGGGTCTTTCTAAGAGGTCTTGTTTTTAAAAAATGGCAAAAGCTAAGAAAAAACAAGAAAAATGACTCTACATTGGAGGAAAATTTAATTTTTTTTGGCAATCATTGTATGAAATTCCCCGACTTTTCCAGATTCTGGCTAAAATATTAAAATTCCTTGACTTTTCCCTGACTTTCATGGTCAATTTTCAAATTCCCTGACTGTTCCAGGATTTCCAGGTAGCGTGGCAATTCTGCATTGAAATGCCTAAAACGGGAAATAAGTTTAAATTTTTTCTCTAAATACAATACTTCTCAAAACTCTAATTTGTAAACTTTCACATCACACAAAAGGGATGAAAATCATCAACTAAATTGCCAACTTTGACGTACTTAAAGAAAAAAAAGAAAAAGAAAGAAAATATATATATATAGACAGAGAGAGCCAGAAATCTGCCGATCTAAAATCCGTCAAAGTCTGAAATTTGCATAGCTTTTCAGATACAAACAATGAAATTTAAGTTACAAAACTGCAAAGCAGAATTTTTGTAAAGGATCCTGAATGCAGACTTTGTGCTTGCATTTTATGATTACAATAATAAAAATATGAAAAACTGCAAGAACCAAGTTTCATATAAAGAAATTATCAACAATATATTAAATTAATCCAAAGAAAATTATGATTATTATGATGATCATTATCAATGAGGAAAACAATAAATTAATTTTTAAAATGCTATTTGATAAATACATAGTTTACGGAAGAATTCAGTTAAATACTTTGAAAAATAAATTTGAGTTACAAAATAAGAATTGATAACTATTTACAATAGACAAAAAAAAAAAAAAATCTCGATGTGTGTGTGCATGTTAAAGTGTAGTTTAAAACAAACTGCATGTGAACAGATTTTGTCTAAATTTGACGAATATTTTTTCATTTTTCATTTATTGTTTTCTTTATATATATATTTAATGTTCAGTGTTATTCTTATATACCTAATAATTTAATATACAAGTGAAATTGTGTTATTATTCACTTGTATATGTTTAATTTGATTAATATTCTGGTTTTATTATTCAAACTGAAAATGCTTTTTTATGGGCTCCAAAATCCGCCAAATGCACAACATCTGGTCCTGAGCTGTGCAGATATTTGACTCTCCACTGCATATATATTTCTTTATTACTACAAAAATAATATCTCAATTATTAAGAGTTTACAAATTAAAATGGTACGGAGCTATACTAGAAGATAATTAAAATAAAAAATTTCTAAAAACATCAAACATTATTCTATTTTCTACTGTTTAAAAATGATATCTACATTTTTTTCTTTTTTCAATCATTGAAAACAGCCTTTATATCATCTCAAAAAATTGTGAGTTTTTATTTGAGAGCAGCCTTAAGGATTCTTTGAATTACTTTTCAAAAAACTTTAAAAAATAAGTGTTGTACAATGGTACAGTAAAAAATATTTTAAATTTAGTTGGTTTTGAACATTTGGTTTTTTTTTTTTTTTTTAAATATAATTTATATTCCTTTTAAAAATAATTATAACTATTTTAAGTTTTAACCAAAATGTTTCTTTCCTGAATGTTATTTTAGAAATGAGTTGCAAGTATTGCCATAAGTTTTAAGATATTTAAATTAGTATCAATCCGCCCCAGTATTGCATCTTAATTTTTGTGATTATTACCAGCTCTTTCTCATTTAAAAAAAAGAAAGTTCTTATTAATTTAAATAAAATGACTTTATAAAGATCTTCAAATATATTATTCAAAAAGTACTGTTATTTAAATCAAGTAATTTGCGAAAAATGTATGATATAATACTGCATTATTATTTTCAGATTAATATACATTTTTTTTAGCCTTTATAAAATAAAAAATAAAAATTCTGTAAAAACTTTCAATTTTTTTCTTAAATTTACCTTAAAACTCTATATATATATATACATAATATCATACTATATACTAATCATAGATACTTTATATATGAATAGAACTCACTGAAAAATAAATACCAAGGTAAGTACCCAAAATGGGTAAGGACAGAAAAGGACAAAGCAAATTATTTAAAAAAGATTTATTATGATTTCTTTTTTTTTCCATTTATTAAGGAAAAGTCAAAAACACACTTTAAACATATTTATTACGAGGTACACATATCGATTGTAATTTTTTATTTCAGCCTCACTTCCACACATGTCTTTCCCTCTTTTCAGTAGATATTCTCTCATTTGACCTGGAATGAAAATGAAACAAGAAATATATATATGTATGAATCTAGTATTTAAAAAAATGTCAAAAAAAAAAAAAAATCTAATAATTTGATTACCCACTGTATATAAAAAGGAAAACTGACTGAAAAAGTATATTTGAAATTTACAGTTTGTAAATTAAGTGCTATATATCCAAAGCTTTAGTCATTAAACAACATTCTTTAAACAGTGTTGGCACAGTTTAAAACAAACAGTCCCCCCCCCTCCCAAAATACATAAATAATTTTTAAAAAAAGTCCACTTAAAACAAAATTGGATGTAACAAAGTATAGATTAGTACAAACTTTTATTGCTCCCTTTGAATCTACTATGCTTTAACCCTTTGAGTCGCAGTGTTCCCGCTGATGGAACACCTAATTTTAATTCTCAAGAGCAAAAACTCATCCCGGAAATTTTTTAGCAAAAATTTACATTTATAACAAAGTAGAAAATGCCCTTTTTTCAACATGAACATTTAAAATTTCTTGTATTATAATTATGTTTGTAAATTCCGGTGGCAGTGTAATTTAAATGATCAGAATTACCTTGCCCCGCAAAGGGTTAAAATACTCCGGAATATATTGAAATGTTGGGATCCATGCAACTTTTACAAGTTGATGTTGCCGGTAATGTTTACTTATAAAGTGATTTATTTATTAAATTAAATATTATTTGAATTTAATAAGGTTTACTTACAGATGTTTCAAACCGAACATTCCTCGAAAAGGAACAATGCTAATTTTTTATTTTTTAAATATTTATGATCAGCTATGTGGCTAAAAGCCATTTTTAAAATTAGTTTAGTAATTTTTAAAATAAATTAAGTAGTGAACCTTAAAGGGTTAATAAAGTCTGAGACTGGTTACAATAAACAACTGAAAACATTAGTATCGGATATTGCGAAGTTTTTCCATTTGAATAAGTTTAAACAAACTTTTAAAGTTAAAACTAAAGCTTCACTTTTCCTATGTATTTTCTTTGAATAAATGCACAATTGGATATGTATTTCTGTCTGTTCCTCTCTCATCATTCAGAAATACTTGTTTCTACTACTTTAGAGCATGTGCATTTTGCTAGCTTGTACAATGATTAGTTTGATAACTGTGCTGCCCATAAACACAAGCATTCAGCTTAAAAACATTACATAACGTCATTTTCATCAAATGCTACATGAAAAATTCAACCTTTAGATATGGGCGTAATAAACTGTATCAAAGGGAAATACAGGATGAATATAATCTAGCAACTTTTCTTAAACCTTGAAATGAATCAGAGTTTTGTTCCTGATGTTAAAACCATCTGTGGATTTTTAGAAGATAGGTGGTGAACTTCTGTTGAACCAAAATTATAATATAAAAAATTATAAAATATTAAATTATGCATCTTTGAAAAGTTGACGTCATTATCAATTTGAAAATTTTATGCACATTGATAAAGTGCTAATATACTTTATGATAATATTACATGTTGTTCTAAAACATTTTTTTTTAAACTACTATTTTTATTGTCAAGTTGTTATTTAAAAAAAAAAAAAAAAACTGTCCATGATGTCACATTCAACTGCATAGCGTTTCTTTACTACAATAAACTCTATGAATTTTAAATTTATTTTATCAGTTTTACTTATAGATCCTACAGGGCTATTTTTTTTAATTTTGGCGTTGAAATATACCGAATGTTTTTCGCCAAGAAGTTTAATTTAGCAACAGCCATTTTAATCTAAGTAAAGCATCAAAAATATAAATAAATTATAAAATATAACAAAAAGACAAAAATTATAAACTGAAATAGTAGCCACACAAATGATCTATTTTTATCTCAGTAGATAATTTTATAGAAAAAAAAATGCAGTTTTAAAAATGGAAAATTTATTTCAGCAAGTCTAAAAACTATTAAAAATATAAACAGAATATGAAGAATTCTTATAAATTAACGAAAAGGTGTCCGATAAAAGTATCAGCAAAATAGGGCTCCTCCTTTTATACAAGAAATTATTTTAAAAATATATATACATATATCCATTGCTAATATGGCGCCAAAAATTCAAAAGCCGCCAAGGGAGAAATTTAATAAAGTTGTGTAGCACGATAATGTTTATTTATTTATTTATTTTTCATATACCAATCACTACGCTAATTTATCATACAAATAAAAGAACTGATATGTGTGATTCCACTTGTATGCCGTCGGGCAGAAATATTTGATAAATTCAAATTAATATTTAAATAAATAAATAAAAATAGATTTAATGGGAAATATATATAACCATAAAAACATTAGTTGTCTAAAATGAGGCAGAAATAGTGCTCATAGCATATTGTTATAAGGGATTAATTCTTTGCCCTGCATCAATTGTACTGTTGCAATGAAAGTAGTTTTACAGGCAAAGTGAAAATAAAAGGGCAGTTCATTCACTTTCAGTGGGGTCAGCCTTGGTGACAAACTTGATGAGTGGACGACCAAATTTGGTGAAAAATGGTAGTTTAGAATTCCCGAAGCTCTCTAACACACAGGAGCACAGATCTCAATCTTTCCATGGGATTCTCGATGGAATCATCTTCAAAAGTTATAAATAGGAGTGAGTTGATTTCTGCGAGAGAGTATGTAGTCACTGCGATTCAGAGACTTCTTCTGAGTGATTGCACTTTAGGGATTGAGCTCTAAGCGACTGGATATTTTTTGTCAGCTAGCAAAGATTTCTGCTCTGGAGTATTTGATGTTATTGTCTTTACTCCTGTGGGACAAGTGACTGCTTTTTAGACTGTTCCAGAACATTCATCGAATAGTGACTTTTGCTGCATGAGTAACACCTTTGACTATTTCCAGAATATTCGAAGAATTAACTTTACTATTGGACTGTATTAGAGAATATTCGTTTTAATGAGTTTTGTTGTACAGATTCGAGAAGTTCAAAAAATATTTATTATCGCCAAGGAGGTCCCATGATAAAGCTGTGATGAAAATAGTCGGCAATTGAAATATATTTATTGAAAAGTTTCAATTATTCAATTAAAAAGAAATCATTTAAATATACTGATCCGCGAAGCAGGCAAAGCCTGCTAGTATATACATACATATACAGTCATACCCACTTAATTGGGTAATGAATAATTGAATACGCCGCTTATTCGAATAAAATTCGTTAGAACCAAAATCAGTCTCACAGGAACAATGTTAAATTTCCCCATTTAAACAAATATTTTTCACATACCGTCCTCGGTTATTCGAATAAAGTTTGAACAGTCTTCCTTATTAAAAAATGTGTTCTTAATCGAAAAATACAAGATTTCCTTTTCTAAAAGTAATTAAAAATTGTTTATTGTTGTTGAAAAAAGCAAAATTGGAAAATATCGAATGTGAAATATGGGATGATGAAAAAGTAATTAATGATTTTGAGCACAGTGAAATTTGGTATTTTGAAGACTTCGGGATAGGTGATTTCAGACAGCTGAAATTCACTTAGGCAGAGCTCATGCAATTTTAAGAATTGGATGGAAACGAGATGACAGAAGATGACAAAGAAATTTTCACATCTTCCTCGCAAGAAAAATATGAAAATGAAAGTAATGATGAGCCAATCGATCCATTCCCCCCTCTGAAAAAAGTAAATGAGTCATATGCTATAATTCGCCGACATTTTGAGGTTTGTTTAGGTGACTATAATCTACTTTATAAATTAGAAAAAGAATTGTAGAAATATTAAACATCCGTGAAAAGGAAAACATTATCACCTATCAGAACTTTCTTCCGAGAGGGAATAAAATATTATATGAGTGAGTGATATTGAATAATTCTACTTCTTTATGAGCTCTGGAATCGAATTAGGTAAGTTTAAAAAGACATTTTTGCAATTATGTTGCAGATGGAGAAAAATTAGAAATTGCAAGTATTACAGGTGGCATGTGATTGCCGACTGTTGGGAGTGGGTGGGAAACACACACACACACAAAAAAAAAAAATAAAAATAAACAAGTGAAAGATATTGAACAATTCTACTTCTTTATATTTTCTAGAATCTCATAAAGCAAGTTTAAAAAGATTATTGCATACCTGCCAAACTGAGAAAATTCCAAGGAGTAAAACAGTGCACGAACAAAAAAATTTGCACACCCCCCCCCCCCCCAAAAAAAAAAAAAAAAGAAAAAGAAAAAAGAAGCAAATGGGATTTTTTCTGTTTTGGCATATAAGATTTTAAAAGTATTTAAAAAAAAAAAAAAAAAAAATCACTAATTTACTTTTTAAATACGTTAACATTTGATAAAAAGTAATATAATGTAAAGTTTAGCTATCATTCATAATTATTTACTATATACTTACAAATTTAATATATTCACACAGTGATGCAATTAGTCTGAATTTCACATTAGATTTATTTTAAAAATAGTTTTCATTTCAAACTGCTTAGAAGTATCAGATACAGTAATTATTTTTAAATATTTCAGATAACTATTTTTCAATTTAATTAGTTATTACATTTACAAACTCAAAAAAAGAAGAAAAAAAAAAAAACGGAAAGGAAAAATAAATTTAAAAGCTTCATTTATTAAAATACAATGTAAAAACTACATTTGTTGAAATAATTTTTTTTTTAAACACTTTCTCAGAATATAGTAAATACAATTGATTATCTTCCTTGAAGTAGTAATGTATTTTATTCTTTTTGCTAATATTAGCTGATTTTGCATAAATATAGACATATCTTTTCTTTCCAATGTGTTTGGTTGTATGGTATTTGCCGCTATGAGAAATTGTAAAACTGGACTGACAATAAATGCAATATGCAAACTTTTCACCCTGACTAGATGCTCTTATACATCGAAATTCAGTTCTATAGCTATCTTTAAACAGTTGATAAGATTTCTTTTCAGCCATCATCAAAATTTTCAAAAGCGTGTGACAATTGTAAGCACAAACATAATAACAAAACGAACATCACCCACGTTTCCCATGCTTCCGTTTCTGTAAGATGCGCAAGGGTTTAGGTGAACCGAGCATGTCTGGTGAGGAGGAAAAACACACACCATGCCTCTGAAGCGATGACGTTGAAACGGAGCGTGCTTCAACCAATAAATGGGGACCAACGATAGTTATAGAAGCATCAACTCAGAATCAATCAATTGATCAAATACATTGCGATCTTTGTTTACTAAGCATTAGTAGCAAAAATCGTACTTTTTAGATACTTTTTTTTTAAGATGAGTTTTTTTATTTTTAACTTTTTTTATTAAATTTAATCGAATACTTAAACAAATAAAAAAAAAAAAAAAAAAAAAAAAAAAAATGAAAATCAGTAGAAAAAGAATAAAAATAGCAATCTAGGCATAAAAGCGTAAAAAATGTGAAAAAAACGTAAATTTTATGCCCGGGGCATAAAACTTGGCAGCTATGTTATAGACATTTACACTGTGGATGAAGAAAGATTAGAAATCGCAACACTTCTGCAGGGCATTTGATCATTAGCAGAGAGGGGGGATAAAATATTATATGAGTGAGCGATATTGAACAATTCTACTTCTTCATAGGCTCTAGAATCTAATTAGGTAAGTTTAAAAAGAACATTGACATTTATGATGTGGGGGGAAAACAATTAGAAATCACAGATTTCAGAAGGCATTTGATCACTGATTGTTTTTTTTTTTTTTTTTGGGGGGGGGGGGAGAGGAGAGTACCATAAAAAGTTACATCAGTGAAAGATATTGAACAATTCTATCTATTCAGTTTCTAGAACCTCATAAAGCAAGTTTAAAATAAACATTGATATTTATGCTATAGATGGAGAAAGATGGCGATTTTCAATCTTTCCTACCAAATTCGGGACATTTGGAATCTCTGCACAATACTGTTTTGAAAATAATCTGCAGACTGTAAAAGGAAAAAAAAAAAAAAAAACTGTGATGTAATCTCACATTTTCTGTTATGGGGGCGTAAGGTCGTGTCTGCTTTTGACCAGAAAATATTGTTACAAGTTCTTGCATTTTATGTTTTTTATTCATAGTTTTGTACTTATTACATATATACATAAGCTCAATAAAAACCAGCAAATACAAAATTACATAAATGCTGTTTTAATTTTTTTTTTTATTATTATTCATAAAAAGTTTTAAATTTATATATACAGCAGAGCCTCGGTTATCCAAGCCCTGATTAACCAAGGTAATCTAAAAAGTGCCACATCCCAGTTGAGGTGTGACCCTTAAAAAATGGCATAAAGAACTTCGACTTTGAGAGCACAGTACTTTTTTTTATTTTTTTATAATTCATGTATGCATGTATTGTATTGCATTTTTAACTGATTACATTTAAATGTGTAATAGGTATATTCTTTTACTTCATTGGTTGTGTTTCCATTCATTTTAAACGTTACTGTATATTTTCCCTCGATTTACAATAGAGTCCATTTAACCTGAGTTTTTGATTATCTGAGGTTCCATCGGTCCACATTACCTTAGATAAACAAAGTTCTATGGCATATTATTTATCTGTCTATTACAATCACTTAGTTTATCTATATATAATCAACAATTTGTTATGACAATTTCTGAAATACTGAAAGAAGCCTGTCCACTGTGGAAGATTTTCCAAGGTGTCTTAGTCCGTATTCACAAGAATTTCGGAGAAAATCACAGAAAAATCCGACCTACAAAGAATGTTATCCATGGGAAATTTACTAAGGTATTTCAGTCCACATTCATGCAAGTTTCGGAGAAAATCACGGAAAACTTAGAACTTTATTGACGAAGTACTTACCATTGATGAAAGAAAAGAATATTTTCTGTAACACTGGGATAATCGAATATGTTATGCCTCAATTTTTATAGTGCAGCAGTAATTCTAAGAAAATTTCGGATTTGAAAACGACTATTTCACAAAAATTGGTAGTTTTAAAACAATTCTTCATAAAAATATTTAAAAAAAATCGCATGAGAGAAGAGAATTATGTATTTGGAAACCAGTAGCGAAAAATGACAATTTCAGTAATCAAATACACAAAAAAAGAATATTATTGAATTATGGACAGATTTGGCTTGATTTTGCCAGACCTGAAAAAAACTGGGTGGGTTTTTTTCAAAATCCTTATATAAAATTCCACTTTTATCTAACTTACAATAAACATATAAATAGCATAAAACAAATATTATATACATTATTATAACATGAACAAAGAATTTTTAGAAATGTTGGAGTTTCTAAAACTGCTCTGTAGAAAAAAAAATCCTAAAAAATCTCCCATAAAAAAAATTATAATTATCTTATTAAAACAGAATAAAAATATATACATTTTAAAAATTAAAAAGGATTGATTTCAAAAATTATTATATTAAATATACCTTATTTAAAATCCTTAAAAAGTTTGAACTGATGTATTTCAGCATCCCAAATGGGGCCATCTTCAGAGCTCGAAATGACAAACTACAGCTGGGCGGTATGTTTACTTTTCTCATCTTCTTCTTCATCCTTTTCTTCACTTTGCTTCGTTTGCTGAAACAGGTGCTGCCAGAAAAGATGTTTTTTTTTTCAATAAAAACTCAACGAAATGTTATTATGCTTAAATGTTTTATTTTTACACATAAATTAATAACTGTTCTTTGAATAATTTATTGAATTCAAGTAGGTTTCACTAGAATGAGAAATTTTAGAGATTGGTTTTGTCCCACACGCGACATCATGAATGGGAAGTTTTTATAAAACACTCAAATAGCTTAAGTTTTTCTTTCTTCTTCTTCTTCTTTTTGTCTAATATAAATTGATAAATATCAGATAAGAGTCATAAATACTTAATATTAAGATTGTGTTCTGAAATTACTCATATTTAAGGTTAATCGCTGGAATGAAAGATAGCATCTGTGTATGGAAAGAAGGACAAAGGAAAGTTGTCCTAATGCATTATTTAACAATGATTTTAAAAGAAGCTTTCTCTATATTTAGAGAGGAAATTCCTATATTTTATATGCTCCTCAAAAATTTTCAGCCTATGACCTAAAAATGTCGTCTTTATGAAAAATACACCATCAGAGAAGTGAAAATGTAAAATACATGTAAATTTTATATTGAAACTAAAATCCTTAAAGTATGAGTACTCAAATACATTCCGAAAAAATCACCTAAGCAATACAAACCTGGATCCAAGTCCAAGTACTAAAAAAATGAATGCATCATACGCGTGAAGCGTCTTGTTAGGTAAAAAATAATGGCACAGAGTGGACTCATCATTCAATCAACAAAAGCTGAATTACATCTATTTCTGTGAAAAATACCAAAGTAGGTTTTTTTTTTTTTTTTTTCTTTTCTTTTTTTTTCAAGCCGAAGAACAAATAAAGAAGGAAATTAAAACATACAAGCCTTGGGAGACAGCATCTAATGTTCCAGGAATACAACAGTATCAACAAAAATCCACTACAAGTATATAATGCAAATGACACCAAAAAAATCCTCAATAATGAAAAGTGTCATGTTGAAAATTTGAATATTTGCAAAGGAGACTTATGTTTGATTTTAAATCATATCCAGTAGAAATAATACACTGAAATTTCTAATGAGATTCAAATATTGGTTATGCAAGAAGCAAGAGGGATATCTGAGAAGTACAAGTGGTCAGTTTCTACTGACTGCATCACATACGATAAAATTCTGCACCGACAGACGTCAATATTGTGGTCAATTTAAATTTAATGAAAAAATTCAAAGTATTTTTTTCTTCTCTCTTCCCCCCCCCCTCTGTGTGTGTATTATTTTGTCATTTTATGCTTCAATAAAAAGGTAAGAGAAAAAGAAGTTGTGTACTACAAGATTTCATTTAATCACACTGCATAAAAAAATCCTTTAAAAAAAAAAAAAAAAAAAAAAAAAAAAAAAAAGATAAATTCTGCCTTAAATTGTATTAAAAAAAAAAAAAAGATATTTTATAGTGCTAACTAATAAAAGTCTAGAATGTTACAAAATATAAGATAAAAATTATTTTTTTTGTTTACTGTCACATGTGGGACATCAGACATCACACATTTTTTTACAAATGTCATACACGTGACAGTCTATTGCAAACTTTAAAAAATGATTACAAAATTAATATTATTAGTAACATAATCAAACCTAATGCACATCACTTACAAATGCATACTTTTTGCAAAAAAAAAAATATATTAATGCAATAATTTATTTCAATTAACTGAAATTCTTCATTTATATCAAAAAGTAGATCTCTGTCATTTCAGTTCCGTCCCACAGGGTACACTTGATTAAATGACTTTAAATAGGGTATTTTGATACTTTTCAAAAACATATTAGTCTTAAAAAATACAGAGTTATATGCAATTCAGAAAAAACACATCAAATTTCTTTTAAAAAATATCTAGGTTTGCTAATATAGAATCTATCTGCAAAATGCCTGTGTAAATGTCCCACACGTGACCATGGAATGACCCTTAATCATATTCCAAACGCTCAAAAAATAAAACGATCTTTCACTTCCGCGATCCCCTATTGTAAAGGTGCCTCTGTAAAAATTAAAAATGAAGCCAAAAAACATAACATTAATATTCCGATTAAACCAAACAAAAATACAGTCGTTCCCACTTAATTGGGTAACGCATAATCGAATATCCCCGCTTATAAGAATATAAAGCGATAGAACAAATTTTTTCCCCATAGAAGTAATGTTAAATTTCCTCGTTTAAAGAAATATTTTTTACAATGCCACCTCGCTTAATCACATAAACACTCGAACGACGTTTCTTAAATAAAATTTCTCTATTTCTGAGCTAATTTTTCCTCTCTTTTTCAAAAAAAAAAAAAAAAAAAAAAAAAAAAAGAGAGAGAAAAGAAAAATCCGTTTTTCTTTTAAAAAACCTTACATAACTAAGGCTCTTTAAACATGAGACAGTATTCCTGCCGAGGTGATAAAAATTGGTGATAAAACAAATTTATAAAATCAGCAACTGATGATGAAATTAGAAATTAAAATACATATGATCTCACACAAATCACAAATTTTTGAAGTTTTCAGATGACTTTTTGAATTCATAGATGGTGGATAAAGGTGGAGAAACAGAAAGAGATAAAAAGTTTAATCTTTCTATAAAATCTTTAAATTAAAGTGATAAAAAAAAAAAAACAAGCAGATCCCCCTCCAACAACAGATGAAGTTACAAAATCCTAAATATTATTCATCGTAATTTTGTATCTCATCGAAGTGGTTATAATCTATTAATGTGCTTTAGAAATAGAAATTGAAATAATAAGTCTATGTCAAAATAATCAATCATATATATATATATATATATATAAATTTTTATTTATTTATTTTTTTTTTTTTTTGGGGGGGGGGGGGATTAAAAATAAAAATTGTAAGTATACTTTATTTATTTTGTATTTATTCCAGCATTAATTGCATATATAAATTACTATAATATTTTAACTTAGTTAAATATTTAAATAAGAAAGAGGTATCGATCATTTATCTTTTCATGTAAGCATAAAATCACTCTAGTTAAACATGTATTTGCGTTTCTAGTCTTCCCCGAATAATCAAATACTCCGCTTAATCGAATTAATATAGATGGAATGGTAGCTATTCATTTAAGCGGTTCAGACTGTATATACCAACGCATATGAAATGAAAAAGATCCAATTCATTTTAAACACACCGCAGGAATTTATAAAATCAATTTTCAGTTTCATGATAAAAATAATGCCAACTACACATTGGAATGACAAAACGCAAAATTAAAAAACGTATCTCTGAACACCTCGCCGACTTCAAATATAATAAACACTCTACTGCATGTTCAAGGACTAACAATATTAAAAATATTAACACTAATTCCATTAATTATCAAAAAATAGCCCCTTATAATTCACACCATTTGCCCTAAAAAGAGAAACCCTTGAAATCTTAACATCTAACAATTCTGTTAATGACATCGAACATAGTATAATTCCACCAGAATGGCAGCACCTGTTTCAGCAAACGAAGCGAAGTGAAGAAAAGGATGAAGAAGAAGAGAAGAAAAGTAAACATACCGCCCAGCTGTAGTTTGTCATTTCGAGCTCTGAAGATGATCTTGTTAGGGACGCCGAAATATATCAGCTCAAACTTTTTAAGGATTTTAAATAAGGTATATTTAATATAATAATTTTTAAATACATATATATATATATATATATATATATATATATATAAGCAAAATAAGAGTTGTTTATTAATGCAAATAAAACTGTGGGATTCAGGGAATGTAAAATATAAATCAAAATCAAATTTTTAAAAAATTCTGAAAACTTTAACAGTGCAACACTGTTAGGTAATTTAGAGGAACCAGGGGTCGATCCCGGCAAAAATTGGGACCCTTTTGCTGCCCCTTGACAAAATTCAAATCTCTAAAATGGGCCCCTTCACAAAATTTATATCCTTAACCCCCGCTTTCCCAAGATCAACGTGTTACAGCAGAAAAAGTGCTTTCAGGCACCGCTTGGCAGGTTTGGCGAAAATCACCAGCACTGCACCTTTCTGTATCGTTTAGAAATTGCAACATTCCACAGATTATGTTTGCTATCTTTGGCGAATTAGTGCACTTTTTGAATGAGGCGGGGTTAACTAAATTTCAACTACAAAATGGGATCAAAATGACCCCATCTTGGGAAAGCGAGGGTTAAAATGGGTCCCTTCACAAAATTCAGATTTTTAAAAACAGCCCTTCACAAAATTTTGTTTTATAATAAAAATACTTTTGTAAAATTTTTCCATATTTACAGTATTATTTTTAATGAGCGTCTATACTTGTTTTATAAAATGCTATTAACTTGATGTTAAACATTAGATAGAGTAACTGTTAAAATGAAAGGTTTCAAGCAACAATTCTTTTCTTCACAAAAATGGGCCCCAAAAATAAAAACCTGGACCAACCCTGGGAACAATAATTAAAAATATTTTATGAGAATCTAACGACTACAAAAAATTTAATAAAGCAACACTAAATAATTATTAAAATCCAATTTTTTGTTGTAAAGGGCAAATAAACAGAATTTTAGAATATTAAAAGAACAACCATTAATTATAAAAATACTTTAGAAATTTTAAAATTAAATTCAAAAAGACTTTAGAAATTTAAAAAATTAATTTTGTTTAATTTTAATGAATTATTAATATTTACTTTCATAAATTATCTTATTATGAATGATATACTTAAAGTAAAAAAAAAAGAAGGAAGAAAATATTCCTGAAAACTCTGATAAAACCCAAAAAACCCTGATAAAACCCACTGGGCTGGGTTTTTTTCAACCCTGATTATGGAGGCTAAATATTTACATGTTTTTAGCAAAATAACATTTATTTTAACAATTAGTTGCAATTACGTAAATTTACTGCAGTTACATAAATTTTTACAATTTTAAAATTCCACATTTCAGTAAATGGCCATAAATTATTACATATACAGTCGAACCTCGTTAACGTGAACACTGTTAGCGTGAATTACTCTTAACATGAACTGTTTCTACACTTCCTGTCAAGATGAAGATTAGTTTAGTTATATAAATATTAGTTACTGATAACATGAACTACTGAAAACATAAACAAATGTATCTCTCTTGAGATTCACATTAACAAGGTTCGACTGTATTGCAAATCATTGCAGAAAATTGTAATTGCAGAAAAAATAAAAATAAAAAACAAGAATTTCACCAATTAGCATCGAAATAAAGCTTACTATATCAGCAATTAATTCCAATTAAATCTAAATTTCATTAATTATCGGAGAAAGCATTACATATTTTCAATATCAGTTATAAAGACATCACAATTTACAAAAATTAGCTTTTAAAGTATTACAACCTTTATCAATTAGGCTAAATAATAACATATTAAACATAAAATTTTGACTTCAACTGTCAAAATAATGTAATTTTCATCGATTAGTAGCTAAATAACAGCAAATTATTTAGTCGATTATGGCCGATTGCAGAACGCATGGCAATCTGTATTTCAAGAATCAGTTTTGAAAAAACAAAGTGAAATTATTATCGATTAGCAAGAAAATAATAGTTTAGTTGCGAAAAAACATAAATGTTGGACAATTATTGGAGAAATAGCCTGGTACTTTTAATTTCATTTGCAAAAGTATTGCATAATTTCTGATGTGTGACTTTCGACAAAAGTGTGACAGTCATCAATTAGCAGCAAGATTTTCAATATTTTAGAATTCAGCTTTGCAAAAGGCATAGATTTTATCCATTAGCAAATTAGCATATAAATAAATTCAGGGTTGGGTTTTTGACATGACAAGGGTTTAAACCGTCAAAAACCTGTCAGAAACCTCAACTGTCAAAAGCCTATATCGTCAAGATTCAGAATCTATAAATGTGCTTGAATCTGGTTAGAAATATGAATTAATAATATCTGCCATATATAAGTTAACATCTAAGTATTATGCTGTTTATAAATTAACGAATCTTAAAACAATTTATTGATGATAATTAATAAAAATGTAAGTAAATATACTGGTTTCAGACATCAGAAATATATACAAAGCATGTGTAGACATATTTAATATTTTGTATGTTTATTTATATTAATATTTATGAAATTCTAAAATTCCAAAGTTACTTAGGATTAGGAATTTTAACATAAACCAAGTTTTAAATACAGGAAAACTGGATTCTTTTTTTTTTTTTTTTTTAAGTAGAACATAATATGTGTGGGCAGTAAGTTAATATGAATTCGAAAATAATTATATTTATAATCTATATTTATTTCACTTATCATTTAAATAATAATTTATCTATTTATTATTATTTCTGGTTAGTAATGCACTTGCACACTACTTATAATTGAATATCTTACAGAAAGAAATTAGCTCTAGTGAGGTTTGTCGCAGAAAGCAGGAAAAAATTCTGCCACAGGGAGTAAAAAAAAATTTCAAACTTTAAAATTACATAAATTTTGTCAGTTAGCAGTGAAATTGTGCTAACTTTGTATTTAATTTTAATAAATACACATACCTTTCTTTCTTTTGGAAAACATCCTTCTAATTTTCATTCTTCTCTTTCCTTCAGTACTTAAATCTAAAATATCTCCAGCTCTTTTTCTGTATCTAAACAATAACAACAAATATATAATATTCATAATTAAAATGAGCTATGCATAATACTACAAATCAAACATGCAAGAATTTTCAGTATGGTTTGATATGAAAACATTAGAAAAAAAATTACACCAAATGAACAATTTAGGGGACCTGGATTGCTCAGGTTACTACTATTAGTAGTGAGCCTTGAATATCAACTACAATAACCCATACAGATTACTCGAACTGTAAACTTGTAGTAACAGACAAACAAGTGGCACCTACAGAGCAACCTGTAGATATCGATTGGTATCTTCATAGGTGTCAACATTACTAATCTTTAAATCAGATTTATACATTGATATTTTAAAAAGGAATCTGTCACATATATTTTCGACGTATAAATACAATTAAAAGGGAAACATTTATAAAAACTTTCCAATGTGAAGTCTCCGTTGAAAATAACGAAGACTTGGCACGTCTATGTATCTTGGATTTGGATGCTATTTCTTGAGAATTTAAAAAGTTGTTGCTAATTACGAAAAACATTCACTAAATTACACAACAAGTTTTTATTCTTACATTAGCTTGGAACTTAATTTTCTAAAAATGAAAATTAATTATAATTTGTTATAGTTAATTATAATTAATTTGTAATTAATTATAGTTTGTGGGGCCTGACAAATTATAATCCTATGCAATGATACAATCTATGTTTGGAATGTTTATCGCTTCTTGCCGTGTGAGATTAAATTTACCCTACTACAAGAAAAATATTTTGAAATAGCATTTGTCAAATAGTGTATTTTTAAATTGTTTTAAAATTTTTTGAATATTTTTCTCAGATGAATTAAACACTTGAATAAAAAAATTGAAACAATACGCTATAAGTTGCAAAAGTAATTGCTAAGAATTGGGCGAGTTTTCAAATTCAGATTACAGTACCTATACACCAGAGATTAATTCAGATTTTTTTTTAAATGATACCCCATTTGTAAATTTATAAAATAATTTGCGAAATATCAAGTAGAAAATTAATAATGCAGGGGTCAAAGCATTCAAATATGAAAATATAAGAATTTTCTTATACAAATATGCCGTTGCTATTCGGACCATCGGTGCGATTAGTGGGGGGGGGGGGGGGCTATTCAGACCGCTTCCTTGTTACGCTGGTCATAATAATGATTTTGTTTGTTTGATCTTCAATTTTCTCTGTAATATACTAATGATTTTGCTTGTTTCAACTACAAATTCAAACTTTTAGCATTTTGAAAGTGTATAATGCGATTGATCTACAATTCATATATATTTCAACATTGCTGTTAGAAAACATTACAAAATAAGTACAAATGTCATTTTCAGAAAAATCATACATATATTTGTATAGAAAATTGGGTTTGGTTTGTATCGAATTATATTGGAATGGTTTAATTTTTTTTTAAAGAAGGAAAAGAAATAAAAAAACAATTACATCTATGTAGTTGAATATACAGATTTATTCATATGTTATACATTTATTCATATTTATGTATATTCATAACACATATTGCGAAGATTTTTTCAAAGATTAAAAATACTCATTTACTAAGATCTGTTTTCATGTTGCATTTTTTATTTTTATTATTCAATTTTCGAAATCTTCATTATTTTTATTTTTGCTTTATAAAAATTATTTTGAGTTATTGCCCTTTTATGAAGAATTTTAACATCATTTAGAGTACAAAATTACTGTGAAAATAATTAATCTCTACCACACTCCCACACTTAAAAAAAAGTAAAAAGATAATTTTTCCTGCATGGGGACGAGACACATTGTATTATGTCTAAATTTCACTCTTTTATCAGTGCTAACTTATTCTCCTTGGAAAAGATGGTCCGAATAGCCTGTACAAAATTGCAGAAACGGTCCGATTAGCCACTTCGTATACAAATATAGGAACATAATTTCAAGAAAAGGTTGAGAGATTCAGTAAAAACAAACTATCTCTAACATTACTTTGTAATCTCGGAATGATTAAATGACTTGTAAATAAAACGCCCTAATTTAATCTCATCTAATTTAACAGATAAAACAAATGAAAAGATCAATTATTGTTTACTTCTCACATTATTTAGAAAAGAACATATTTTCAAATTTATGATCTTTTATTAGTCTACCTTTCACTTTCATACCAATTTATATTATTTAACATCAGTCCACATAATATTTTTTAAATAATGATTTTTTTTTTTTTTTTAAACATGTTTAAAAAATTAAAAAGAAGAAGAAAAAAAAAATCAGAACCCTTCAATTTAACTACCAATTGTACTCCCCCCCCCCCTCTTAAAAAAAAAAAAAAAAAAAAAAAGTTAAAGAGTAGGGGGAAAATATTAAAATAGTAATGGAATTATCAATTCTTTTGATTGTATAATTTTTTTTTCTTTTTTCAAATGATATTTGCTAAGCATTAAGTAACAATATGTTTATATTAGGATATATTAGTTTTATTTTAAATTACCTTTTTATTTTATTCATTTGAAGACATCCAGGTGAAAATTCCTGTATTTTTTGTCAGATTTTATGTTAAATTATCCTTTAAAATGTTTTATTATGCCTTCCATACCACAGTTAAGTTTTTGTTTTTTTCTTTTTAATCGATAAATTGTTATAGCTATGAAGTACAGCAATGAATACCGTACAAACAATAAATATCGTACAGCGAAAAAGATGAATTTCATGAACTTTTATTATGAAATAAATAATTTTGACTTATTTTAAACATACACATTTGAACACATTTCGATGCTACTTAAATATAATCCGTTCAGCCAAGCATTCAGAATAACGCTAAAGGACGATTTGGTAAACATACCAAAAATTTTAATTATAATTGTTTTCCTACAGCTATGTCAAAATTAAATGTACTGGAGAATGACAAAAACGAAAACGTATTAAAATGTAACAAATGTTTTATTTATGAACTTACCTCGATAATTAAAATAGTAATCCTAATCAGAACATCCACGTTTTCCTCACATGGCAGCATCCATCTTGCTTGAATCTTGTTCTTGATCCGTGTTGTAAACAAACAAGCGCTACGTTGCCATACCTGCTTTCTCATACCAAAAAAATTAACCAATATTAATAAAAAATCATATTCTTAATTTTAAAATGTAGCCTCTTACGACGTCGCAATTTCAATTTTTTTTTAAAGATTTAATGTAATATTCTTTGGTATATTGCGCTTAAGCTCTATGATAAGGTGACCATATTTTCAAACACTGATTTAACAAATTACCGTTTGTCCCCAAATCAAAATAAATTTCAAGGACATTGAAAATTCTATTTCGGGACTTTTTCGGGGATATAAAAGACTAATAGCTATATGCTAGGCATAATTAATAAAAAGAACTATGATTTATACATAACAAAATGCTTTGAAACACTTTTTTCTATGACAAATTGCTGAGCCTGCGATATGTTTATGCAAGTTAGGGAGGCATACTATTGTCCTTGCCGTATCATGTTCTTAGACAGACTAAGAACGAGATTCAACAAGGATTTATTTAACGAAGCAGTATTAAATGTGTATTTTTAAGACGGGAATTATTGCTAGTGCTCGGATACTTTTGCTGCGGAGTGTACGATCCGACTTGTGATCTACGATAGCTGCGATTGTTACAATAGTATGCCTCCCTCATTTACACTTTATTATGATGATAGGAGAGAACACAAAATAACAGCATTTCATTTTAATCTTCAGAATCCCCACTCCCAGAAATGCAGAAATTATTCCCGATTACATAACTACAAGAAAATCATTTCTTTTTCTCTCCTATCAATGTATCAATGCAATTTGTGGTAATCATATAACTGCCATTTTTGTGAAAATTTCATAAAATAAATTTTATTTTTCACTTAACATAAATCGGGCAAGATAGAATTTATATACTAATTAGTAGTGCATGATTCTTTCTCTGCTCATGAAGTATGAGGGTCTTTATTTCAAAGTTTCGTTGATTTCCAAGATTATCCAATTATTTGTGCTTCAACGTATAGAATTAACAGTGTGGAAAGCGGGAAATAAAATTGTACTAAAAAAATTACTGTAATCGAAGTTAGTGTCACGAAATTAAAACCGAGACTCCCTATTGGTTAATTATGTTCTTAGATGACGTGATTGAGCAGACGAAACTAGGAAAATCCAATCAGCTCTTCGGTTTGAGCAAAAAAATCGATCGAAGCGCCATCTAGGAAGCTTAATTATTTTAGCAGTATTTTAAGCATTCGATTATAAGCGCTTGCCCCACTGTATATAAGACTACTATATAATATAGTAGTCTTAACTGTATATTCTAGACACTGTACGTGTACTTGTGCATTAGACTGCAATTTTGATTGGATTGGAATGGATGGGTTTTCCGTCTCACTAGTGCTTAATGGGCATTAGGCAACGGTCTGGGATTCAACCCTAGAGGTGATCTGGAAACATGCCGTCACAATTTTGATCCTCCACGGAATGGACTACGATTTTGAAAGAAATACTTGCAAATATTTAAATTTGGGGACATTTAGTCTCCCCCAGTAATCAAAGAATTTTTGGTTGGTTGGGTTTTACGTCGCACTAGTGCTGCGCAGATGGGCAATTGGCGACGGTCTGGGACACACCCCTAGAGGTGGTCTGGAGACATGTCATCACAATTTACAAAGAATTTTTGGAGACAAAAAATAAAAAAAGTCAAAATTCGAGGGCAGTCCTCGATTTTCGAGGACGTATGGTCACCTTACACTATGGGGTAAATATTTTTCAGTCATTCATTGATAAGGTAACCAAATGTCTTCATTTTCCGAGGACTATCGCTATCCCCAATTTCGAAGGAAAATAATTTCAATATGTAATACTTTTACAATTTGTACTAGAATATACAGAGAGCAGTTTTGTGATGACCATAACAAACTAATTTTACAATGTTTCAAAAAACTTCTTAAGTTTTTTTTTTACTTTCTTCAAAAGAAGATTAGTAAAAATTTTCAACTCTTCATTTTTGATGGATTCACATGTTTTGATAAGTCTCAAGCACGATTTAACTATTTATACTTTCTTCTGTATATCTAAGAAAAAAATGATGAATTCGTGAAAGTTTTTGAACTCTAGTTTTAAACGGATTTACATGTTTTGTGAGGTCCTTAATACCTGGGCCGCGGTAGCCCAGTCGGTAGAGTGCCGGCCTCGTAATTGGAAGATTGCGGGTTCTGTACTCGAGCCGGCCAGAGACCGTCATGTACATCACCGGTTGCTGGTGCACGTAAAATCTGTCATGGCCGCAATGTCCTCCATGCTCCCATCAAAAATTATACCTCTGGGGTTACCGAAGCTGGAGAGCCATCCCTTCCATGGAGGATCAAAATTGTGATGGCATGTCTCCGAACCACCTCTAGGGGTGTGTCCCAGACCGTCGCCAATTACCCATCTGCGCAGCACTAGTGCGACGAAAAACCCAACCATCCATCCTTAATATGGTTTGACCATTTTTAGAAAACATGTGACTGTGTGCTAGGGTGTAGTACAGAACAAAATTTCGTATAAATATATATGTAATGAGAATTACTTTTTATGAAGTGATTGTGAGATTAATAGGAATTACTGATAACTGTAGTTGTAAACTATGAGGAAAAAGTATGTGCATTTTAGAACATCCCCTGAGAGGAAATAGTCCCCATTTGGTATAAATATTCAGTATGGATATATTTAAAAAAAACTCGTCAATACCTTTGAAACGAATGGTTGAACCATAGATCTATGTTAATTTAAAACAATGTTATAGATTTTTTTCGAGTAATACATTTGAGTTCAATATTTGTGGCGTCATGATCTTAGCCTTACGCTCTTTTTATGCTGTAAGCTGATGATAAAAATTAGCAACCAAACTATACATATATATATGAGAAATCTAAGTTTGTGCTTCAATAATTTTTCTGCCAACTGTAAATTTTGAGTTACTAGCGTCATTTCCCCCTCCAATTGATGACAGGGAATACCGTCTGGAGGGGGGGGGATAAAAGAAATATGTTCTTTGGAGGAATACTTCAGAACCTCTAAAAAGATGTTTAGCATGACATTTTGTATGCACTGAAACGGGAGATACATATTTTTAAATATTTGAACCATTTTCTTTTTCTGGGACTTGGAAAAAATTAATCAATTTTGCAAACCTAATGCATATACCTCAAAACCAATTTTCTTTGAATGCTGAAATTTTTTAAATCAGTTTTTATATTAAAATGTCAATGAAAAAAATAGAATATTTTAAAATTTCGATCAAAACTTCGCAGATATAAATTTTGTAATACTGAACGTGATTTCCCCCCCCCCAAGGGGGATCCCTGAGGGAGCATGAAAAATAATGTTTTTTAGAGGAATACGTCATTGCGTTTAAAACATGCTTTGAAACGGGAAATACAGATTTTTAAACATTTTAATTTTTTTTATCGAGATTTGGTAAAAAATCAGCAAAATTTGCAAATATCATTTTTTCTACAGATACTAATTGGGATCAATAGCCTACCGATCGAATTTCTACTGATGTCTGTAAAGATCTATTGATATCGATTGAGGATATAATTAATATGTGGCAGATGTCAATAGCTTCTATTGATAAAGGTAGGGAAATCCATAGAAATCAATTCGTATCAATAAAACTCTATTTATATCGGCAGCCTACTGATCAAATTTCTAATAATGTCTGTAAAGGTCTACTGATATCAGTTGAGGATATAATCAATAGGTTACAGATGTCAATAGCTTCTATTGATAGCGGTAGGGACATCCATAGAAATAAACTCATACCAATAGAATTCTATTTATATCGATAAGTTTTTGTATTGATCTCTACGGATCATTTTTAGTATGGTTGGGCAATATATCTACGCTACAGGGGTTGTTCCAATCATACAAAACAAATTAATACATCTTCCTGCTTAACTTTGGTACATTGAATTTGATACTGACAAGCATTAACAAGCACAAAATTGTTCATTGTGGTACCTACCTTGCCATGATTGGAAGAAGCTTGTGTAGCAAATTAGCGCATCTTACTGGCACATAGCACCACATCATCTTGTTTCTACATAAGCTGCTTACATAGCACATTATGCTAGCAAGCATTTACAAGCACACGATTGCTCACTGTGGTACCTTTTCCCCCATGATTGGAAGAAGCTTGTGCAGCAAATTAGCACTTCCTACTGGCATATAGCATGCCATACTATTTCTACTTAAGCTGCCTACGTAGCACATTATGCTGGCAAGCATAGAAAAGTATATAATAGCTCGTTAAGGTACATACCTTGCCATGATTGGAAGAAGCTTGTGCAGCAAGTTAGTATTTCTTACTGGAATACAGCATGCCATGCTATTTATGCCTAAGCTGCCTACACAGCATATTATGCTAGCAAGCATATAATAGCTTATTAAGGTACATACCTTGCCATGATTGGAAGAAGCTTGTGCAGCAAGTTAGCACTTCTTGCTGGGATATAGCATGCCATGCTATTTCTACCTAAGCTACCTACATAGCATGTTATGCTGGCAAGCATGAAAAAGCATATAATTGCTTATTAAGGTACATACCTTGCCATGATTGAAAGAAGCTTGTGCAGCAAGTTAGCACTTCTTACTGGGATATAGCATGTCATGATATTTCTACCTAAGCTACCTACATAGCATGTTATGCTGGCAAGCATGAAAAAGCATATAATAGCTTATTAAGGTACATACCTTGCCATGATTGGAAGAAGCTTGTGCAGCAAGTTAGCTTTTCTTACTGGGAAATAGCATGTCATGCTATTTTTTCCTAAGCTACCTACATAGCATGTTATGCTGGCAAGCATGAAAAAGCATATAATAGCTTATTAAGGTACATACCTTGCCATGATTAGAAGAAGCTTGTGCAGTAAGTTAGCACTTCTTACTGGGATATAGCATGTCATGCTATTTCTACCTAAGCTATCTACATAGCATGTTATGCTGGCAAGCATGAAAAAGCATACAATAGCTTGTTAAGGTACATACCTCTCCATGCTTTGGAAGAAGCTTAAACAACAAATAAGCATACAATGATTGTACATAGCATGTCATGCTTTTGCCGTGTTAGCTAGCTAATATAGCATTCGATGCTGGCTAGCATTATAAAGCATATAATAGCAAGAAAATCTAGCAGACATAGCAATACATAGCAATAACTAGCATATTTTTGTTGCTGGTACTAGCATGAATTTTAACTTGGGTGTGCATGCGTGTATGTATGTGTTGGGTACCTTCTGACTATCATAACTCCAAAACTAATAAAGATAGAACTACGAAAATTCAGAATCTCGACAGGCTTCGTGTACAGATGACCTTTTCCACATTTGGTAAAAACTGGAAAACTAGAAGTGGGATATCGGGAACCGGAAATGGGATCGTAAGTCCGTATTTCAAAAACGGCTGTGACGATTTTCTTCAATGTTGCTATATAATTACTTCATTAGATATTATTTCGCATGATATAGTTGGTTAGTTCAGAAAAATTGATAGGCGTCCTGTATAAAGAACTCAATTTGAGATCTCGCAAGTGCGTTTCTTTAAAAATGGCTGTGAAGTTCTTTTTTTTTTTAAGTTTCTATATTAACCCCCCTTTTAGAAATCTTTTTGCATGCAGTTGTTGTTTTCCAGTCAAGAATTAATTATGCCAAGTATGTCAAAAACAGCTCTTCTTGAAAATTGGTATATAAAACCATTTTAGATATCCTTTCTCATATATTACTTGGTTATTACAGAAAAATTAATTTTAATTAGGTAGGTAAGTTTTTCGGAAATTCTTGTTTTAAGAAATAGATCAACTTTTTTTTTTTTTTTTTTTTTTTGTCTTATCTTTAAACTCGCTATATAAATATGTTTCATATGTCTTTACGCGTGTATCAGCTTTCCCTTAAAGGGAATTTTTTAGGTGTCTACCTTTTGTTTGGTCAATTTTATGTCTTATGATTACATTATCTGCTCATAAATTACGCGTAATTCTGGATAATGGAAGTCATGTGGGTGTTTCACTCCAGATTTATTTATTTACTTATTTTTCATGACTGATTTTTAATAACAAAATTCTAAGTAAAAATACTGTTTAAAGTACTCATTAGTATGTTTCTGAAAGAATGCTAAATTGGCGCTATTATTACTTATACAGGAGATTGACAATTCTTTAGAAGTATTTATAATTAAATTAATGCCATATTCAAGATAGTAGAAAATGAAATAACTGCAAAATGCGTTCTAAAAAAGTTTAAAAGTAAAAAACATAACAACATGCATTTTTAAAAGAAAATTTTATTTAAAAAATGCAAAATAATAAGCCGTCATTGCTGATAAAAAAAAGAAAATAAATAAAATCATAAAATACGCGATTGTATATAATGAACGAATGAAATTCGGTATCATATCAATCATTATTAGGTCGTATGTACCATCGTGCACATAAAAAAAAAATAAAAAATAAAATAAAAACATTAAGCACCTCTATTTTCGCTTTCTACGAATTTCAGAATGCACAAAATCCGATACTGCAGCATACATACATGTTATGCACGTATGTATTCTTTGCGCACATTAAAAGATAAAAAAAAAAAAAAAAAAAAAGGCCAGAGTGTACACCTCTTTTGCTGCGCATGAATCTCAAAATGCATGAAATTCGGTACTACAGAACACATTGTTACGCATGTTAATCGAGAAAGAGAGAGAGAGAAAAAAAAAAAAAAACTCGCCAAGCTGTAACATAAACTGCATTCTAAACTAATTTCTGTGCAGAAAAAACCATCATAATAAAAAAAAAAAAATCAAGAATAAATAAATAAACTATTTTCTGTATGAATTTCTCTATTAGATTATTTTACCCATTATAGTTGCTCTTTAATTCACTAGCCCTTTTGATTAGTTTAATTCAGCTAAAGTTTTAAAAAGTTTTCAAGCAGATGAAAGTTATCATTACACAAATACATCTTATTTCAAGAGTTTTCTTACATAGTACAGCTTTGAATTTTAGATTAAGCAAATGGGTGTCATTAGAAAAATCTAACGACACTTCTTCCTGAAAACCTATCAAGTTGATGGCTGAGAAGTAGCAGATGGTACTAATTAAAACAACAAGAATTGCAAGTTTTTGAAAATGAGAGTGATTTCTTTTTATACTTTGTATAAATTCACAATTTCTATTAGGATTTGAAACTTTTTCTTTTCTTATTTTTATTTAAAAAATGATTTTTTTCTTTTAATATGGTAGCTGAAGGCGAATAATTTATGGTGTTATTAATTATTAGGTAATTTGCAGTTCAAAATTACAGTTTTTATCTGTAAATAAGAAATATGGAAAATAATTGCAGATAAAAAATAAAATCGTATAAAGCAACAGTTAAATTATAATGTGTTAAATGTTTTTAAACATGTTAAAAACTCTTTAGTGCACTTTTAAATGAATGGTTATTATATTTCATAATAGGTGTTTGTAATTATTCCGAAGTATCCATTATGAAAATGAAATATATTTATTTTTTCTTTTACCTTAAAATGTAAAATTTACTGCTATTATTATCATTATAATATTAATTATCATATAACTCAATAGAATTAGACATTTAAATGTTATCGTACTCTAAATGATTTGAGTACATAAGCCATAATGATAAAGAATTTTTCTATGTGTGTCCGTAAAAATTTAGAAGTACCAGTTTCTCAAAATCTATATAGTTCATGCGATAGTGACCTATAACTTGTATATAAATTTTCAATTTATTCAAATAAGGCGTTTAGATGCTATCCCACTTTAAATAATTTGAGCCCTTAGGCCTTAATAATAAAGAATTTTTCTTTGTGTCCCTGTAAAAGCCCTATAAGTGCTAGATCCCCCAAAATCTATATAGTTCATGCGATGTTAACTTATACTTTCAATTCATTCATATAAGGCGTGTAGACGCTATCGCACTTTAAAATATTTTAACACACAGACCTTAATGATAAAGAATTTTTCTTTGTGTCCCTGTAAAAACCATGAGTGCTAGATTCATTAATATCTATACAGTTTTTTTTTTTTTTTTTTTTTAAATGGTGACCTATGTCATGTATATAAATTTTCAGCTCGATCGAGTGAAGCATTTAGAGACGATATCGCACTTTAAATGATTTGAGCCCGTAGTTCATAATGATAAATAATTTTTCTTTGCATCCTTGTAAAACCTATAAGTGCTAAATTCACCAAAATCAAGACGGTTCGTACTACGGCGACTTGTAACCTGTAGCGAACCAACTTTCAGCTCTTTTAAACAAAGCGTTTAGACGCTCTCATACAGGGGGTGTGGGACTTTTTTCTAGTTTTGAAAAGTGAATTTTATTTTCATGTATTTCCTTTAATACTCATCGTAGGGCAAAACCATTTATATCAAATCCATTGTCTTGAAGAGTCGTTTTCAGGTATGTGTCACAAGATACACTTTCTTATTTGAAATTTTAAACTTGCCTACCGTAGCGGCCCTCCTAAGCCCTTCGGGCCCAAAACACTTTCATCAAACGAGGTTTTCCATCGAATTCATTGGAAACAAGTTCGCATTTTTTTTTTCAAAATTCTGAAGCATTTCCGAGGTAGGAAGGGGGTGTGGGACTTTGGGCGGACCCTGCATATAATTTTTAACTGTTTTTAAATACTTGTGTTGATCACTATTGGTTTTGTTTTCTATTAAATTTTAGAATATATTATTTGCTGTGGCAACATTTAAATACTGCCAATACAGTGCCATTTTACGAAAACAGCACCATCTGTAAATGAAAAGATTAACTCAAAGCTTTTCTTATATATGTTACCGTTAAAGTATATAATTCAGTTATTTCATAGAATAACTAGGTATTTCATGAAATAACTAGACAAGTCAGTTAAAGTATATAATAGATAAAAACATTTTATATTTAACCTAGTTATTCTATGAAATAACTAGTTGTTCTATGAAATAACTAATGACAGACCATTCAAATATAAAATAAACAATTTCAAAGTTATTACCATGTTTTTATTAACTTCGATTCTTGTTTCTTTGTCCAGTACAAATCTTGCGATCGATTTTTAACTAACTTCCCGACTAGCTAGACATTTGAAATTTTCAGGATAGCCCAGAACACTGTGACAATGCTTTTTTTAATACTTTTACCAAACTGTTTCGGGTTCCCGCTGCCCTCGGCAGCGTTACCAGTACAAAACTTGCAATCGATTTTTAACTAACTTCCCGACTAGCTAAGCATTTGAAACTTTCAGGATAGACCAGAATAATGTGACAATTCATTTTTGTTAAATACTTTTAGCAAACGGTTTCGGGTTCCCGCTGCCTTCGGCAGTGTTACCAGTACAAAAGTTGCAATCAATTTTTAACTAACTTCCCGACTAGCTAGGCATTTGAAACTTTAACGATAGCTCAGAACACTGTGACAATGCATTTTTTTAATACCTTTAGCAAACGGTTTTGGGTTCCCGTTGCCTGCGGCAGCGTTACCAGTACAAGGCATGCAATCGATTTTTAACTAACTTCCCGACTAGCTAAGCATTTGCAACTTTGAAGACAGCCCAGAACACTGTGACAATGCATTTTTTTTAGTACTTTTAGCAAACGGTTTTGGATTCCCGCTGCCTTCGGCAGCATTACCAGTACAAAGCTTGCAATCGATTTTTAACTAACTTCCCGACTAGCTAGGCATTTGAAACTTTCAGGATAGCCCAGAATACTGTGACAGTGCATTTTTTTAAATACTTTTAGCAAACGGTTTCGGAATCCCGCTGCCCTCGGCAGCGTTACCAGTACAAAGCTTGCAATCGATTTTTGACTAGCTAGGCATTTGAAACTTTCAGGATAGCCCAGAATACTGTGACAATGTATTTTTGTTAAATACTTTTAGCAAACGGTTTCGGGTTCCCGCTGCCCTCGGCAGCGTTACCAGTACAAAGCTTGCAATCGATTTTTAACTAACTTCCCGACTAGCTAGGCATTTGAAACTTTCAGGATAGCCCAGAACACTGTAACAATGCATTTTTGTTAAATACTTTTAGCAAACGGTTTTGGGTTCCCGCTGCCTTCGGCAGCGTTGCCTGTATAGGAGTTTCAATCTAATTTTAACTAACTTCCCGACTAGCTAGGCATTTGAAACTTTCAGGACAGCCCAGAACACTGTGACAATGCATTTTTTTAACACTTTTAGACAATTGTTACGGGTTCCCGCTGCCTTCGGTAGCGCTTATATGATTCGACAGAAAATTTAAAAACACGGTATATAAAAAGTTCCTTGTATCTTGTAATTTTTTTATAAATTAATTGATCATAAATAGCTAAAATCGTTCGAAAAATGCATTTTATCCCTATTGCAGATGATTAATTGATAAATAATAAGAAAAAGCAGATGATATAATTTATTATTGATCATATTGTTAACATTAGTTAAACAGAAACGAAAAAATAAATAAAAAATAAATAAATAAGATGTAGAATATGTTGTAGAAACAGTCATATTTAAATATTATGAATAAAAAATAAGCTGGGAAGAAAAACTGTTTCTTCATTAAAACATTGTGTAAACTTTTTCAAACAAAAAATGTAAGAGAATATTAATTTAAATTTTATGAAATACCTTTATTTTACTTTTTATCATTTATTAGAGCAAGGGTTGCTGTGATGACACTTTGAATTGCATTGCATATTATTTTTGAAACAAGCACGTTTTTTACTATTACACATTTTTGTACACGAGCACTTTTTAAATACTTGTCCAGTGCCGCAACTTTGAGCTGTTGCAACAAATCGAAGTGTTGTGTCAATACTCGGAACTTCTTCAATGGAAATTAATTCTTGTTCACATATACTGAACTGAGATCTAAAGTACAATTGTTTTATTCGGCCATCTCTTGTTCCTAATCGGAAAAATCCTTCCCGAGTATTTTCCATAACGACAGCTAAAACGGATCTAGCGTCTCCTCTTCCTCTATCAACTCCAGGAACTGGAATACGAACTGTAGTGCCTACAGATACCTGAGAATAAGATTTTCTAGACAATAATTTCATTTTCGTAGCTTGAATTTCCAAACATTCTTCAGCTCCATGTCTTTCTTTTTCGATATTTATTTTATTTAGACACAAGCTACAGACTTTCTGTTCAATTTTATCTTCTGTGTAACAGACTTCTGAGCATGAAACATGGGTCGGCTGCTCACATTTACAGCAAAATAAGCTGTCTTCGCATTTTTTTGAACACACGACACAGAATTTTACAATGTTATTCGGGGGTGTATGTTCGTAACGCTCAAAAGGCACTTCTACAGTTTCTAAAGATGCTTCTGTGGCAAAAACAGCATCATCTCGACGTTCTGAACATACAGTTAGAGCTGTTAATGCATTTTCAAACTGTTGTTCATCCTCTCCTGTATCAAACACTTCTCTTGGAATAGGAGTTGTGGATAGTCCAACTCTAGGAGCACAGCCAAACATAGCCTCGTAAGGCGTTCTCTTTATACCAGAATGAAGTGCCCTGTTTTTCATGAACTGAATAAATTTAAGGCCATTACTCCATGAAGTAGATTGTTTGTCTTGCATCCAAGTTGTTAACATGTTTTCGACGTCTTGATTGGCTCTCTCGACGCTACCTTGACTCTGACTATGTCTGGGTTTGCCATGTACGATCTTAAGTTCCGGCTAAGTTATTTTTAAGTCATCTATAAGTTTGTTGCAGAACTCCCTTCCATTGTCGGATTGCAGTACGCATGGGGCACCAAATAATAAAAATATATCGAGCAAATGCATTGCGACCTCTTCTGCTTTTTTTGTTTGGAGAGGTCTCAAAATCACAAACTTCGTCAAATGATCCTGGTAAACTAAAATAAATTTATAGTTTCCATCAGGTTGAGACTGAAAATCTATGAGATCTACTTGACATCTTGAATTCAGATGTGGAAACACCATGGGCTTAACCACAATGCCTTTCTTTCTCATATTTCGTTTTTGCTGACAAGGTTCACAAACACTCAAAAACAGCTTTATATCATTCTGAGTAATGTTTTTGTATCGACGATTCAGTTCTTTTATCATGCGGTCTCTACCACCATGTCCAATAGAAACATGTGTTTCGTATAAAATACCAAAGAGCATGTCATTTGAGCAATAAAATATCACATCAGGTTTTGCCTCTGTTACTGGCACAATTAACTTTTCTACTCCTTGAACATCAAGGACATCATAATGCTGGAGTAACCAATAGTCACGTGGTACTTTTTTCTGTGCTGATTTTGCACTTTTTACTTCTGCTATTAAAGTTAATAATTTTTCACGAGTAAATGCAGCACAGTTTTTCTTTGTCCCACGCTTCTTTAATAAAGATTCAAATTTCTCTTTCATTAAATCTTTGTTATTTACAGGTTGGTCTCCCATTCCTGCAGAAGTCATTGCTAGAAAACAGGTTACAAATATTTATTAATAATCCAAAATGTAAAACACTAACATAAATACACAGTCTAAATTCTACACCTAAAAGCAACGGAATGAAGCATACACACACACGTTGTTATAACTGAGCCATTTTCAATTTCAGTGTATGAATTTGTTTATTATTTATTCTCTTTTTTTTGTAAGTTCACGTGCTGAACAATATGTCAAAGAAAAAAAAAAGAGTTGAATGAATTTAATACTTTAATTTTTATGCAAAATATGATCGCATGCTATCTTCAAAATTTGTTAAATATGTGGTGATTATGTGGTGCTTGTGGCATCCATTGTTTTTTTTTTTTTTTTTTTTTTAATTCAAGAAATAGAACAGAATAAAGAGAGAAACGATGTTAGTTGCATTTTTTCATACAGTTTGAATTCTGAATTTTAGTGAAGTATTATTTACCGTAGGAATAATTTTTATGTTTAAAATTATAGGGAATTGTTATACGAGCACAAGAGATGTTACTTTAAGAATTTTAAACTGTAAATAATAAGTACTGGCGTCCGCTTTTATGCAGTTTATTTTAGTAAGAAAAAAGCTAGGAATTTGCGGTGCTTATTCCGCTGCTTTACACACGTCATTGCAAAGCAGCTATAAGCGGTTGAAAACAGCCTAAATGCAGCTAGAACCGGTTCAAAACTGCCTAAAAGCAGCTAGAACCGATCTAAAGAATCGAAATCCGGGTGTTTAATTACAGGTGATTATTGTCGAGAAGTGTTTTAATCCTGTACAACAGGTCTAATGGACCAGCCCTATCCGCCCCCCCCCCCTGCCTTCGCTACTCGATGTCTTTTTCTAGTCAATTTTGTCCTATTATTACTTCTGGTGTGAGCCTTTTTTTTTTTTTTTTTTTTTTTTTTTTTCTTTAACACACTTGACATTGTAAGTTTTTTGGTTTTCATCCCATGCTATTTCTATGCGTTTTTAGTTTTTTCACCCACGTTTTCTATATTCTAAAGTGCCGCGGATAAAGTGTGTCCGTACGCTTTGCGTACATGGAAACAAAAAAGAAAACATCACTGGGCATCCCTATTACAAAATGCATGAATCTGAAAAGTATGTACAATTTTGTACTGCAGCAGCCAGTATTTCGAACGTCTGTACGCTTTGCGTACATGGAAACAAGAAAAAAAAAACATTTGCACTGACAGAAGTGAAAACGTAAACAATTACGTGTGTATTTCTTGAATCGTCAGGAAATATTTTATTGTGCAGGAAATACTTTTAAATGAAGTGTTTTTTTATTCATTAATATAAACTACTACTACAAAAATTATAACACAATTTCATTTAATGCGCTAACAGCAACAGAGACAGTGTCCGGAGATGAGAGAAGTCGTGTAGAGCCGCACCAGTATGTAAAAACGTGAGCAAAATGGCGGCTTTGCCTTTCTCACTGTTTTTGAGGTCTAATAGCAACGATTCCGGCTGCAATCTTTAAGAGAACAGTGTCCGGAGATGAGAGAAGTCGTGTAGAGCCGCACCAGATCGTAAAAACGCGAGACAAACGGCGGCTTTGGCCTTTCTCACTATTTTGTGAGGTCTAATAGCAACGATTCCGGTTGCAATCTTTAAGAGAACAGTGTCCGGAGATGAGAGAAGTCGTGTAGAGCCGCACCAGATCGTAAAAACGTGAGAAAAATGGCGGCTTTGGCCTTTCTCACTGTTTTGCGAGGTCTAATAGCAGCAATTCCGGTTGCAATATTTAAGAGAACAGTGTCCGGAGATGAGAGAAGTCGTGTAGAGCCGCACCAGATCGTAAAAACGCGAGACAAATGGCGGATTTGGCCTTTCTCACGGTTTTGCGAGGTCTAATTGCAACGATTCCGGTTGCAATCTTTAAGAGACAGTGTCGGGAGATGAGAGAAGTAGTGTAGAGCTGCACCAGATCGTAAAAACGTGAGAAAAATGACGGCTTTGGCCTTTCTCACGGTTTTGTGAGGTCTAACTGGAATAGAGACAGTGTCCGGAGATGAGAGAAGTCATGTAGAGCCGCACCAGATCGTAAAAACGTGAGAAAAATGGCGGCTTTGGCCTTTCTCACTGTTTTGTGAGGTCTAATAGCAACGATTCCGGCTGCAATCTTTAAGAGACAGTGTCCGGAGGTGAGAGAAGTCGTAAGGAGCCGCACCAGATTGTAAAAACGCGAGACAAATGGCGGCTTTGGCCTTTCTCACGGTTTTGTGAGGCCTAATTGCAACGATTCCGGTTGCAGTCTTTAAGAGAACAGTGTCCGGAGATGAGAGAAGTCGTGTAGAGCCGCACCAGATCGTAAAAACGCGAGACAAATGGCGGCTTTGGCCTTTCTCACTGTTTTGCGAGGTCTAATTGCAACGATTCCGGTTGCAATCTTTAAGAGAACAGTGTCCGGAGATGAGAGAAGTCGTGTAGAGCCGCACCAGATCGTAAAAACGCGAGACAAATGGCGGCTTTGGCCTTTCTCACTGTTTTGCGAGGTCTAATTGCAACGATTCCGGTTGCAATCTTTAAGAGAACAGTGTCCGGAGATGAGAGAAGTCGTGTAGAGCCGCACCAGATAGTAAAAACGCGAGAAAAATGGCGGATTTGGCCTTTCTGACGGTTTTGCGAGGTTTAATTGCAACGATTCCGGTTTCAATCTTTAAGAGACAGTGTCCGGAGATGAGAGAAGTCGTGTGGAGCCGCACCAGATCGTAAAAACGCGAGACAAATTTCGGCTTTGGCTTTTCTCACTGTTTTGCGAGGCCTAATTGCAACGATTCCGGTTGCAATCTTTAAGAGAACAGTGTCCGGAGATGAGAGAAGTCGTGCAGAGCCGCACCAGATCGTAAAAACTCGAGACAAATGGCGGATTTGGCCTTTCTCACGGTTTTGCGAGGTCTAATTGCAACGATTCCGGTTGCAATCTTTAAGAGACAATGTCCGGAGATGAGAGAAGTCGTGTGGAGCCGCACCAGATCGTAAAAACGTGAGAAAAATGACGGCTTTGGCCTTTCTCACGGTTTTGTGAGGTTTAACTGGAATAGAGACAGTGTCCGGAGATGAGAGAAGTCATGTAGATCCGCACCAGATTGTAAAAAGTGTGAAAAATGGCGACTTTGGCCTTTCTCACTGTTTTGTGAGGTCTAATAGCAACGATTCCGGCTGCAATCTTTAAGAGACAGTGTCCGGAGGTGAGAGAAATCGTGTAGAGCCGCACCATATCGTAAAAACGTGAGAAAAATGGCGGCTTTGACCTTTCTCACTGCTTTGTGAGGTGTAATAGCAACGATTCCGGTTGCAATCTTTAAGAGAACAGTGTCCGGAGATGAGAGAAGTCGTGTAGAGCCGCACCAGATCGTAAAATCGCGAGACAAATGGCGGATTTGGCCTTTCTCACGGTTTTGCGAGGCGATTCCGGTTGCAATCTTTAAGAGACAGTGTCCGGAGATGAGAGAAGTCGTGTAGAGCCGCAGCAGATCGTAAAAACGTGAGAAAAATGACGGCTTTGGCTTTTCTCACGGTTTTGTGAGGTCTAACTGGAATAGAGACAGTGTCCGGAGATGAGAGAAGTCATGTAGAGCCGCACCAGATTGTAAAAACGTGAGAAAAATGGCGGCTTTGGCCTTTCTCACTGTTTTGTGAGGTCTAATAGCAATGATTCCGGCTGCAATCTTTAAGAGATTGTGTCCGGAGGTGAGAGAAGTCGTGTAGAGCCGCACCAGATTGTAAAAACATGAGAAAAATGCCGGTTTTGGCCTTTCTCACGGTTTTATGAGGTCTAACTGCAATAGGCACAGTGCCCGGAGATGAGAGAAGTCATGTAGAGCCGCACCAGATTTTAAAACAATATACAGTATATAATTATTAACACTTCACATTAGCAAGCTAATTGTATGATACATTATTTGTATCATACAAGGAAGGAAAGCGTCAGCTGCCGATGACGTGAGTTTAATTACTTTTGTTCACCCAAAAGTTTTGCACTGCTAAAATAACCGGTAAACGTGGTAAATATTGAATAATTAATCACATTCCCCAAAATTTACCGGGGATTATGCATAATCATTTCATACTTTAACGATCAAGTAATCGTTATTCTATAGAATACCTAGTTAAATCGTAAAATTCAATAATATTATATACTTTAACTGACTTGTCTAGTTATTTCATGAAATACCTAATTATTCTATGAATTAACGGATTTCATACTTTAACGGTAACATATACAAAAAATGTCCCATGCTTTTGTACGCATTTTAATGGAAACAGCATAGTGCTATGTTCAATACCCTTTGAGTAATGTACAGTCGGGGGAAAAAAAAACGCAGCACTTGATGGTATTTCGTTATTAATTGACGCAGAAAAATTTAATAGACACCATTCAAGAGGAAATGAAATGCACTTTCTGAAAATGTCATCGAATTTTGAATTAGGGGTCATCAACATATTGAAATGAGCGCTAACTTTGATTTTTTCAATAGCAACACCCAATTTTGACTTCATATTTGAATTTCTGAGAGTCTGGCAGTGCGGAAAAGTATACTGTTTGTATACTTTATCTTGAGTATTCATAGAGTTATGATCAAAAATGTGTTAGGGGGCTATCTCTAAATATAGAATAATAAAATTAAGATCCTACAAGAACTAGACAAAATTATGAGCATGAAACATGGGTCGGCTGCTCACATTTACAGCAAAATAAGCTGTCTTCGCAATTTTTTGAACACACGACACAGAATTTTACAATGTTATTCGGGGGTGTATGTTCGTAACGCTCAAAAGGCACTTCTACAGTTTCTAAAGATGCTTCTGTGGCAAAAACAGCATCATCTCGACGTTCTGAACATACAGTTAGAGCTGTTAATGCATTTTCAAACTGTTGTTCATCCTCTCCTGTATCAAACACTTCTCTTGGAATAGGAGTTGTGGATAGTCCAACTCTAGGAGCACAGCCAAACATAGCCTCGTAAGGCGTTCTCTTTATACCAGAATGAAGTGCCCTGTTTTTCATGAACTGAATAAATTTAAGGCCATTACTCCATGAAGTAGATTGGTTGTCTTGCATCCAAGTTGTTAACATGTTTTCGACGTCTTGATTGGCTCTCTCGACGCTACCTTGACTCTGACTATGTCTGGGTTTGCCATGTACGATCTTAAGTTCCGGCCAAGTTATTTTTAAGTCATCTATAAGTTTGTTGCAGAACTCCCTTCCATTGTCGGATTGCAGTACGCATGGGGCACCAAATAATAAAAATATATCGAGCAAATGCATTGCGACCTCTTCTGCTTTTTTTGTTTGGAGAGTTCTCAAAATCACAAACTTCGTCAAATGATCCTGGTAAACTAAAATAAATTTATAGTTTCCATCAGGTTGAGACTGAAAATCTATGAGATCTACTTGACATCTTGAATTCAGATGTGGAAACACCATGGGCTTAACCACAATGCCTTTCTTTCTCATATTTCGTTTTTGCTGACAAGGTTCACAAACACTCAAAAACAGCTTTATATCATTCTGAGTAATGTTTTTGTATCGACTATTCAGTTCTTTTATCATGCGGTCTCTACCACCATGTCCAATAGAAACATGTGTTTCGTATAAAATACCAAAGAGCATGTCATTTGAGCAATAAAATATCACATCAGGTTTTGCCTCTGTTACTGGCACAATTAACTTTTCTACTCCTTGAACATCAAGGACATCATAATGCTGGAGTAACCAATAGTCACGTGGTACTTTTTTCTGTGCTGATTTTGCACTTTTTACTTCTGCTATTAAAGTTAATAATTTTTCACGAGTAAATGCAGCACAGTTTTTCTTTGTCCCACGCTTCTTTAATAAAGATTCAAATTTCTCTTTCATTAAATCTTTGTTATTTACAGGTTGGTCTCCCATTCCTGCAGAAGTCATTGCTTGAAAACAGGTTACAAATATTTATTAATAATCCAAAATGTAAAACACTAACATAAATACACAGTCTAAATTCTACACCTAAAAGCAACGGAATGAAGCATACACACACACGTTGTTATAACTGAGCCATTTTCAATTTCAGTGTATGAATTTGTTTATTATTTATTCTCTTTTTTTTGTAAGTTCACGTGCTGAACAATATGTCAAAGAAAAAAAAAAGAGTTGAATGAATTTAATGCTTTAGTTTTTATGCAAAATATGATCGCGTGCTATCTTCAAAATTTATTAAATGTAAAGATTATGTGGTGCTTGTGGCATCCATTGTTTTTTTTTTTTTTTTTTTTTTAATTCAAGAAATAGAACAGAATAAAGAGAGGAACGATGTTAGTTGCATTTTTTCATAGAGTTTGAATTCTGAATTTTAGTGAAGTATTATTTACCGTAGGAATAATTTTTATGTTTAAAATTATAGGGAATTGTTATACGAGCACAAGAGATGTTACTTTAAGAATTTTAAACTGTAAATAATAAGTACTGGCGTCCGCATTTATGCAGTTTATTTTAGTAAGAAAAAAGCTAGGAATTTGCGGTTCTTATTCCGCTGCTTTACACACGTCATTGCAAAGCAGCTATAAGCGGTTGAAAACAGCCTAAATGCAGCTAGAACCGGTTCAAAACTGCCTAAAAGCAGCTAGAACCGATCTAAAGAATCGAAATCCGGGTATTGTGTTTAATTACAGGTGATTATTGTCGAGAAGTGTTTTAATCCTGTACAACAGGTCTAATGGACCAGCCCTATCCGCCCCCCCCCCTGCCTTCGCTACTCGATGTATTTTTCTAGTCAATTTTGTCCTACTATTACTTCTGGTTTGAGCCTTTTTTTTTTTTTTTTTTTTTTTTTTTTTTTTAAACACACTTGACATTGTAAGTTTTTTGGTTTTCATCCCATGCTATTTCTATGCGTTTTTAGTTTTTCACCCTCGTTTTCTATATTCTAAAGTGCCGCGGATAAAGTGTGTCCGTACGCTTTGCGTACATGGAAACAAAAAAGAAAACATCACTGGGCATCCCTATTACAAAATGCATGAATCTGAAAAGTATGTACAATTTTGTACTGCAGCAGCCAGTATTTCGAACGTCTGTACGCTTTGCGTACATGGAAACAAAAAATAAAACATCAATGGGCATCCCTATCTCAAAATGCATGAATCTGAAAAGTATGTACAATTTTGTACTGCTGCAGCCAGTATTTCGAACGTCTGTACGCTTTGCGTACATGGAAACAAGGAAAAAAAAACATTTGCACTGACAGAAGTGAAAAAGTAAACAATTACGTGTGTATTTCTTGAATCGTCAGGAAATATTTTATTGTGCAGGAAATACTTTTAAATGAAGTGTTTTTTTATTCATTAATATAAACTACTACTACAAAAATTATAACACAATTTCATTTAACGCGCTAACAGCAACAGAGACAGTGTCCGGAGATGAGAGAAGTCGTGTAGAGCCGCACCAGTATGTAAAAACGTGAGAAAAATGGCGGCTTTGCCTTTCTCACTATTTTTTGAGGTCTAATAGCAACGATTCCGGCTGCAATCTTTAAGAGAACAGTGTCCGGAGATGAGAGAAGTCGTGTAGAGCCGCACCAGATCGTAAAAATGCGAGACAAATGGCGGCTTTGGCCTTTCTCACTGTTTTGTGAGGTCTAATAGCAACGATTCCGGCTGCAATCTTTAAGAGAACAGTGTCCGGAGATGAGAGAAATCGTGTAGAGCCGCACCAGATCGTAAAAACGCGAGACAGATGGCGGATTTGGCCTTTCTCACGGTTTTGCGAGGTCTAATTGCAACGATTCCGGTTGCAATCTTTAAGAGACAGTGTCCGGAGATGAGAGAAGTCGTGTAGAGCCGCACCAGATCGTAAAAACGTGAGAAAAATGACGGCTTTGGCCTTTTTCACGGTTTTGTGAGGTCTAACTGGAATAGAGACAGTGTCCGGAGATGAGAGAAGTCGTGTAGAGCCGCACCAGATCGTAAAAAAAAGAGACAAATGGCGGCTTTGGCCTTTCTCACTGTTTTGCGAGGTCTAATTGCAACGATTCCGGTTGCAATCTTTAAGAGAACAGTGTCCGGAGATGAGAGAAGTCGTGTAGAGCCGCACCAGATCGTAAAAACGCGAGACAAATGGCGGATTTGGCCTTTCTGACGGTTTTGCGAGGTCTAATTGCAACGATTCCGGTTTCAATCTTTAAGAGACAGTGTCCGGAGATGAGAGAAGTCGTGTGGAGCCGCACCAGATCGTAAAAACGCGAGACAAATGGCGGCTTTGGCCTTTCTCACTGTTTTGCGAGGTCTAATTGCAACGATTCCGGCTGCAATCTTTAAGAGAACAGTGTCCGGAGATGAGAGAAGTCGTGTAGAGCCGCACCAGATCGTAAAAACGCGAGACAAATTTCGGCTTTGGCCTTTCTCACTGTTTTGCGAGGCCTAATTGCAACGATTCCGGTTGCAATCTTTAAGAGAACAGTGTCCGGAGATGAGAGAAGTCGTGTAGAGCCGCACCAGATCGTAAAAACTCGAGACAAATGGCGGATTTGGCCTTTCTGACGGTTTTGCGAGGTCTAATAGCAACGATTCCGGTTGCAATCTTTAAGAGAAAAGTGTCCGGAGATGAGAGAAGTCGTGTAGAGCCGCACCAGATCGTAAAATCGCGAGACAAATGGCGGATTTGGCCTTTCTCACGGTTTTGCGAGGCGATTCCGGTTGCAATCTTTAAGAGACAGTGTCCGGAGATGAGAGAAGTCGTGTAGAGCCGCAGCAGATCGTAAAAACGTGAGAAAAATGACGGCTTTGGCTTTTCTCACGGTTTTGTGAGGTCTAACTGGAATAGAGACAGTGTCCGGAGATGAGACAAGTCATGTAGAGCCGCACCAGATTGTAAAAACGTGAGAAAAATGGCGGCTTTGGCCTTTCTCACTGTTTTGTGAGGTCTAATAGCAACGATTCCGGCTGCAATCTTTAAGAGACTGTGTCCGGAGGTGAGAGAAGTCGTGTAGTGCCGCACCAGATTGTAAAAACGTGAGAAAAATGCCGGTTTTGGCCTTTCTCACGGTTTTATGAGGTCTAACTGCAATAGGCACAGTGCCCGGAGATGAGAGAAGTCATGTAGAGCCGCACCAGATTTTAAAACAATATACAGTATATAATTATTAACACTTCACATTAGCAAGCTAATTGTATGATACATTATTTGTATCATACAAGGAAGGAAAGCGTCAGCTGTCGATGACGTGAGTTTAATTACTTTTGTTCACCCAAAAGTTTTGCACTGCTAAAATAACCGGTAAACGTGGTAAATATTGAATAATTAATCACATTCCCCAAAATTTACCGGGGATTATGCATAATCATTTCATACTTTAACGATCAAGTAATCGTTATTCTATAGAATACCTAGTTAAATCGTAAAATTTAATAATATTATATACTTTAACTGACTTGTCTAGTTATTTCATGAAATACCTAATTATTCTATGAATTAACGGATTTCATACTTTAACGGTAACATATACAAAAAATGTCCCATGCTTTTGTACGCATTTTAATGAAAACAGCATAGTGCTATGTTCAATACCCTTTGAGTAATATACAGTCGGGGAAAAAAAAAAACGCAGCACTTGATGGTATTTCGTTATTAATTGACGCAGAAAAATTTAATAGACACCATTCAACAGGAAATGAAATGCACTTTCTGAAAATGTCATCGAATTTTGAATTAGGGGTCATCAACATATTGAAATGAGCGCTAACTTTGATTTTTTCAATAGCAACACCCAATTTTGACTTCATGTTTGAATTTCTGAGAGTCTGGCAGTGCGGAAAAGTATACTGTTTTTATACTTTATCTTTAGTATTCATAGAGTTATGATCAAAAATGTGTTAGGGGGCTATCTCTAAATATAGAATAATAAATTTAAGATCCTACAAGAACTAGACAAAATTATACTGTTTCACACCGGAAATATTTTAAGAAAAAAAGAGTTATAAAAAGAAATAAAAATATTAACACCTTTGCAGTATCTTAATTATCATGAATTTAGTGTTTTGGATATGTATATACTTTAGTACTTTTTTAGATAATTTTAGGAATATTTAAATACATTACACTTACGATTGGTCAGACAAAAAAAAATAATTTTTATAAAAGTGCAATATTTTTCAATTAAAAAGTATCAATCATGGATATACTGATCACCAATAAAGCTTAAATTTTCTTTCGTACGTGTAACGTAATATACAAACTGAAATAATATAGCTATATATATATATATACAACAACGCATAAACTAAATCTTTTCGGATAAATTATTGTAAGGTTTCATAAAGTAAGTATTAAACAATTTTAATAGCACTTACCAGTTTTGGGTCAGTTGAACTCTTTGTAACTGTACGATTTGTTTTATAATTTCTATGGAAATATAATTTCTTAATTAACGCTTTCGCGACTGCTGACGTAGATTCACATCATTTGAAAATCTCTAACAATGCCAGTGGGCGTTTCTTTCGTAATTTGTGTGTTACTTATTTCTTAAGCATGTACCCAGTGTTCATATTTTTGCAATAAAATATACTATGGATAGAAATATATTAATTAGAAAGAATATAGTTATAATGTATATCCATCTGTAATATAATTGTGGTACAGAAAATTTGTTTTGAAATATTTTATTTTGACAGTATTTCAAACAGTAAACCCCGCCTATTTGTTAATTTTTTTCTTCTAGTGTTCGTTTAAAGGATTCTAAATTTATCACCAGTAATCGATGAAGTAAATACCACTTGTGTATATTTTTGTCAATGTAAAATAAGAAGTTTAACAGGAATACTCAAAGTCAAATTCACTTTTCGTTTCTGCATTGTTTTGTTTTGAAGAACGATAAAAGGCGGGTCTTTAGAAAACAGGAATTCTTGATACTAACACAAATGTATAAAAATCAACATTTTTGTTTTATTCCTTTGCATTTGACGTTGTTGTTATATAATTTGACCCTCAAATAAAAAATAAAAATATTTTGTTCAATTTTCTCCGTTATTTTTTAAGATTTGCTTCGTTATCTCATTCAAAATTTTTTAAGAGACGGCCCCCTAAACCACTCCAAAAGAAAGATTTATTTATATCTCGAAAACTAATAACTGGAATGAGCTGCAAATTTGCACACCCACATTTTTCAGCATTGGGATTCATTTTATGTAAAAATTAATATAGGTCATAATTCATAATTTTTATGAATATGAATTTATTAATATTTTTCAGAATTAAAAATATTTTTCAGAATCAAAAGTAATGATGGATTATGTTTGGGTTTCTTCACTGTATCTCGTAAAAAAAGAATTATATCGATCAAGTTATTTTTTGTGAAGATATTAATAAAAGTTTGAAATATGAATTTAACATTAGCACCTTCAAATTTTGAACGCTTATAACTCTGTGAAAAGTAAGCAAAATATACAACCAATATACTTTTTCGCATTGTCGCGATCCCAGGAATTCAAATATAAAATAAAAATTGGGCATTACCATTGAAAAAATCAAAGTTGGTGCGCGTTTTAATATGTAGACGACCCCCAATTCAAAATTTCCGTTCATTTTCTGAATCTACTCTCAATTCCCCGTCGAATGGTACCTATTACATTTTTGTGCATCGATTAGCAACGGAGTTACATCGAGTGCTGCGTTTTTTTTTTTTTTTTTTCCAGACTGTACATATATATATATATTAAATTTTTTCTTTGACTTCTGGACCTCTCAGTATATGTATAATACGATTTTTAATTTTAGGATATTAGCATTTTATAAATGAGTTGCATCTACGAGCAAACAGAAATATATCTATATAAAAAAAATTGGTCTTTTTCTGTGAACTCATCAGAATTGAAATATTACGCGGTGTATTAAAATTTCAGACATCAAGGAATACATTAATATTTGCAAAATATTCGTTTGCGTATGTGTTTTTGTGTGAGGTTGCGTGGGGGCGAATGGTTAAAGGCTATATACAACTTAAAATTATATATATTAATCTTTTCAAAATTTAGAGATATGAAAAAAAAAAAAAAAAAAAAAAAAAAAAAACCGCTTGCGCACGTACAAAAAAGGCTGTTTTATGTAAAATATTCATAATTTTTTCATATTAAAAGTTAATTAATATTTACATGCAGATAACAATATTTTATGATATATATATATATCAAAGTAGAAACGTGAAAGCAAACATAAATTCTGCAGCTGACCAATGGTTATTTACTAGCACTGATAGGTTTTAGATACTAGTAATTGATCCTCTGTTAACTAATATATATATAATGCAGTTTACTTCTTAAAAATAAATATAAATAAACTACATACATCATTTAAAAATAAATAAATAAATAAATAAAGTAATGATAATAAAATTCAGCTAGACTTTACAAGCTTGGGACCCTTGTGCAGTCAATCGTCTTTAAACACCAACATGAACACCAGCTTGTCTTTTAAGATTTATTTAAACATCCCACAACACCTGACTAGCCACTTAATTTATGTTTTGCGGACAAATTTGTAATTGTTCCTTGTTAACATCAAATATAAAATATTAGTTGCTGTTGAAAATTGTAATGTATCAGATCATTAGAATACAGTTATGTATTCTTCCAGTCAGATTCAAAACTTTCACGCATTTATTCTTGTCATTAGACTTTTTTGCTTAAGGGGAAAAATACTGGGCTGTGGTTAAGTATTGGCATATAAACCAAGATTTTTTATATAAAGACAATAAGACTTCTTCACACACCATAAATTTTAAGCCAGCACAACCGGTTTCGAAAGGACATAGCCTTCCTTCATCAGGTGCAAAAAAACACGTGTTTATATCGTTTGTACACCAGTTTTGCATTTCGTTTTGGCAAGATTTTTGAGCTTAAGTGGGCAGTTACGGACCTGTGGTCAAGTATTGACAGATCACTCCGCATAAATCTGCATATAATTAAACATTTCTTGGAAGAAATCATATTTACATACAACAGACGCAAAAGCAGCTCAAAATTATACTCAAATAGGCATTTTTACATAATTAATGAAATATTTATATATAAACTAATGAGAGTAAGAGAACATAAATCTAATAATAAAAAAGATACAAAACAATGTTCATAATCAATCATTGTTAAAAGTAAAATAATAATGATAATAATAATATTTTAAAGCTACACTTCAACAAGAGCATTAATTTTCCTCTTCAACAGGTGGGAATAATTCTCAAAATTCTCTTACATTACTTAAAAAAAAAAAAAAAAAAAAAAAAAAAAAAAAAAAGTATGCTAACAGGATTTAGAAAGTATAGCAAACTAGTATGCTCCAGTGTGTTTGCAAACCAGAAACCATATTTTGACAATAAATTGACATACATTTAATATTTATAGATTATTTTATTTACTTTTTGAAAGTGCTACTTTATCATTTATAGTAATAGTAGAAAAACCCCGGTTTGTTAACGAACCAAATTCCGATTACAGGAAAAATTTCAAAATCAAACTCGAAATGTACAAAACTAAGTTTGATGCTGTTTGCGTGCCAGTAGATAAAAGTTTGTTAACGAAATCATTTTTAAATTCATGAAATCAATGAAGGTAGTGTAGATCTCATCACTAGAAAGATCTCCGAACAGAAATAAATGAAGATTTCAGACCAATTTTTATAGTACAAAGAACTAATAAAAACTTTATTTAATCAATTTTATCCAAAAAAATAAAAAAAATAAAAAAAAATTGCCGAAAATTTCGTAATACAGAAAGTTTTTGGTGAAAACATTTTCGCTTTTATTAATTAGACGTCCTTGCTTGTTGTGGCGTGACATCGCTATGGTGTGCGGTACCACACCTCAACTCTCAGTCAAATATTTGGTTGCGGTGTGACAGCGAAGTCGAGTTTAGTATTAAATCCAGACCTAAATGCATTTAAATGGATAAGAAGAATATGATGCCAGTCGTCCATTTAAAGGAATACATTTGTATCGACTGGCGTTTTTCTTGAATCATATATACGCTACCGAAGGCAGCGGGGATCTGAAACAATTGGCTAAAAGTATTTAAAAAATACATTGTCATCATGTTCTGATTTATTCTAAAAGTTTCAAATGTCTAGCTAGTTGGGAAGTTATATGATTGTTGAATCATATAAACGCTATCGAATGCAGCGAGAATCACCCCCCCCCCCCAAAAAAAAAAAAAAAAAAAAAAAAAAAAAAAAAGATATTCTAAAATTCCCAAGTGTCTAGCTAGTCGGGATTGTTAAATAAAATTTCTGTAGAATCATATAAACGCTACCGGACGGAGCGGGGATTCGAAACAATTGGTTAAAAGTATTTAAAAAATGCATTATCATCGTGTTCTCAGCTTTTCTAAAATTTTAAATTTCTAGCTAGTCGGGAAGTTATATGATTGTTGAATCATATAAAGGCTACCAAAGGCAGCGGGGACCCGAAACAATTGGTTAAAAGCATTTTAAAAATGCATTGTTATCGTGTTTTGAGCTATTCTAAAAGTTTCAAATGTTTAACACTTCGGGAAAGTTAAGTAAATTTTCTGTTGAATCATATAAACGCTACCGAAGGCAGCGGGGACCCGAATCAGTTAGCTAAAAATATTTTAAAAATGCTTTGTCACTATGTTCTGAGCTATTCTGAAAGTTTCAAATGTCTAGCTAGCTGGGAAGTTAGCTAAAAATCGATAGTTGTTCTCAGTTCGTCCACACACAGACAGAGAGACAGACTCGAAAGAAATCTCTTATTTATATACATAGATATCCAGTTATAGTTTCAAAAATTAAAGTTTTAAATAAAATGAAATAAAAATAAAAAATAAAAACCATTAATAAAAATAAGTTTTATAAATTAAAAAAATATATTTGTAAGAGGGATCTTTTAACTATGTAATTAAAAGGATTATAGAAGGGAAATATATACCTAACATGCAGTGTAGGGTATACACTGACAAGTGCGTATCCCACCCAGACTTGTAAGGGAGAAAGACAAATATTCAACTCACCACCTGCATTAGATAATAATTATAAGTTAAAAAAAAATTTATATACCATGTTTTTAAATAGCTTAAACTTCTCTTTAAAACGCATTAAAAAGCTCCAATAGGCAGGTAATGGATTTGGCGCCAAATTTGACAACTTTTTGCCCTTGGCGACGTTTTTGGCGACTTTTGGCGAGAAAATTCTTATTATCGATATTCCAAAGATGGACGTTCTAATGTGATTGGTTAAAGAGTTACAGGAAATTTGAATTTTAAAAAAAAAAGTTGGTTTTAAAAATAAAATATTAATCCTTTCCGAACAACATATATTTGCATCATGAACTACATTAGCACTTTATCATTGTGTAGAAAATCTTTAAAATGATAACGACGTCAATTTTTGCCAAATGCATAATTTAACTTTTAACAATTTTTTAACGCTCACGTTTAATTAAATGTATTTATTTTTAGGTCGAAAGAAAATGAACGCGTAAATTCTTTTTGGCAACAATTAAATTATATTTAATATTTTAATGGCTATTTTTATTGCTATTAGGAGCTTATCATTTTCACATTTTAATTAATAAAAATAAAACTATCCGAAAATTCGAAAATCTGACTTCGAAGTATTGTGTTGTCACCGGGTTCTGAGCTACTGTGAAAGTTTCAAATGTCTAGCTAGTCGGGAAGTTAGTTAAAAATCGATTGCAAGATTTGTCCCTGACAAACACACAAGAATCGAAGTTAATAAAAACATGGTAAAAAATATGAAGGTAGACACGTTGAACAAAAATCTTAAATATTATTAATAAGTTATGTAAGTTTATCAATAAGACTCTCTGAATTGAGTGAGAGAGAATTTTCTTATCGTTATTATGTATTTTAACATTGCCATTATATATATGGGAATATATATATATGTATATGTACAGCTATACATTATATTTATTTAGCACATATTTTTATTTACTTAGAAGCATAATTATAATTCGAAGAATCCCGTTACTTATTTGAAAGAGGATCAGAGCTAAATCAAAATTCTTGGAGTTTAGGTATAATTTTAAATTTGACTGACTCTCTAAAAATCAAAAGAAATTTATTATCAATTACAATAGACGATAATATGTACCGTATGTTTCTGCGTATAAGCAACAGGTTTGCTAAATCCGCTTCAAACTGGAAATTTTAATTTAGAGATAAAGCTATTTCTAAACGAGAGTTTGTCTTCAAGAAATATACTCTTGTTTATTAATCAAATCTGGTGTAATACTGATTTATCTGACATGTTGATTATACGCAGGGCAGTAAGATAAATCTAAGTCATGTGGTAAAAATAACTTTATCGTTATGTTCCATCAATCAGTATTAATATTTCATTCATCTAAAACATATCAAATATTTATTCTGCTTATGCTTGAAAGAAAATATTTAATCAGTTTTGGAAAAATGTGAATATAGGATGAATAAGTCCTCTACAATTAAAAATAAAATTTTATCATATTTACTGAGAAAATATATATATATATATATATTTCTGTAACATCTTAAAAGTTCATAAATGTAGACACCGTATGTTACTGAACATTTTAGACAAAAATTAACGAAAAGTAATGTTAAATATTAAAGTGATCCTAAAATGTTAAGTGTATAAAAATATTTAATAAATTTCAGAAATTTGATAAAAGTTTCATAACGTTTTATTTTATGTCAATAAAATTAAAAATTCGTATCAAAATATTTTAAATTACCTCATGAATTTTTATAATATTTGATAGTTTGTTTTTATTATGCTGTCAGCTACAAACAATAGCGCTATGAGTACATCTAGCAACAACTTCCTGGTTACCATAGATAAAAAAAAAATTAATTATGCAAATGAAAGTCGTTATAAAGTATAATAGGTATTCGCCTCAAAATTTTCATAGAAAAAGAAATTTCTAGCAACAGATGTTATTGGCAGTAAAAAATAAATAAACTCAAAAGATTAAAGATTGGAAGTTTTCTATAAAGAAAATGAAAAACATTATTAAAATAATGACTAAGTTAATTGAATTAAAATTTATATTATCATATTTTGTTACTTTGAAAATTAGTTTTAAAAATGGTTACTTCAAGCAACAAAAGATAATCAATTAATGGATGATAAAATATTTTAAACAGCAAATTAAATTTTTACACATTATCTGCAATCTTTCAGATTTTCTATGATAAAATATATAATTAATTGAAAAAAAATTTTTTTTTTCTTTTTTAATGGCAAGGACTTTTAAGTGTACATTTTTAGATATTGACGGTAAGCTTTTTTACTTTTCTTACGTGTGCAGTATGAAGAAAATAGTGCAATCCTGAAAAAAGTCTCATTATAAAATTTGGTCTATCTATACATATATATATATATATATATATATATATATATATATATATATATATTTAAACAGATTTAGGTTAATTTTAGTTATTGTTACGCTGATGTATGCCGTTGAGTATATGTGTTATATATATATGTGTATATATGCACATGTGTACAGGTAATTGTGTGTATTTGAATGCATGCTTGTGGAAGAACACGATAGCTTCTAGACGTTTCATGCGATTAATCTCAAATTTGACAGGTATGTTATAGGGCATCGCCCCGCAATACGCATAGAATTTCAACAGTTTATGACTCATAGATATTTACAGGGATATTAAGAAAAATTATTATATATATCACCTAGGAATTCACATTATTTGAATTTCTCTTTAGTAATGTTATAGTGAATGTTGTTGTGAAATACAGAAAACGGAAAGAAACTGATATATACGGCACTGCTTACTTACAATATAATCATATTAGAAAATAATGCACATATTATTTATAATTGTTTTGCAGGATAACATAAATGAATTTGCTCAGATTGTTTCATATGAAAACTATTTATTTAAAGGGCATAAAAATGTTTAAATTTTATGAAAATGATACATGTGCATAGATTGTTTGCTTATTTAATGAAAATTACGTTGTTAACATTTATACTTTATTTACAGAGACGCACAAAATAATTCGGATATATTATAGTCCATTGTATAAATATACGAACTTAGTGACAAACCACCAATCACTCTATTATACTTTTCACTTTCGCTTGCTTACTCAAACATTCAGGGAATTAAATATGTTTAAATACCTGGGAGCTGCTAAATGTTAAAAAATTTGAGGGAAAACATCCGAAATTGTTATTTCCTATTACAAAAAAAAAAAAAAAACGAAATTATTAAAACATTATTTTACCTTCACTTTTACTTTCAAATAATAATGTTTTCACCTTTCAACATGTAATATCGTATAAAATGGAAATTGATCTGTTAAAAGAGATAAAAATATCCTATAGCCAAGTCGAATCAGGCATTTGGTTTTCGTTAATTCATAAAAAAGCTGTAAATGATTTTATTTCTCTTTGGACATCCCAAATAAGAGTAATAAGAGAAATTTATACAGAAATTATTTAACTAGGAGGGGGGGGGATTATATATTTTGAATTTTTTAGAATATTTACAAATACTGAAAAAGATAAGTTAAATTCAATAAGTTATTATACTTAAAAGGTATGCTTAAGTAAATTCATTTTACCTTTGCTTTAGAACTGAGTTTTTCTTAATTCAAAATTAAAATTATTTTATTTATTTAATTCTTCTTCTTCTTATTATTATTATTTTGTTGAAAAAAATCAATGATAAACAATAACTTTTTTCTGTTTCGGGCTCCCTGCTGTGCTTTGTTCATTATGTCAATGTCAAATGAAAGATTGTTACCACTTAATAGAAAAAGCTTAATTAGAAAATATTTCAGAAAAATAAGTTTGTTTTGTATTTCAAAATCTAAGACAGGAAGTTAATAATGATTTAATAGTTAAAAGCGATTTAACCAATTTTAATAGATTTAAATTTCAATCACAACAAAAATCCAGACAATATACATTAAAAAATATATAATTTAAAACATCAAACACGCACAACATAAATTTAAACGTTCCGAGCCTTATACAGGCTCCTCATCAGTAAAAACATCAAAACGTAAATGCTGAGAAAAACAACAAACCTCCTTTAAGAGAGAATAGCGTATTCAGTGGAGACTGTGCAATGCTGTTTCGTATAACAGCCTTCCAGGAAAATTCTTGAATGATAATTTAAACAGTTAGATATGATTATTTTAGTGTTGTTAAAATCAGGTAGATGGTCAGTTTCTATAGTATGCTGTGCTATTTTAGAACGTATATCACGGTTTTTTAATTTTTTGTTTAATGTTCTAGAATTCGAGTATGAAGGGAACGGCCAGTTTCACCAATATAAACCGAACTACAAGGTATATTACAAATAACACCTGTACAGGAAAAGGGGGGATGGTAACATATTTATAATTAGAAAGGAAATTACGAATTAGAAATCGGGGTTTATAGGATACAGATATATTAACAGTACGTAAAACTCTGGCAATAGATTCAGATTTTTTTTTTTTTTTTTTTTTTTAAGTAAGGAATAGTAGTAACGAAAGATTTAGGTGATTTGGAGGATTTAATAGATTTGCTTATTTTATTATTATAATTAGAGAAAAAAAGTAAATATCTTGTCAGCAGAATAATTAATAAAATATTTTGATTATTTTCTCGTATTAAAATATTGTTAAGTTGATAGTTTAATCAAATTGCGCATCTTAATTTCAAGGGAAATCTATTTAATCTTGTCTTTTACTTTACTGTAATTATTTTTAACAATAGCAATATTAATCATAGAAAAATCCCGACTATTGGCGATTTAATCCATGACATTAGGCACTTTAATGCTTTCTCTAAAGTTTGATTAAAATATATCTTAATACCTAAGACGCGTAACACCTTAACATTTTCTATAATTCAAAATAGATTCTCAAAGGGAAAATCTTTAGACGACATGAAACTTTCTAAATTAGAAGCAAATTTCCGTGGCTTTAAATTTATTCTTGCATATGATAGCTCCAGGGCAATAACTTCCAGGATAACTTCCTGCATTTTACATTTAACTCCGGAGGAGAGGCGTTTTCTTCGCCAAAAGTTACTTCAACAATAACTTTCCGAAATTTCAAATTATATAATAAATTCAAGTGTCCTTCCTTGCGCAGTATGCAGAAATCTCTTGCGATAAATTAAAGCAAAACTAATTTCGGAAACTGTTTCTCCAAATCATTTGGATTTTACAGCACATACTAGCTACAAAGTGTTTGCTGAAATTCTTAAAGAAACAATTTATTCATAATCCTAAACTAACGGTATAAACAATCGGAATTATTTTATTTCATCTGTGTTTAGTTTTAAAAGATTTCTGAAACAGAACAGTGAAAAGGCAAACGCTACACTTGTTTTAAATTTAATAATTAAAGAAGGATGTTGATTAAAATTTTTATAAAGTATTGAATTATAGAAATTGTCCCTGAAATTTTATGAAAGGTCATTAAAATGTGAAAATTAATTAATTTAATGCATTTTTATATTTCTTATTCAATATGTATTTTATAAATATTTAAAGATGGAAAAATAAAGTATATGTTAAAAATAAAGTCACCTAAAAGCGTATATCTTTATATGTAGCATAACAACTAATTTTTTGAACTATTTTCCCATACTTTTACACGAGAGAATCGTCAAAGCATTCCGAGACGCTACTATGATAAACTTTTTTTTTTTTTTTTCTTTTTTCTTTTTTTTAATAATTATAATTTGCAACCTGTTCCTCTAATTAACAAAAGCCTAAAACTTGACAACTGATATACCTAGACACAATTAGCATAACAGGAAAAACATGAACGAAAAATCATGCTGTAAGCATTGAATATTAACAGTTTCCAGCTGTACGTAACCGTTGGATCATTTAACCTTTAATTTTCTTTCCCTGTGTTATCGAATACGACGGAAAGGCAGACAGATAGACAAATTTAATTCCTAATTACTCTTAAACATAGTGGAAAACTGTTAAAAATGCTTTACACAGACAGAAATACTATTCCAACAATACCCATTTGTAGTCCTGAATGTATTTGAATATTTTAGTGTAGCCTTGTAAATATGAACACTAAGCATATCATATTCTATACAAAATATTACTTTAAGATATTAACAACAGATGTCAATTTTATTATGATTTTTTACGGGAGAAAATTACTTAAAAGTGATTTAAAAAATGTTTCTCCTAAAACGCAATACATTTTATTTTTTAGGGTACCCCTGTACACAAACATATTGTACAGGGCTTTTTAAAGCCACTTTAAATAAAGGAAATTCCATAGTAAAATTGAGAATAACATATATTATTTTAAGGAATTCTTAAAATATTTAAGGAGGATGTGGAGTAGGGCAGACGGACAGATAGACAGACGAGCAGTCAGCGAGACAGACAAATTAATTTGAATCACATTCACATTAAAGCTTAGTTAAAAAGTGTTAAAAACGCTTCACGTAAACAAAAATTATACTTCATAAATTTTCCAATAATAGCCCATAATGTAGCTGAATATTTTCCCATTACTATATTTCACAGAAAACATTCTTTTGTGAATATGAATAACATATTTCAATTTCATTAAATTTTTGCAAAGTAAGTTACTAAAATATGATTTGTAGAAGAATGCATTGTTTTGGAATGATTTAGAGGGTCCCTGTATAACCAATAGTTTTATTAACTTTGTTGTTTTTTTTGATAGGGGATATCCAATAATGAACTTGAGTAATATATGTCAATTTCATTAAGATTTTTTTCAAAGTGAAGGCATTAAAATAGGGTTTATAGAACCACATCTCATAGTACAGAATGCTTTAGAAAATTTTGGGTGTCCCTGTAAACAAACCAATAGTTCTATTTACTCTATTTTCAAAAGGTAAGATCATATAGTAAACTTAAATAACATACATCGGTTTCAAGAAATTTCATCTTTAATTACGGCAGTTAGAGTGAAGACAGGCAAACAGATGGACATCCAGACAAACCGTAGTCATAAACAATTTTCAACCTAATTTTGGAATTCTATTCACAACCTTGAAAATTCATTTATGATGGAAAGGAGTGGAAGGCTGATTTTTACCAACTGTGTGAAAAATGCCAGAGCCCCGGGCCTTCCGCTTAACGTGCGGATGCACTAACCACTAAGCTACCCTGGCTGATAACCAGCTCCGCACTTCTCACATAGTATACATTGGCAAGGTCATCGAGTCTGCATTAGAGCAGCTAATATCAAGCGAGAAATTTAAACATGGCACAACTCCAATTGGCCACGAAATTTCAATTTAGAAATTCTATTCACAACCTTGAAAGTCAATTTCTGATGGAATGGAGTGGAAGGCTGTTTTTTACAAACTATGTGAAAAATGCCAGAGCCGGGAATTGAACCCCGGGCCTTACGTTTAACGCGCGGATGTTCTAAGTTGTTAGAGCCTGGGGTTCGATTCCCAGCTCTGGCATTTTTCACATAGTTGGAAAAAATCTGCGTTCCACTCCATTCCATCAGAAATGAATTTTTAACATATTTGGAAAGCGTTAACGACGTCATGAGTACTTTTCTATCTTGTTGGAAAGTGTTAACTAGGGTGAATTTTTTTAATACTAATTTACCGATTTACAAAAATGCGATGTTTTTATTACGACATGGCGTACTATTTCTTTTAGATGGGATTTCTTCTTGTCGACTTTATTTTCTTTCCACTTTGAAAAACCTGCAAATATTTTTCTTTTTATCTCTATATATTAAATAAATAAATACTGTCGCTGGCGTTTTTTTTTTTTTTTTTTTTTAATCAGCAACCGCATTTCCTCGCGGAGGGTAGAGTTTTTCGCGTAATGAGAGGTATCAATGTTTGCGGAATACACCAAGGCAGACATTTCAGCTGCTTAGAAATTTCTGTCATTTTAATTAACGAAGTTATTAACTAAAAACATCGGGTTTGGTACTCTATTAGTCAACTTGAAAAAAAATCTCTTATGACGTTGGTTTGCTTTCATGATGTCTTTCTTTCAAGAAAAAATTAAAATGAGATCCATGGTGTAAAGAAAATTAAAATAAATATCAATGTTGCTATCAGTAGGTATTTTCAATGAAAAAATGAATTTAGAATTGTGATTTGCCGCTTATAAATATATATATATATTTCTATTTTTTGAAAATTAATTTTTTTATCGGCAATCTTTTATGTCGTTTCTATTATTATTATTATTATTATTATTATTTTTAAATAATGAAATAATGGCGTATATGTATAATTGACTGCGTTTCTTTTTGTCTTTAAAGTACATTTATCTTTTTTTATTTTAAAACATATTTTAAGACATTTCCAATATATTTTGGCATCTATATCATTATATAAAGCGCAAAAAATTGTTTGTTTGTGGAGGGTAATCTCTGAAACTACTGAACCGATTTAAAAACTTCTTTCACTGACCGAAAGCTACAGTATGCCATATTGTTATAGGCTATATTTAATTTTTATAAAATAAATTTTAGTTTAAAATCCGAGCATTTTAATTAAAATCCCCATAGAAGCCGTAATAGAAATGGAAATAATGAAATATTAAAAAAATTAGCTGCTGCCAACATAAAAGAAACATTTACATATTCATTTCGTTTTTAAAATATCTTGACGTGAAAAGAAAAGAAATATATTTGCACGTGCATTAAATTGAAATTCATATAAAGCTTTTTTAATTGTTAAACTTACACGTTAAATCTGACGTCATTATAGAATTAAAAGTGTTTATTTTTCTAATAATTTAATTTGATATGATATAATATCTAAGCATCAATGTTTAAACCACGGAGTCTTTGTTACTCTGTGGTTTAAACAGATGTGTGTAAACGAAATTGGAATTTAAAAATAAATAAATAAATAAAATAAAATAAAATAAGAAATTCTATTTTATAATATTATTTATTTTAATTTATAATTGTTGCCAAAAAGATTTACGAATTAATTTATTTTTAGACATATAATAAAATATATTTTCACGCGAACAATAATATAAAAAGTGAACTGGATTTTTTGTAAAAAAATAATTAAGATCGAGGAAAATTATTTCCCCATTTTAATCCCCATATTTGGATATAGATATGTATTAGTTATCATGTGCATCCGTTAGATTAAATTGTTTTTGTTGTAAAATTGATAAAATTGGAATTTTAAATTTCAAAACTCTAGAAAAAAAAATGGCAAATTTCCATATTCGATTGAAAACATAAACACATCATTTCAAAGGATGATATTTACACAATAAACATCCAACTAATAAACTAATTAAAAGGGAAAGGATAAATATTCTATCATAATTTGAAGTCAAATTTGTTTTCAAATGTCTAAATAAAGTATCTGATATAATATACTAATATGTTGCAGCGGAAAAGATTTGATATCCGTCATCCTTGGCAGAAAAAAAAAATATCGCCAAATTATCTGGCGAATATAATTTAATTCCTTTCAAAAATCATGGTTATTTTAAAAACTTACATTAAGTGTGTAACGAATAATATGAAACAATATTTCGTACAATACATATTACGAAAATATACATCTGGCATGTATATTTTCGTATTACGTTTTTGATCGCCAAATACAAAAAACGCCAAGGGTGACAGTTTTGAAATTTAAAATTAAAATTTTGTCAATTTGACAGCAAAATAACTCAATCTAAAGCATGCATACAATAACTAATACATATCTATACCCAAATATGAGGATTAAAATCGGGAAATAATTCTTCTAGAATTTTAATAAAAAAAAAAAAAAAAAAAAAAAAAAAAAATCCAATGAGCGATTAACATGGAAAATCTTTTTCTTGCATCCACGAGCGGTCAGTGATGTCATACTTCGCTTGCGTATTGAGATGTTTAAATTTATTTGGCGACTATTTTTAGCAACTAACAGTTATGGCAAGTAGCTCAATATACATAGCGCATACAGCCATTACTGAAATGTAAATAGCATTTAATTATTTGAGTTACATTATGTTGACTGGAAACCTATTTAATATACCTATGCTCTATAGCTATACTAATATAAAAAGAAGAAAGGTTTATATGCATATGTAGAGAACGATCGCTAGAACTAAAAAGCCGATTGCTTTTTTTTTTTTTTTTTTTTTTTTCTTTCAATAATCAAAAGTTACACTGTCTCTCTCTAAGTGCTAGAAGCTATAATAAATTTTGGTAAAATAAATTTTTAATTAAAATTTTCAATATTTTAATTGAAAACAAAGCATAGATTTGATATCTATCGTCATTGGCGATTTTTGTATTTGGCGATCGAAAACGTAATACGAAAATCTGTATATTATCGTAGTAAATACGAGATGTATGTGTTTACTTCAATTACCCTACTACCGTAGGTAGTGGAAGTATTGTATAGGTTTTGGCAATTGGTCAGTGTGTGTGTATATGTGCACGTGTGTGTGTAATCTTCTGGCTGTCATATCTCCAAAACTAATAAAAATAGAACTACTAAACTTCACAAGTGATTCAGGTCTGGTGTACAGATAAATTTTCCAAATTTTCGTGAAAATTGAAAAACCGGAATTGGGTCATTGAAAACCAGAAATGGGACCCTAAGCCCATATTCAAAAACACCTCTAATGATTTTCTTCAAAGTTGCTATATAAATAATATATTAGATGCCCTTTCGATTGAAAAGTTGCTTAGTTCAGGAAAATTGATAGGCGTCCTGTATAAACAGCTCAATTTCAGACTTCGCAAGTGCGTTCCTTTAAAAACGCCTGTACGGATTTTTTTCAAACTCGCCATGTTAACTTCCTATTAAATATCCTTTTGTATGTAATTATTGTTTTTAGGTCAATAATTGAGTATGTTAAGTTTTGGTAAAAGTTGGTATCTCAAAAACGGCTCTAACGTATTCTTGAAAATTTTTTCTTTAATCCAATTTAGATAACCTTTCTCAAGTATTACGTGCTTATTACAGGAATATTAACGGTCATCCTGATAAGTAGTTCAGTTTTAGATCTCGGAAATTCGTGTTTAAAAAAATAACTATCTATTTTTTCCCCCTTATTTTTTAACTCGCTATGCAAACTCTGTTGTATGTGTCTTTATACGTGTATCAAGTTTCTCTTACTCGAAAATCTCAAAAAATGCAAGTAATATCTCCAAAATATTGTATATATTACGTGTAATAGTGGGTAATGGAAGTCGTGTGGTTGTTCCACACCTGATTCTGTAATAGTATATAGTGTACGAATATTGTTTCATATTATTGATTTCTCCTTTAATATACATTATTAAAATAACCATCAATTATGGAAAAAATTAAATATATTTGCGAAATGAAAAAATAAATAATAATTAAAGCTATTATGACGTCAATTTTATCAAAAACATTTTCATGTCATAGGTTTATTTTTCAATATTTTTTATACATGAGTAAAGAAATGTTTCTTTTTATGAAATAAATAAATAAATAGCATTAAGTAAAAATTGCCTACATTTAACAACTAATTAAAAAAAATAATTGTAAAATTATATTTTGACTTTCCAGTTAATAATATTGCCTGACTATAGCATATAAACTGATATATTTCTTGATTTTTTACATATCAATCCATCTTTAACTAAAATTTGTTCATCAGTGCGAAGCCGGACGGGTCAGCTAGTAAAAAAATAAAGCCAAATTCAAAATCCTTTATAAATGACTCATATAACTCAAATATACTTATATAACTCGTTATAACTCTTATATAAACTCATCTTCTAATTTCTCATTGATCATTTTTTTAACATTACAGAATTAGACATTTCTATGATATATTTCATATTTCTAATTAAGGCAAGAAAAACATTCATCACATAAAACTCTTACAGAGAATCGAGTGCATTTTATCTTTCATTTTTCTAAGAAATAGGAAAGAAAGAATTAAAAATTAAAGCTGTAGGATATTTTTCAAATAATAATAAAAATAATATACTTTTGGTAGTTTTCCACATCATATTTTTTTTTTTTTTTTTTTTTCAGGGCGCAAATCTCACCAAGCAAACTTTATTATCGGCAACAATTGATTAATGAATTAAAAGTTAAGTTGTAACTTAGATTTATTTATTATTATTATTATTTATTTAAAGTTAATTTATATACGTTGTTATGGATTTGATAAAATAACGAAGTGTTTTGAAAACAATAATTATTTCTTAGGTGTTTAATGATTAGCGTCGGTTGTATAATTTTTAGAGGCTTTATCGCCTGCGTCGGCGAAGTGGAAAAATCACCAACTTTTTTATATTTCATATATTTTCGAATGTGTAAAATTATTACCAAGTTGCGAATAATAGAAATATATATAGAATATTATATACGGACCTAAAATAACTTAAAAAAATTGAATAATAAAAAGTATAGGCATTAGAAATAATCTAGTGTATCACTCATACGACTTTCTCTTACCCTGAAATTTAAAACTGTACATATAAGTTGGAGATTAAGATAACGAGAACCTATGCTAAAATAATTCAAATTAGGCTTCGGAAGAGTTTTATATAACTCGTTCTGTGTGAGGGGGGCCAACGCCCCCTCAACCCCCCCCCCCGTTTCATTAATGCACCTACATTTATTTAGAATTCAAATCTGTTATTAAAATTAAAAGTTCACTTAAAATTATTCAGACAATTTTCACACGCAACATTCCTTAAAATTTAACAAACTTTTCCAGCAACAAACTTATTTTAAATTGAAAATATAACTTTTTTATCTCCTAAAACTATTCGTTTTTACTCTAAGAGAGACAAAAATCAAATGTTAAAAACTTGTCTTCGAGGAACAAGAAGCCTCAAAACGTGTACATATACAAAAAACAAGCGATGAATATTTATCTTTAAAACATGTACTATTTACATGAGGAATTCATTTCAGTTCCTGAACAAACTTCCAGGACATAGCAAAATATTATAGTAAAGCACTTCCACAAACAATAAAAAAGAATGTTATCTCTTAAATATATACAGCTATGCATATCTTTTGAAGATTATGTAAAGACCAAATGGTGCACCTAAATATATTCCTTTAGTAATAACACACGGCACAACCTGAAATACACTTCCATCAATTTACAGCTATTGTTGCACTATAATCTAGTTCCTTTGTGTAGCCTTGTAAATGAAGAGTGAATGATTTCCCTGCCATATTCTACATGAGGCATGTTTTTACGAATATGATATATATATATATATATATATATATATATAAATTTCATTTGGTGTAGCGCAGTCTATAGATGTTAAACTCTGCTTAACTGCAATTTCCCCCATAGACGTAATGTATATCAATTATCTTGGGTGTCCCGGTACACGAACAATTTGCTTCATCTCAAAGTAAAGCTTAGTGTAGCCTTCCTATATGATACACATTTAGAATACCATATTTGGACTTTCTGATGCTATTTTTTCTTGATATATGCTGATAAATAACAGACACACAGACACACACACACACAAAAAGAAAAAAAAACGCTAATTACCGCTAATTTAGAATTCAGGGGACCTCAAAACGTGTAAATATAACAAAAACTCGCTTTTAAAAATTTGACCCAAAAACAATACTTTCTCTACCTCAAGGGTAAGAGAAAGTAAAAAGAATGCAGTCCCTTAAATATTTGCAGCCCTGTATATCTTTTGAAGATTATGTACAAACCACCTAGTGCACCTAAATATAATCCCATAGTAATAATATACGTCACAACCTGAAATGCACTTCCATCAATTTTCAGCTATTGTCGCAATATAATCTAGTTTTTTGTGTGGCCCTGTAAATAAACAGTGAATGATTTCCCTGCCATATTCTACATGATACATGTTTCTCTTCATATAAAATATATATTAGGGTGGATCGAAAAACGCTTTTTATCTCCAATACAATTCTAATAGCCCGGAAAACTTGCGCATAGGCATCATTATAAATGAAAAAATATTAAAAAAATTCTTTTTCAAAATTTGAAATCGCGCAGAAGGCCTAAAGTTACCAAAAAAGTCAAAATACCGGTAAATTAAAAAAAAAAAAATGCAAAAATTACAAAAAAATACATTTCTTGTTCTAATAGTGAAAAAAGTGTTTTTAAGAGTGCCCTTAATGCATACAAAATATAATTAGACCCATTCTTGTTTTACTGAATTCGCGCAAAAGGCCTAAAGTTGTGGGTTGTATCGTAAAAAACGATATTTCATGGTTTTTGACGATTTTTAAGCATGTGCCAAAACCCATAAAAGTTTTATTTTTAATTTGTAATAGTGTAAAAACCATTCAAAATAGTTTTCCCAATCCATAAATAATACTTTCAGACCTGTTATTCCTTAATTGTATTCGCGCAAAAGGTCTAAATTATAGTATAAGTTAAGTTATAGAGTCCCGTAAAAACGCCGTTTTCCATATCTCATGAGTGTTTATTTAACACATTAAGGTTTGTAATAAGACACTAACAAGTGGAAGTGATTTACAAAAAATGTATTAGTCAAACATATCATATTGCAGCTCTCAGCTCATTTCAACATTTAATCTGTGCTGAAATGGTCCAGGACTCACGGCGAGGACGTAGCTGCAAGGCGAGTCCCACCTCCACCCTACCCAACCAACCAACCAGGGTGAATTTTATTTACAATATTTACAGTAACTATTTACTTTGTACAATGCATATATGTTCGTTGTAGGCAAAAGGTTATTTAAGTAGAAGCCCCTTTGAATTCTGACTTTGAATTAAATGTGGGCATCAGCTGTCTTGATTTTAAAGTCGCTCTAATATAACCATCGCGATTTTCATGCCCGCACACTTTTTATGCTGCTTCTGTAACCAGTTTTACACACCTCAACTGACTGGGTGTGGCATGGGAATTTAAAGTAGTTAAACTCTGGTAGCGCTTTGTCTTTCAATAAAGAAGCAATGTATTCAGTTGGCATCTTGGACAGTAGTGGCGGACATTTTAACGAGTTACCTTATAGGCATTTGTTTGATCACTTGGATGGAACGACAACAGTACCAGCATCATTTAGCTGTCCAGTTGGAAAACAACTCCCTGGATGTGAGAAACTCCCTGTTGTAGATTTTGAGCCGATACAATCAGAAGTCATTGATATCACTAAAAACGATCTGAGCAAAGATCAGAAGTATCACCTAGACATTCTCAAAGCGGTCAACACAGGAATCTGTAATCCAGAATTGGCTGCTAGGGATCCTGGACGCATCAGCCACTCTCGTTGGCTAACCTGTGCTAACCGGGTTTTAAGATTGTATATATCCCAAACTAGTCCAACAATTGAGTTACAGACTCTTTCAAATTACATAGTGAAGTCATATGCACCTGTTTGGTTTGATATAAAGAAAAACTACACTGTGAAAGATGGACCGAAGCATATTTTAGGTAGTTCAAACAACCAGGCATCTACCGGACAATATCAAGCAAATCATTGATCCAGTAATTCAAAGGAACGCATTCTTCTGCCACCCTGAAAATATGATGTCTGCTATGATAATGGATGAGAGACCACACATTAGAGAACTTGGCTACAGGATGATCCTGAAATCCAAAAATGAGCCATCAGCTGAAGGTTATGTAAGAGACTTCAAAATAGCTTCAATAAATTTTAGTGCAAACGATTATACCGGGCTAATTGATTGGTCAATCTGCAAATTAACACCGCCGCCACTACTGTCCAAGATGCCAACTGAATACATTGCTTCTTTATTGAAAGACAAAGCGCTACCAGAGTTTAAATACCTCAAATTACCATGCTACACCCAGTCAGTTGAGGTGTGTAAAACTAGTTACAGAAGCAGCAGAAGCGGGCATAAAAATCGCGATGGTTATATTAGAGCTACTTTAAAATCAAAACAGCTGATGCCCACATTTAATTCAAAGTCAGAATTCAAAGGGGCTTCTACTTAAATAACCTTTTGCATACAACGAACATATATGCATTGTACAAAGTAAATAGTTACTGTAAATATTGTAAATAAAATTCACCCTGGTTGGTTGGTTGGGTAGGGTGGAGGTGGGACTCGCCTTGCAGCCACGTCCTCGCCGTGAGTCCTGGGCCCTTTCAGCACAGATTAAATGTTGAAATGAGCTGAGAGCTGCAATATGAAATGTTTGGCTAATACATTTTTTGTTAATCACTTGTTAGAGTTTTATTACAAACCTTAATGTGTTAAATAAACACTCATCAGATATGGAAAACGGCGTTTTTACGGGACTCTATAACTTAACTTATACTATAATTTAGACCTTTTGCGCGAATACAGTTAAGGAATAACAGGTCTGAAAGTATTATTTCTAGATTGGGAAAACTATTTTGAATGGTTTTTACACTATTACAAATTACAAATAAAACTTTTATGGGTTTTGGCACATGTTTAAAAATCGTCGAAAATCATGAAATATCGTTTTTTTACGATACAACCCGCAAATTTAGGCCTTTTGCGCGAATTCAGTAAAAAAAAATGGGTCTAATTATATTTTGTATGCATTAAGGACACTCTTAAAAACACTTTTTTCACTATTAGAACAAAAAATGTATTTTTTTGTAATTTTTACATTTTTTTAAAATTTACCGGTATTTTGACTTTTTTGGTAACTTTAGGCCTTCTGCGCGATTTCAAATTTTGAAAAAGAATTTTTTAAATATTTTTTCATTTAAAATGACGCCTATGCGCAAGTTTTCCGCGCTATTACAATTGTATTGCAGAAAAAACGCGTTTTTCGATCCACCCTAATATATATATTCATTTCATTTGGTTTAGTGCAGTCTATAGATGGTAAACTCTAATTACCTTTAATTTTCCCCATACACGTAATGTATTTGAATACTCTTGAGTGTCCCTGTACACAAACCATTTGCTTCATCTCAACGAAAAGCTTAGTATTGCGTACCTATATGATACACATTTAGAATACCAAGTTTGGACTTTCTGGTGCTATTTGTTCTTGAGATATGCTGATAATAGACAGGCAGACACAGAGACAGACACAACTACACACCAACCCCGAAAACATGATTTTTGAATTCATGGGACTTCAAAACGTGTAAATGAAACAAAAATTCAATTTTGAACATTTGACCCCAAAACAATACTTTCTCTACCTTATGGGTAAGAGAAAGTAAAAATATGTGCTTTTTTTTTTTTTCCCGTTCTTTTTCATTTTTTTTTTTTTTTTAACAAGCCGTTATACTAAATATTTCATCGCCAAATAGTGTCCAAAATTTAAAAGTTGCCAAAGGGATCATATACTAAAGCTCTAACGCAAAATTAGCTCTATATTGCGTAAATCTTCCTTCTCTTGGGAAAAACAAAATCTGAATTTTAGTATACTAATTCATTAAATATTATGTATTTCTATTATTTGACGTTCAGTATGTGGATGTTTATAACAGTTTTCTGTTTTTGTCTTGTGTTATGCTCTGTTAATATTCCTATTCATTAAAAGCCAAAGCAGCTAATAGGAAGGCAGAGTTACGCAGGAGTTTATAACACTTCTCTGCAAAAAATAATTTTTTTTTCGAGTTCGGATACCATTCTTGCTGATTCTCATGTAAAATGACCTCCTAAATCCGAATGTGACTCCCATTTTCCCCAGACATCCACCATTTTCTAGATACACAACATCGTCTCTCAATTTCTTTCCCTGTTCGATAATTTTATGACCATGAATTTGATTTGAAGAATGAAAAATAATTAATTTAACACCTAAAAACCAAAAATATATAATGTTTAAAAAATATTATTAATAACAGATTAAAAAAAAATTATGATATGTAATGCATAATTTCAGTGGCAAATCCCCCCAAAATTTTTCCCTTGTCGCAAATGTCCATGTTTTAGAATTTTCCAACTCTGTAGCCACTCAGAAGATATTTAACGGTAACAATTTCCTCCTCCCTCCTAAAAATCAAATAATCACCGAAAAATAATGTAAATAGGGGGTCATTCCCAAAAAATGGTGGCTGATAGGGCATAATGGGTCTCATATTCGGATTCAGGAGGTCATTTTACATAAGAATATGCTGAAATGGTGTCATACGCAATTTTCTTGCGGAGCAGTGTAATTGAAGTGAGTCAGGATGAGGTGAAGCCTTCCTCGGGGGTTGTTGAGCAGAGCTAGCAGGTGGCAGAGCCCCCTAGTTTAAAATATATAAAGCTGCAAGTTTGTAACTGTACCTTCCTGGATTACTAAATTTTATGAAAAATTGTTATACACACACACACACACATATATATATATATATATATATTAGTAGGCTTTGCGCACTTCGCTTGTCACTATATTTAAATGAATTAAAAATAGAATCACTACTTTTTATACCGTTCTACATTTTAAAACTAAAAAGAAAATCCATTCAAATTGCTTAAAAACTTTGCTTTGGACCCTCGCTGCCTTCCTCACCACAACGTCTTGATACTGGTTAATTTAATTTATTTTATAGAGATGTCAATAATAAAGTAAAAACTGCATTAGTCATTTTCTTTCTAATAATAAACAGAACGGAAATCGCATGATATTTTACATAGAGACATTTTGCATAGTTAGACAATTAAAAAAAAATATTTTCCATTTTTTCTCTCTCGCATTAAAATATATATGTATACATATAAATAAATAAAGCAAAGAGTTTGTCGGGAACACATACGGGTGGGCCACTCCAATTTTTGATTAGACTAAATTTAACTAATTTGATGATGAAATTTGGCTATTTTCTTTTTTTCTTTTTTTTTTTTTTTTTTTTTAGTAAAAACTGATGAATTTTTTAAATAGATGTTATACTTTTTAAAAGAGCTCTAAAAATTGTTCATATTTGTCAATTTATTAAAGATATTAAGTTTCAAGGTTTTCTTTTAATTAATTAAAATAGGAAAATAAATATTAGTAATAATTTAATAGTTGCCAAAATAAATAAATAAATAAATACACAATAAATAAATAAATAAATACGAGTTCATTTTATTTCGACACAAAAATAAATAGATTTAATTAAACGCAAACATTAAAAAACTGTAAAAAAAAAAATTAATTATGCATCTCACAAAAATTGACGTAATTATCACTTTAAAATTTTCTACACATCTAAAATGCTAATGCAGTTCTATAGCTGTAAGATTCAACAGAAAATTTAAAAACAGGGCATATAAAAAGTTGTTTTTTTTTTTTTTTTTTTTTTTTTTAATGTTAAAATTATTTATAATTTTGTTGTCATTTGGGCGATGAGTTGATATGGGTATCGCAAATGCATAAGTAAACATATTGGCGAGAAGCGTCTGAGCTAAAAAGATTCCGAACAAGAATAAATGAAGATTTCAGACCAATTTTTTTATAGTACAAAGAACTAATAAAAACTTTATTTAACCAAATTTATCCAAATAAGAATTTAGAGCCGAAAATTTCTTTATACAGAACGTTTTTGGTTTTAAACATTTTTGCGTTTCTTAATTAGATGCAAATGCAAATATTTGTTTTCTAATATATTGTAATACTAGCAGGCTTTGCCCGCTTCGCTGGACACTATACTTAAATTAATTATAAAAAAAAAAAAAAATCTATATTTTTTATACTCTTCCACAAATTAAAACTAAAAAGAAAATACATTGAAATTGCTTAAAACTTCGCTTCGGGCCAGCGCTGACTTCGGCAGAGACTTATTCCCCGCAACGTCTTGGTACTGGATAATTTAATTTAATTTAATTTATAGAGATGTCATTAATACAGGAAAAACTGCGTTAGTCATTTTCTTTTTGATAATAAACAGAACGGAAAGCTCATAATATTGTACATGGAGATATTTTGTATAATTACACCAATTAAAAAAAAATAATAATAATACTTTTCCTTTTTTTTCCCACTCGCATTACAAAAATATTTTTAATAAAATTGAGAAAATTGTGCAAAAACTTTGAAACAGCTTGGACATCTCTGCGGAATTCAAAATTTGGCACTGAAGTAGCTCGGACAATTCTCGCCAAAATGTTTACTTGTGCATTTGCGATACCCATATCAACTCCTAGCTGAAATGACAACAAAATTATAAATAATTATACGATTAAAAAAAGAAAAATTATATACGATATTTTAAAATTTTCTGCTGAATCTTATAGCTGTGGAACTACATTAGCACTTTATCAACTTGTAGAAAATTTTAAAATGATATTAACCTCATTGTTTGTGAGATGCATAATTTAATTTTTTACAATATTTTAATGTTCAAGTTTAATTAAATGTATTTATTTTTATTTCGAAAGGAAATGAACTCGTTTTTTTTTTTTTTTTTTTTTTTTTTTTTTAACTATTAAATTATAGCTAACATTTATTTTCATATTTTAATTAATTAAAATAAATCTTTGCAACGTAATATTTCCAATAATTTGACGTATATAGTGTCCACACAAAAAGTGAACAGTTTTTAAAGCTCTTTTAAAAAGTAAGATAATTCCGGGTGAGTTGCTCCACCGGTAGAGATGCCCCACTTAATGTAATTTCGAAACACAAAGCTAGATGGATCTGCAAGTCCGATTATTATTTCAGATAGATGTTGAATGGTGTGTTGTGAAAGTTATGTGAACTTATTTCTTTGTGTTCTGCTGTCACAACAATATTTCAAGTAAGTACCATGTTTTTCCTACTCTGTTATGAGAGTGATGTTGCATTGTAAGGATGGCACTAGTTAATAAAAATGGATTTTTTTTTATATATAAGCTTAAAAACCTGTAGTAAAAAGTTGATCAGTCGACTTCAGCCATTGTGCCTCCATTTTTGCTGTATTTTACACTGGACAGTTGCCGGGGCATCTCTCCCATACCAAAAGGATAGACGCCCCAGATTATAATCGGTTGAGATGCCCCACATACATTTTCAGGGAGAAAAGTCTTTTAATTGTTTTTATTTTAAACTAATATTTTTAAAATCCTATTGTTTTTATAAAATGCGTAGTATTTGTAAATTGTTAAATTTTTCAACTTAAAAATATTTTTTGAAACTATAAATTTCGATTAAAATTCATCAAATAAAATTCAAATTCGTGTGATCGCTAGATGTGGCAACTCAAAACGAAATCACAAAAATGCAAATTGAATCCAAATAAGAAAGCAAAAAACATTCAGGTATGTCAGACTGACCTTTAGCATTTAAACTATAACGTAAACAATCTTGGGCGCTAACGAGACTGTAGGTGGGCGGTTAATTGTTCCGGTGAGTGTATATTATTGCATTTGTTCATGCAGTTGTTCAGTGCTTCTTGTTTGTTTCAGGAAAAATTCCTACAGTGTATGGAATTCCTTCTCGGACACTTCGTCGTCGAAGAAAAACAGATATAATACCAAAACAAGCTCTTTGGGTCCACAAGGAGTGTTTGGAGTTGAAAACGAAAAAATTCTCATCAAGCACATCCAACGTTTAGAAAAATGTGGATTTGCAACTGACAGAGAGATAATTAAGACACTTGCATTTCAGTTTGCTGAAAAACTAGGTCTCAAGCATCGATTTAATTTAGAAGAAAGAATGGCTGGATACGCCTGGCTGTCATCATTTCTTAGGAGAAACCCAGAACTAAGTATTAGACAAACCCAGGGGCTCTCTTTAGCAAGGGGGGAAGGCACACCTATCAAAAATAGGTGAGGTCCACCCGGATGTGTTCCCGACAAATTCTTTGCTTTATTAATAATAATAATGACCATCTTCTGTCAGGAACGATTCCGGTTTAGACCGCTTCAAAACAGAGACTTTTGGTAGCTATTTTTTTCCTTAGAAAAGCTATGTATTTTTATTTTTATTTTTTTTTTTTTTTTATTAATCTGCATAAATATTACACCCTTAGAAATATCTTTCCAAACTGAACATTTTTTGTTCTTGCACTTTTCCCTTAATCTCAATATGTAAAAAGATTTCAACGAAAGTTTATAACTACCATTGCAATTCTAAAATACCCATGGGGGATAAAATTAAAATGTAATATAAAATTCAATCATAAAAATTATGGGCTAATAGTTATTACATCATTTTCTTGCAATCATGATAATGTACTTATCTGATATAAACAAACAGTTGATTGTGACGACATATTTATCAAATTAGTTAAAATATATAAGGAACCTAAGGTATATAATAATATACATTATATAAAAATATATACAACCTTATATAAGGTATAAAACCTTATATAAACCTTAATAAAACCTTATATAAGTTATATACCTTATATACCTTATATAAAAATATATAAGGTACCTACAAATGAGGTATCTAAGGTTACTTCGTTACAAATATGGAACCTTTCATTTGATACCTTATTTGCAACGAAGTTTTTATTATGTATTTTAGAATTAATTAAAATATGAAAATAATTTCAAAATTGGACATTTAAATTTATGATTGTTGCCAAAAAAATTTACCAGTTATTGTTATATATATATATATATATATATATATATATTTTTTTTTTTTTTTTTTTGAGAGGGGGGGGGGGCATAAGATGAAATCAACGAGATATATAATGAAATAATGTTTTCACGCAAAAAATTTAAAAATATTAAATTTGCCCATGCATATAAAAATTACTATTAAAACGAGTCGACGGAGGAAGCGAAATAAGTACTGAGTTATATTACGATAAATATGATATATAATATATGTTATATTAGACTTATCGTCCTGGGTTAGTAGGTATTTTCGTTAAAAGAAATAGTTTGTTCGTTCGGTGCAACTTGCACATTAGTCCCGTCGGGTACAACTTGCACATTAGTCCCCTTTAAATATAGTGTCCAGCGAAGCATGCAAAGCATTCGTTCATTCACTACCTTAATTGATTTCACATTCCGACATTTTTGACGGAGTTATATACTAGTTTATATAGATTTGTTTTCTAAAATATTTGCACAGATGCAAATGCAAATGAGCTATTAAAGGAACGGATAAATTCTAGAAAGTTTTTGCTCTCGGGAATTTCGTTTCAAAGCAGTTGTTGAAAGTAGTCAGTAGTGCTGGACGATATCAGAAATTAAATATCGCGATATATCACCAAGTTAATATCGATATTATGTGATATATTGCGATATTTCTTTCAAGATAGGAAAAAATAGATATTTGTTATTTTTTAAAGACATATGCACACGAATTTTAAAGTATACAAGTATAAAGTGTTTTCCATGTATTTTCTGGTATATTACTACCATAACTTTATCATAAAAAAAAAAAAAAAATGCATAAAAAGTGAATCAATATTTTGTGTTTCTTATAACTTATACTGTTGCTTTTTAGTATACCTCTGTATAGTTTGTCCTCTATTCTTCCCATTTTAAGCTTTAATTATTTTAAAATCATATTTTAACACAGCTAATATGCGATCTGTGTTTTATTTGTACCAAGCATATCAAAATTCATAATTCTACTAAAAATAAAGCTTAATAAAAATTGTCTTAAGATGTAGGTATTAAATAAAAAGGAAAATCATTCTAAATAGTTAAGAATTGCCATTGGATACACCTTTTTTGGTCGTAGAGAGTAATATTTTTTACTTAAAACTCTTATATGCATCCTAAATGTCAGTTACTTGTCATTTTTATTTTTGTATCTGCTTACCAAATCATTACAATATTTTTTAAATGTATATGTGTTCAATTCACATTCGTAATAGTTTCATTATATATATATATATATATATATACATTGTCAGTATAAAAATTATATTATTTAAAGAAAATTATGTTAAAGTTTCATTTTGTTACTTAAAGTAACTCATTTTGCAATTACGTGTACGGCTTAAAAAAAAAAAAAAAAAGAAAGAAAGAAAGAAAGAAAAGGAAAGAGAAAAAATAAATGCTACATAAAAAAGTAATAAACTATCCAATATTATATAATTTAATAAAGAAACTGTCACTGTAAAATTACTGAAGATAAAACTTTATTTTACATCAGTCAGATAGCACCCTTTCTCCCTTCCCATGTTTTCCAATGGGATTTTTGTCGCGTCGTTTTATAAAAGTATTTTATTAAAAAATGAACTTTTTCGAATTCTGTTTTTTTTTAATATTACTCTTTGAACAGGTCGTCTTTTAGCTTAGTGAACAATTTTTCGAAAAAATAAATTTAAATATTTTACTTAGAGATCCACACTTAGAGTCTTAATTAAGAGACTTAATTTACTTATTGAAATAAAATATTTAAATTATTTTTTTCGAAAAATTGTTCACCAAGCTAAAAGGCGACCCGTTCAAAGAGTAATATTCAAAAAACAGAATTCGAAAAACTTCATTTTTGAATGAGATATTTTTATAAAACGAAGCAACGAAAATCCCATTCGATAACATGGGAAAGGAGAAAGGGACTGATGTACAACCCAAACAGTGATGCCAGATGGTCGAAAATTATTTCCCCAAACAGGTCTTCAAATTTCCCCAATTCAGGAGGTTCTTTTCGAAAAAATCCCCAATTTGATTTCTACTAAAAAAGGGGAAATAAAAATTTTTTCAAAAAAAATATCAAGCAGATTTTTGTGTGATAAAAATTCAGATTTTTCCCCAAAAGAAGGCAATTAAAAAAAAAAAAAATCCCCAAATACCAATAAAGATATTGAAAGTCTCCAGTCGTAGGGATAAATCGTTACGTTATCAACATTGACAGAGTTGAAGAACTCCCCAGATTTGTCCCCAAAAATTTTAGAATTCCCCAAAAAAGTCCCCACAAACATTTGGTCCAAAAGCCTCAAAAATCCCCAAAATGGGGACAAAATCCCCAATCTGGCATCACTGAGCCCAAAGCGAGTCAAACACATGTCGCATCTTATTGGCCAGAAGATATGGATACTTTGAAATAAACCAATATCAATGAACCAATAGCAGGAAATGAGCTAAAAGAAAAGATATCGTTTTCATTCGTCATACTCATAATAAGCGTTTGTTTTTATATCGCCGGTCTGCGGTATTACACCTACGATCCACGAGCGATGATGTGCAATATTATCAAAGAACTTATACTAACGGTAGCATAAATTCTTTCATATTATCGTTTAGAGCCAGGGAAATGCATGAATGTAGAATGAGAAGTCAATATACTCTAAGAAGTCGATATACTATGGGAAGTCGATATACTGTGATAGTTTAATTTTCCTGATGAATATCATTGACTTTTTGTTTTTGGACAGTGATATTTTCAAGAAAGTAGATACATTGCGGTATGGAAAGAGAGGATTGGAGAGGAAGGATTGTTTGGGGTTGGGAGTTTTAGTCAGTGAGTAATAGCAGGGGAAAAAGGGGGTTGCATTAGTATAAGCTATTCAGGTCTCTTTTTTTTTTTCGGGCTTTGCTTGGCGCGCGGTGATGCAGGTTTGTGGCGCGCACAAGAGGTTGCGTCACTTCCGCTAGCCAAACGGTTTGTTTGTTTTTTTAGAAAACACTGTGAATAAGCTATTCGGCGTTCTCTTTATTCCGAGCGTGGTGACTGGTGATAGGTGCTAGTGAGGAACATTATTTATCGGCGCTTCGAGCGATCGCTGAGTTTGCGCTAAAGAAATATCGTTAGAGGGATAAATCAGCAGAGCTAGATCTTTAATATCGTTATTGCGATATTTAAAAAATATTGATACTTGGGGATATATTGATAAATACTCCAGCCCTAGTAGTCAGGGTATGGCGATACTTTGATTTGAACCTTTTGACAGACAGCATCGTGATGATTCGTCTCTCGTGTGTCTCGTTATTTTATCTTCAAAATTTATTGAATTGCAATGCTTGCAGATCTTGTTAAGGAGCCCCAAGTACGACTCTTGTGCAAAGTTTTCGTTCTTCCTTACGTTTTCTGCTTCGCTCCTAAACCTTTCAGCTGCAGTAAGCCTCCTCTGATTGCGACCTTCACGTTGAACGTATTGTGTTCTTCTGTTTTGTAATCTGTTTTCTCTTTCCATTGACAACTCCCGTTGGATTCGAGCTGCATGACGTTGGCGATCTTGATGATTCGTCCCAGCATCCCGTAGTTCAGGACTTTCATTTGAGCGGCGAAGTGCCATCCTCGATCTATTTTCAGACTTCTTTAGCTCCTGATCTCTGGCCTCCATCCGTTTCTCTAATCGAACTTCTTTTTCTTTAGAAGCTTCCATTTGTCCCTTTAACCCTTTGCGGCGCAAGACAATTTGAAACATTTAAATTATACTGTCACCGGAATTCATGACCTAAATTAAACTAAAAGTAATTTTAAATTTTAAGGTTTAAAAAACCGGCCTTTTCTCATATGTTATAAACTTGAATTTTTGCTAAAAAATTTCCGGGATGAATTTTTGTAGCTGGATCTTAAAGTTTGCATCCTCGCAGCGAGGACAGCGCGCGTTAAGGGGTTAAACGTCTACGTGCGTTGTTTCTGGCTAGTGTATTTTGATCTTCGTCTTAGCCGCTAGGATCCATCTGATCCAAGATAGAGAATTAGAGAGAGCAAACAAAATATATCCATACTCTACAAATCAATTCGTCTTTAACAGGTTTATTTTTCAGTGTGGATATATTTAAAATGGGAGCTCGTATTAAAACCAAAGTCGCAGGTGTACAACTAGATATCATGACAGTCACAAGTATAAATTTGTAACATTCTGTGATCTTTCGTTTTTGAGTTGTGATACACGCATATGTACATACAGACGTCACAAAAAATCGTATAAAATCATATCACTGCAAAAAATACCTGTAAAATTGACTGTAAAATCCTATAACTGTCAACGGGAAAATCTGTAGATCAAAAGTACATTTTAAAACCATAAACTTGTATCACTGACCTATATTTTACGGGAAAATCCTATAAATCAATCAAATTTTCCGTTAAAAGTACAGTTTTGTTCCATATATATGACGGAGAAATACAGGCACCCCAGTTGCCAGTTTTTTCCCGTGCTTTTAGAGGTTTATTTTTTCAGTGTAGGTGGGTTATGGGAACTAAAATGGGAGCTCATATTAAAACCAAAGTTGCAGGTGTCACAAGCATAAATTTGTAACATTCTGCGATCATTCGTTTTTTAGCTGTGGGAGATATAAAATCTATTTCGGAAATTACAATACTTCCTTTTACTTTGTATAAGGAAGAAGAATGTTTTCCCCCTTAATTTTGCACACGTGGTTTCATTATATGAAATGTCATACTCGTAATATTAAATAATAATAATCTATATATTAATACGTGAAGCAAAAACTTTGTACCCCTTTTTACGAAAATTGCGCGGACGGAGGATTATGAAATTTCGCACACTTATAGTTTATATAGAGAAGAAGTGCAGAATGCAAATATTTTTTAAAAATACAACGACAAAGACGAGAAATTGGAACATTTGTGAAACGACAAAGGTGCAATTCAAAGCCTATATTATCGGGTTTTATTTCCAGATTAAAATTAGCATTTTCATTTTTTTATACTGTTGCCAAAATTTTGAAATTTCAATTAATAATAAAAAGTTAATATGTTAATAACAATAATAAAAGTTAATAACAATGAGTTATTTTTTAAATAGCCAGTTTCATCTGAAAGAGTTATCGCAGAATGCTAATATTTTTTAAAAACACACAAGCTTTGCATTATATATATACTAATTAATCAACTCAACTCAACTCAACTCATTCAATTTGTATAGATCAGTTTCTAAAGAAATCAACCTAAAATAAAAAAAAAAATAACGATTTTTTCTACTGACGATGAAAGTTTTTTTCTACTTTTATTATGCCTCGACATAGAACATTAACGGGTCGGATTGAGAGACAAAGAAGAAGGAATCTATATTTGCGGACACATAATAATAATAGTAATGAAAATACAAATAGTGTTAATATTATACAGAATGAAGAAGTGAATTTGACAGATAAATTTAAATGTGCACGAAATGTCATTCCAAAAGTTTTTTATAGTTATGATTGTGGATTAATGGATTTGGAATGCAGGTTTTGCAATGCGAAACATTTTGAATCTGAAGTCACTTTAGGTGACAGAACTGCATTCACTTCATGTTGTCATAAGGGTAAAGCAATATTACCGCCCTTAAGTCAAAATGAATATTTTAAATCATTGTATGATGGACTTATTTCAAATGAACCTTCAATAAAAAGTAAGTCAAAAAATTATTTTGAAAATATTCGCAAATACAATTCATCATTTGCTATGGTTAGCTCTTAGTCTTTGACAATAGAACCTTAATAATGTATAAACTTATAATTTTAATTAATTATGGTCGAATTTCGACCACTGGGCGACCACTAGTAATAATAATTAGATTTAGGAAATTAGATTTTAGGATTGTTTTGATATTGGTTTTGTATAATAACCCAGCTACTTACGTTATTTATAAAGCAATAAGAAAAACTATTTAATTATCACTATACACTACTTAGACATCAATACTACCAGATCTACCCGACGTTGCCCAGGTTGAAGTAGTGTTTATAGAATTTTTGAAATGAATGAAAAACTGAACAAAGATGTAAAATGAAAAGGGAAATGTATGAAAAACATTTCACGAAGTTTTTATTAAAAAATATTACAAATGAATAAATTAATAAATACAAAAGGCAAAGCTTTAGCCTGAGATCTGCTTGGCGACATTAAATACTTTTATTCATTTTTGCGACGAATTGAAATGGTTATCGCAATTGCGTTATTAAAGTCTATGGCGAGAAACTTCCTAGCTATTTTGGTGCCAAATTTCAAATTTTGCCAAAAGAATCCACAATACTAAAACTTTATCCTAAAAAAGTAAATAAATAAAAATAAATATTTGTTTTGATATATATATATAATCTTAATAAAATCCAAATTATAACTGTTTAAAATTAAGGTGAAAACATAGAAAAAATCCCCATAAGTTATACATCAAGTATCAATAAAAACGAAAAATTTTGGTACCTAATTAAATAATATTTTCAAAGTATTGCCCAATATCTAGTAATTTCTTATTTTCCAACGTCGAGTCTTATTTTAGACGGACGCATAGCTCGACGATCGTTTCAGGGCCCCGAGCCCAATCCCTTCCTAGTCAATTTTGACTTTTTATTTTTTCCGGTGCTAGCTTTTTTTTTTTTTTTTTTTTTTTGGCCACACACTTGATATTGTAAGTTCTTCTTTCGTTTTAATCTCGTGCTTATTTCTATGTATTTTATACTCTTCTTCCCCGTTTTCTTATTTAGTTTTAGACGTTTTTTCCTCATTTTCTAAATTCTAAAATGAGGTGGTCACAACCCACCCTCCCAACCACCGAGTCTTATACAAGGCGAGACGAATTAAACCCTCGACGATAGCTTCAGAGCCACAATCCCAATCCCATCCCGAGCTTCGAAGACATTTTCAAGTCAATTTTGACCTTTTATTCCTTCCGGTGTCAGCCTTTTTTTTTTTTTTTTTTTTTTTTTTACTCTTTTTCCCCATTTTTCAATGGATTTTCAGAATTTTTCCCACGTTTTCTACATTCTAAAGTGCGGCGGAGAAAAAAAAAATGTGTGTGGGGAAAAAAAATAATAAAATAAAAGTTACGTCTAACATCGCGAAGAATTAAAGATCAGAATTGATTAGAAAATGTGATTGAAGCTCGGAAAGGAATCGGGCTAGAGGCCCTCATGGTCTCGTACAGGTTTTGCTACGTCTCGCGTAGTATTTTCCATAAAAAATATTTCATTTTTCTTTCCAAACAATCATATTTTCTTTCTTTTATTTGTATGTAGTATATGCCAATGGAAAAAAAAAAAAAAAAAAAAAAAAAAGGAATCACAAATATTGTATTAAATTTCATTGTTTAACATAGTTTTTTTTTTTTTTTTTTTTTTTTGTAAAAGTTTTTAATTGTGCATGTTCTTTCATCGTAAAAACCTTTTTAGAAAAAAAATCAGTTCATTCAATTACTGATATCTCTATCAATGTTCATGATATTGAACTGGATTTTTTTTTTTTTTTATTAGGCACTTTACACTGTTGAGTATTAAACTATGTCGAAGTTATTTTGCTATAGTCTGCACATGCGCAGTGAAAAATTCTTTATTACAATTCTCCATATCTCTTAATTAAATATTAAATGTATTTGTTTTAAACTAAAGTACAGTTAGACCCCGTTTAACGCGGGGGATACGTTCCATCGAAGTAGAGCGTAATGCGAAACAGCGCTAAACGAGGCTATCTACAATTTCGGGGAATCCCCGTACTGCTGCGAGCAATTTCGGGGAATCCCCGGGTTGAAATAAAAGAGCGCTAAACGAAACAGTGCTAAATGAAACAGCGTTAAGCGGGGTCTTACTGTATAATGATTTAGGCATGTGTTGCCATGTTTTCTGAAAGTTTCATGAATTTTCGTAAAAACCTCTAGAATTATATGTTAAAAACTTGCAAACAATTTTTGCACATTTTAATAAAATATCAATAACTCGTTAAATCTTCGAGTTAGACTCACAAACCTCCACACATCTATATAAATAAAGCAAAGAGTTTGTCGGGAACACATCCAGGTGGACCACTTCTATTTTTTGTTGGTCTAGATTTAAATAATTTGGTGATAAAATTAATTTTTTGTGTGGACACTATTTATATCAAGTTATTAAAGATATTACGTTGCAAAGTTTTCTTTTAATTAATATAAATAGAAAAATAAATATTAGTCATAATTTAATAGTTGGAAAAAGAAAAAAAAAAAAAAAGTGTTCATTTTTTTCAACATAAAAATAAATGCATTTAATTAAACGTGAACATTAAAAAATTGTAAGAAATTAAATTATGCATCTCACAAAAATTGATGTCATTATCACTTTAAAATTTTTTACACTTTGATAAAGTGCTAATATAGCGTAGTGTGACGTCACCGACCGTCCATGGATGCAAGGAAAAAAATTTCCTATGTTAATCGCTCATTGGAGTTTTTGTAAAAAATTATTACAAATCGAGGACAATTATTTTCCGATTTTAATCCCCATATTTCGGTATAGATATGTATTAGTTATTGCATCATAATTTAAATCACTATTTCCAAGTCTTCCTCCTACTCTTAGCAGGCCTTCTCTGTCAATAAAAGGATGCAAATTGCTTACCTGACCTTTAGGACTTAATGTACCTGAATTTTTCAGAGAAACGATTTCTTTTCACTCTTCTTCTTGTAACATTTTTATCAAGACCTTTTCAGCGGTCTCTATCTCTTTAATATGCAAAGGACCTTTTTGTTCGATTTTATTTTTACAATTGCTGATGAACCTGTAAATAAAACTAAGAACACGGGCAAGTTTAGGATAACTGTGACTAATAGTAAGAAAGTCAGATAAGAAGGTACTATTTGTACTGATAAATGTTCTTTCACTTAAATGTTCTACTTTAGATTTAAGCTCTTTTTCATAGTCATTTACAATCGCAGACACTGGAATGTCTTCTTTGGGATATTCTGGCATAGTCAAGAATTTTGGGCCGTTGAACCATAAATCACACTGTACTAATTTATTTGGTCTATACCTCTGGATAACAAATCAGCTGGGTTGCTCTGTGATTGCACATGTCTCCATTGGTGCACATGGGATCCGGAATTTTCGCTCCCAGCATCTCGCCCCCGGTATTTCGCCCCCAGCATTTCGCCCCCGGGAAATTTCGCCCCCCGGAAATTTCGCCCCCGGAAATTTCGCCCCCGAGTGATGTAAAATATAAATGTAATTACAAATAAAAATATAAACATACATGCAGTATTTCCCAAAATATTACCATGTTTAAATTTACTGCGAATCTTCCTTGTTTGTTTGTGTGTACAGTACAATACTTGCAATCGATTTTTAACTAACTTCCCGACTAGTTAGACATTCGAAACTATCAGAAAAGTTCAGAACACAGTGACAATGCATTTTGTTTTTACTTTTAGATAAATGTTTTGGGTCCCTGCTGCCTTCGGCAGCGTTTATGTGATTCAACAGAAATTTTTTTAAGCTAACTTCCCGACCAGCTAGACATTTGAAACTTTCAAAATAGTTCAGAACACGGTGACAAAGTATTTTTTTAATACTTTTAGCCAAGTGTTCCGTGTCCCTGCTGCCATCGGTAGCATTACCAGTATAAACCTTGGAATCGACTTTTAACTAATTTCCCGATTAGGTAGACATTCGAAACTTTCAGAAAAGCTCAGAACACAGTGAAAATGCATTTTTTTAATATTTTTATCCAACTGTTTCGGGTCCCTGCTGCCTTCAGCAGCGTTTATATGATTCAACAGAAAATTTATTTAATTAACTTACCGCCTAGCTAGACATTTGAAACTTTCAGAATAGTTCAGAACATGGTGGCAATGCATTTTTTGAATACTTTTAGCCAACTGTTTCAGGTCCCTGCTGTCTTTGGGAGCGTTATATAATTCAACAGAAAATTTATTTTACTAATTTCTCGACTAGCTAGACATTTGAAACTTTTATAATAGCTCAAAAGACAATGACAATTTTTAAAAAAATACTTTTAGCTAATTATTTCGGGTCCCCGCTGTCTTCGGTACCATTTATACACTGCTGTTTGTAAAAAATGCAACACCAAGAAGAAATGAAAATATTTTAATGATATTTATTGGGTACATACATTATATTAAGAAGAACAACTGATTAAAATTTAAGAAAATTTGGAGTAACATGTACTGAGAAAACAGTACATAAAGCAGCTACCTCTGTGAGCAATAACAGCACTTATCTGTCTAGGCATTGAATCAAACAGCGATTGGATAACATGTACGAGTAAAGCACTTTATGAAGCTTCAACACGATGCTACAATTCACCGATCGTAGTTACTGGTGACTGGTGGGGGGGGGGCAGTCGCTTTTCAATGATTAAATAGTAATTTTCATTTGTGTGAGATCAGAAGAATACGCTGACCAGAGCAACGGTTGAACACATTCTGTATTATGAAAGGTCAGGACTATACAGGCAACTTGCGGTCGTGCATTATCCTGCTTAAATGTGGCGCTACAGATGTCTTGAATATAGAGAGGAGGTGCTAGCCTTAACTCACCAGAAATTTAATGGCTGCATTTCAGAGGGCCGGGAATGCGAACAAGAAGTAATCGAGACACGTATCCAATGTTACCCCATACCATCACTGCAAGTGATGGACAGTGTGACGATGGCGAATCCCAGATGGCATTGTGCATTATAGACAATGTCGTTAAATACGGATAAAGCAATCTTGATGCTGTAAACCGGATTGTGATTTGTCTGAAAGGCGATTTCACGCCATCCCTGCGTCCAGGTTCGTCATTAATCGCATATTAAAGGCGCCCGTATCAGTTATGCAGTTTTGAGAGTAATCAAAATTTTGGTAACCGCATACTGGGTCACCACCTGGAGTGAGTGATGGTAAGTGGTGCCACTGGATACACGTCTCGATCACCTCTTGTTTTGATTCCCGCCCCTCTGAATACCAGCCATTACATTTCTGACGAGTTAAGGCTCTTCACTCTGCCCTAAATTCAAGTTCTACGAAACGCAATACTTAAGCAGGACAATGCACGACAGCAAGTTGTAAGTATTGTCCGGATCATCCTTGATGCAGGATATGTTCGACTGTTTCTCTGGACAGTGCGTTTTCCTGATCTTGCACCAATGAAAATTACTGTTTAATTGTTGAAAAGCGACTCGCCCCCACCACTCACCAGTAACTACGATCGATTAATTGTGGCATCGTGTGGAAGCTTCATGACGTGCTTTACCCGTACATGTCATGCAATCGCTGTTTGATTCAATGCCTAGGCAGATAAGTGCAGTTATTGCTCACAGAGGTCGCTGCTTTATGTACTGTTTTCTCAGTACATATTACTCCAAATTTCCTGACATTTTAACCAATTGTTCTTCTTACTAAAATGCATGAGCCCAATAAATATCATTATGATATTCGCATTCCTTCATGGTGTTGCATTTTTTACAAACAGCAGTTTACGAATCAACAATCGTATAATTTTCCGACTAGCTAGAAATTCGAAATTTTTATAAAAGCTCATAATATGATGACTGATAAGTTTTTTAATACTTTTAACCAATTTTTTCGAGCTTCCGCTACCTTCTACATCGTTTATATGATTCAACAACCATGTTACTTCCCGACTAGCTAGACATTTGAGAGTTTCAGAATAGCTCAGAACACGGTGACAATGCATTTTTCGTTACTTTTAGCCAAATACTTCGGGTCCCCACTGCCTTCGGTGGCATTTATATGATTCAACAGAAAATTTAAAAACATGTTATAGAAAAAATTCGTTCTTTTTATCTTGTAATAATTTGTTGTATAAAAATATGAAGTTTATACAATATTGATATATGTTTTGATTTTAATCATAACAAGAGTTCACAAACAGCATGACGATAAAAATATGCGTGAATGAATATTGAATATATTCATTCACGCTAAAAAGATTTACTATTTCTTTTTTAACATCTTTCGTAAATTCTGGTCGTTTTTAACTTTCAATAAGCAAAATTACTCTGCTTCCCAATACCATCCGTGGAGGTCAAAGATGTTATGTCATGACTTCGGACCACCTTTAGGGGCGAGACCCAGACCGTCGCCAATTGCCCATTGCACAGCACTAGTGCGACATAAAAACCAACCAACCAACCAACCAACTCTGCTCCTCAAAGGGTTTAAGAACTGAGAATCGAAACTGAGGTTGTTTGCAATAGAGTACATTTTCAAAAGTAACTGTCAACTCTAATAGAGCATAGAAAGTTTAATTATGGGTTTATATTTATTATTTTACACTATTTATTAGTAATGGATCATATAATTAATTAAGTTGCATTAAGCCAAAATTAATAATGTTCGCTTACTAAGCATGTTTTCGTTTGTTTCTTAATTAGCAAACAATTCGTCTTTTACCGATACCATTGCCTGCTTTATCTACGGGCTGAATATTCATAAATAAAATCATTCGTCGACTAGAACATATTTCTATCTTAAAGAATCAAATTCGAAACGCTAAAATGTCGACAACTTTCGCAACAATAAAGTTACGAGCTCTGTCTGTGGGCTGAATATTCATTAAATAACGTGCATTTGTCGACAAGAACCTGCTTACGTCTTTACAAATTACTTTTTGCACGCAAAAATGTCTTCAACTTCATAATAATATCATTACGAGCTCTGTCATTACCTTCTTTTGAAATCTCTATAATGGTAGGTCATATTTAATGGATAAACCTTTGTATTCTTGTTCATTATTAATATAATTCTCCTAAATATCTCCAAAACGGAATATTATATAAAGTTCAAAAAGAGAGGTGCAGAACTAGATGTTATAAGAAACCCTTACACCAATTTGCAACGTTCTACGTTGAACCGTTATTGAGATATGCGAGACTTCCATTTTCCGCTGTCCCATTTCCGGTTTTTCAATTTTCCCCAAGTTTTGAAAAATTTATCTGTATACCAGACCTGTTTCAGTTCTAAAGTTTCGTATTTCTATTTTTGTTAACTTCAGAGATATGTTACCCAGAAGATTCTGCACATACATACACATACATACATATACATATACACAGACACACACACTTACCAACTGTCAGAAATAAACTACTTTTTTGGACTCAGGAGGCCTTAAAATGTATAAATCAGATGAAAACTCGATATCGAATTTTCGGACCGCACCTTAGAATGTAGAAAACGAGGGATAAAGGCTGAAAATGCATAGAAACAGGGGAAAAAAGAGTCAAAATTCCATAGAAAAAAGCATTGTATGAAAACAAAAAATCTCACAATGTAAAATGTCAAATGTGAAAAAAAAAAATCTTGCCTCTGTAACGAAAATTTCTTGCTTCTGTAATTTTATTTCCTTATTTATAAATAATGATCAAATCGATTAATAAATGAAACAAAGTAAAATATTATATGATAAATTAATAAAATTATTATGTGTGCACTTAAAATTTAATAAATAAATAAATAAATAATATTACTGCACACTTAAACTTTCTTTTAATTAACAGCAATAAAAAATTAATCGAACAATTTTTGCATTCAAAAACCTTATTTTAATTCATATATTTTATACTCAAATTAAAAGAGAAAATCGTGTGAATTCAATAGAAATATATCGAGAATCACTACAGGTATATTTATAATTTTATTTGTCATTACATATATATTTTCCACAACTCGGAGGCGAGACGCTGGGGGGCGAAATTTGCGAAATCCACTGTTCGGGGGCGAAATTTCCGGGGGTGAATTTTCCGGGGGCGAAATTTCCGGGGTGCGAGATTTCCCAGGGGCGAAATGCTGGGGGCGAGATGCTGGGGGCGAAATTTCCGTAAACCGGTGCACATCTGACATCTCTTGAATAGTTGTTACTCTATTTGCTACAAAGGTTTTAAGCTGGTGAGCCTCTTTCCGTATCCAACATAAAACGATCATAGAATCACTCCAGAAATAAAGGGAAGTTACGCTCAGCTTTAGTGCGATTTGTACTTTTTTCATTAGTTTCACTAGAAGAACTGCAGCACACAATTATAAGCGCGGAATAGTAACCTTTTTTATGGGCGCAACTCTGGATTTACTGACAATCATTTTTATTTTAAATTCTGCTTTCCTATTAGTTGATTTGGCATAAACAACTGCTCCATAGGCTAATTCTGAGCTATCTGGAAATCCATGTAATTATACAGCTACCGAATCTTCTATAACTATGCATTTGTCTTTCTTTATATCATTTATTACATGTAGATTTTCAGTTAAACAATTCCACTCTTTTTGAGTTTGAGCTGGTAAAGGGTCATTCCATTCGATCTTTAACAGCCACAATTTTTACATACAAATTTTTAAATTGAAAATGATGGGGCCTAATAAACCCAGTGGGTCAAATATATGTGCTATTGTTGATAGTACGCTTCTCTTCGTTTGTACATGTTAGTGGCTCGAGTGTTACCTTAAACTCAAAGTGATCGTCTTTGGGATTCCAACAGACTTGTAGTCGATTACAGAATCCTTAAACGATTACAATTACGATTATTTTTAATCTTCAAATGCCGATTACGAATACGTTTAGATTACGATTACAGTTTTGATTACGTTTTGATTAGACTCTAGAATACGATTACATTCAGATTACGATTACAGTTTTGATTACGTTTTGATTATGCTCTAGAATACGATTACATTCAGATTACGATTACAGTTTTGATTACGTTTTGATTATACTCTAGAATACGATTACATTCAGATTACGATTACAGTTTTGATTACGTTTTGATTATACTCTAGAATACGATTACATTCAGATTACGATTACAGTTTTGATTACGTTTTGATTAGACTCTAGAATACGATTACATTCAGATTACGATTACATGAAAAACCGATTACAATTAAACTTCAATTATACAGATTTCTCAATCTCGATGTGATGAATATCGCTTGTATATAATCTTTCTCAGATATTTCTTCACATATATCTTGTATATATCCTCTCCTTATATTCTCTATATATTCTTTATTTTGATTGCTTTCAGATTAAGCTTTTAATATCACAGCAAGCAGATTAAAATTATCATATCAAGTAATTTATCATCTAAAGCGAGAGAAATTTTATATTTATACAAAACTCTATATTTTGACCATCAAAAAAATGTAATCATTAAAATATTGAAAGAAGATTTAAGTATGAGTCAGAAATTAAAATACTATCTCAAATATCTGTCACAAATTTCACTTCTTTATAATAACTTAGTAGACCAAAATTTATTTTCAAATCGACCGCTAGTTCCGAAGCATGAAATTCGTTTTATATTACTTTTGCATTTTCAGTAGAAAAGAAAGATTAAATATATATATATATATATATATATATTATTTAGTAAAACATAAAAAGGAAAGAAGTAGAAGCTATGTAAATTTAGAGAACCCCTTAAATTATATCATATGTAAGTATGTACACTCATTGAATTACATTGGTAGCAATGTGTAAAGGTATAAGTAAGAAGTATAAATGAAAATGCAATCAATTTAATTAAAAAAGAAGTTTCAAACATTCGCATTTGATTTAAATAAAACTGTCAGTTAAAAATATTTTTTTTTTTTTTTACAAAGGAGAAATATCATATTGATATAAATTTAAAAATTGCAAATTAGATGTACAATTCTGTTGCCTATAATAAATAATGAGTTTAGTTACCTTTATACCTTCATAGATTATGATGACACCTGTATTAATTAAATTATTTTATTAAATGGTCTAGATAATATATTTATGTTTCTCAAATGAATATTAATAAACAAATATTTCTCGTCTGTAAAATTTAGCACTACTACCCCCCCCCCTCCCAATAAATAAATAAAATCAATTAATAATCCAAAAATTTTTATTTTTCCGTACTTCTGAACATTGAACTTCATACATATACAAATATAATGTAGGAGAGGTTTAAAATTCTTTTAAACATTTTTATTTAATTTAATCAAAATTACATTTTTTAGTAGTTTCCCGCTTTTAGTAGAGTGCGGGAACTCGTATAGAATTTTCCAGCGACACTGAATAACGTCTTTATGGGTGCTGAAGATGCACAGATAGAGAGATATTTTGAACTAATTTTTGCAATTTTTGGATATCTTTTGTCATTTTCCTTCCAAAAATTTAGAGGGCAAATATATTCTCCTTTCAATGGCTCTTTTAAATATTCCGTTATTTCCGATTTTGCTATATAATTCTTGGCAAGTTTACTTAATCTTTTCCCTTCCAAAAACGCAAACAGTTTGGTCTTTTTTTTTTTTTTTTTTTTTTTAGGTTCAATTGCGGCTTTTTCTTCTGGTTCTGTTATTTCTTCGACAAGAAAGTGGTTCTTCATTTCTTTAATTATTATTTCGCACACTTGCTCATTCGTCAAGTCCAGGCAACTATTCTTGAATCGTGGATCCAAAATTGTTGAAAAAAAAAATGGTGTACTTTCCACATATTTTTTCATCCTTTTTTCTAAGGAAAATTTCAAAGCTTGGATGAGAAATCTTTCTTATAGATTTTAAATTATTTTACAACAATAAAATACAATAAATACAAATATATTAAAAATATTTTATTAGGCCCCATAAATAACGGTAATCAATGTTTGAAAAGAGAAATACACCTATTTCGCAATATTTCGGCAATCAGAATGTTTTACTTAAATTTACTAGAGCATACGCAAATAGATAAATGAACGGAGAGACAGAAGAGGAAAAGGCAATCAAAAATTAAATTTAAAATATTTCAAGAAATTAAATTAAAATTTCGTAAGTTCAAAAAATTATGAAATCATTAAAGCATATCTAAACTTTAAAGTTGCTTTTTCGTGAACAACTTAAGTTTTAAGACGGGTGAGTAACAATCATATTTCAGCGATTTCTTTTACTTTTTAATGGCAAAGCATCTTGTTAAGTGGATTGTTAACATGTTTAATTTTGTGATTAGGCAAAACTCTTTATTCTCATAAAAATATTTCCGATTTGTTTGTTAACTTTTATTTTTATTTTTATTTTTTAATTTCAATAAAGCGTTCTACTAAATATTTTTTGTAAATAAAACCCCTTTTAAAGGTTTATAAAAAAAAAAAAAAAAAAAAAAAAAGAAAAAGAAATACGCCAAAAAGTTTATATAAATTTGTAGATATAGAAAATGAAACAATTATTCTAAACAATAACCACTCTATAACGTTGCTAGGAAGTATTAAAAATGATAAAGGCAAACGAAAATGCAATTCCAGCAATTTTCAATTATAACAGTTATTGAAAGTGAAAATTTTTGTGTTGCTCTCTAAATCTTATTGCTAATGACATTATATTCTGCAGGAAGCATTTTCTTGCGCATATGTATTGTTAATGTCGACTGCATTATGGTTTGTGCGAAATAAAAGTTAAAATATGATCTATAGAAATACCTTTGATAGGTCGCAATGCTTTGAAATTCTTTCAAATTTCCCTCTAGACAAACCAGTGGTAATATTTACCATATTTTTAAAAGGGAACAATTCCATAGTGAACTTGAACATAACATATATTAGTTTCAAAAAATTCCATAAATATTTAAGGGAATTAGAGCGCGCGCGAAGAGTCGAATCGAAGTCTTAAGCATAATGATAAAGAATTTTTCGTTGTGTCCCTGTAAAAACCCACAAATGCTAGATTCACCAAAATGCTTATATTTAGTACAACTGGGGTTTATAATATTCATATGAATTTTCAGCTCAATTAAATAAAGCGTTTAGATGCTATCGCACTTTTAAAAATTTGGTCCCATAGGCCATAATGATAAAGAATTTTTATTTGTGTCCCTGTAAAAAAAACTGTACGTGCTAAATTAACCAAAATCTATACAATTGGTGCAACTGTGACCTATAACATGTGTACATATTTTTTGCTCAGATTATTAAGATGTTTAGACGCTATCACACTTTAAAAATTTGGTCCCATAGGCCATAATGATAAGGAATTTTTCCTCGTGTCCCTGTAAAAAAACTATGAGTGCTAGATTCACCAAAATCGATAGGGTTCGTATTATGGTGACTTACAATATACGTACCAACTTCAGCTTATTCTAGCAAAGCGTTTAGACGCTAGCGTGTTCACTCACAGACATACATACACGCATACATACACCATCGTAAAAATAGTGGAAACGGACTCAGGGGACCTCGAAACGTATAGAAACATCAAAAACTCAAATTCGGATTTTTGATATGATTACAATACTTTCCTCACTATAGTGTTCGGAAAGTAAAAAATAAAAATAATAAACACACACTGTTTTTTTTATCTATAGCATTTTTATATTACAATACGTTACAGGAAAACAAGATTTTCCGAAATGAAAGGTGGCCCCGAAATGATGCTGAGCTTCCCTTAGCTTCAAAGCTTAATCGGGCCCTGAAAACATGACCTCTGAAATCTTCCAGGGTGAGTAGGTAAGTTCAAAAATTAGCTTGTGAAGCTAGAAAATTTTGAAAAAAGGGATAACAAAAAATATAAATAGAGTAAAAATGGCAGCAAAGAAAAGAAAAATATAGTGCAATCTTATTTTAGATATAGATTACGTTTACATTGCTTCATGATACAGATTATTCTCTAGAAAAATATAATGGATTACGATTAGATTACGATCAGATTACGATTAGATTACGATTATAATTTAAATATTTTTTTTTTATTACGATTAGATTACGATTACAATTAATTTTTTTTTATTACGATTAGATTACGATTACAATTTAAATATTTTTTTGATTACGATTAGATTACGATTATAATTTAAATATTTTATTTTGATTACGATTGATCAGCGATTACGTGTCTTTTGTAATCGATTACAATCGATTGCGATTACGCGATTAAGATTACTACAAGTCTGGATTCCAACGAACTCCTAATGTTTTTGTAACTTCACTTTTCAAAAATGCATAACTTGAATTTTAACTATTTTTTAATTCATTTGAATTACTACACCATTTATCAAGGTGCATACCTCCCCTTTTGAAGATGTTGCATAATTCATGTTGTAACTCTTTAGTATTACTTAATGTGTCAGATCCCGACAACACATCGTCCATGTATATATCGGACATTACTATTGGAGCAGCTAATGGGAAATTTTTTGATTCGTCTAATGCTAATTGGTGTAGTGTACGCATAGCTAAATATGGAGCACTTACTGTCCTGTATGTGACAGTAGCTAACTCATATATTTTTACAGGTTCATCAATTTCTGTTTTCCAAAGTATTCGTTGAAGCTTTCTCTGCTCTGGTGTTATCAAGATCATTCGAAAAAAAAATTTTGTACATCGGCAGTAAAAGCAAATATGTGTTTTCTAAATCTGGTCATTAAGGTAAAAATATTACCTTGAATTACACCGCCATTGTACAGTAATGAATTTAGCTAATTCCCTTTTGTTGTGGGACTTGATACATTAAACACTACTCTAAGTTTTGTTGAATTTCTTTCCGGTTTATATACTCCTAAGTGTGGTATAAAGTAATGCCCATTCTCGTTTTCTTTCTTGGACACTTCGTACATATGTCCCATTTTCTCATACTCCTTTAAAAAAACTTTGAATAAATTTAAATTATTGGAATCTAAACTCAATCTTCTCCACAAGGCATTTAATTTTCTTAGGGCTATATCTTTTGATTCTCCGAAACATAACGGATCTTGTTTTAAGGGCATACTGACAATGTATTTTCCGGATTCGTCTCTTCTATGCGTATTTTGAAAATGTTTATCACATAAAGTAGTTTCTTTACTTTTTACTGTTTCTTTTTCTATTGATTCAATTTCCCAGAATTTACGCATTGTTACTTCCAAATCATTTGTAGTGCTTATTAACCCACAGTGTTCGAATCTTTCTCTCTCACTCATTATACTTCCTGACACTATAAATCCAAATACAGAATTCTGTAAAATTAGACCTGAATTTTCAATTTTCAATTGTCCTGGTCTTAATAACTCATAAAAAACATCGGAAGAGAGCAGCATTTGCAACTTTTGTGGATAATTAACATTTACATCAGCTAGTTTTAAATTAGAATTTTTATTCATATCTATTTCGATTTTTTGCGCAGGGACTAAGTCTTCTGTTATTTTTGGCACTATATAAAGGTCTAAGATTTTATATAGCTTTTATCTTCATTCGAAATGCATGCAGACACTTTTGATCGAATTGTAAATAACACGTCATTTAAACCTGAAATTATGATATTCACTTTTTCTTTTTTTAACTTTAACATATCAGCACACTCTTTGGTTAGGAAACACGAGGTACTTCCTACATCTAATAATGTTTTAATCGGGTATGATATTCCAAAGAAATCATCAATATAAAAAACAGCTGTGCTCAATAGAACAGTTTTTGTTTTATTTATGCTCGATGCTACTAATAAATTACTTTCTGTCGGGGGAAAGAATTCTTGCGCCGTTGCAGACAGGGGGGGGGGGGAGATGACGCCAGTAAGCGGCTGATTCGCATTTTCCTTGATGCACTTTTTTTTTATGATAGTGAATCATAAGATGATGTCTTTTGTTACATATTAAGCAGGATAATTTAGGCATGATAAGGATAATACTGGCATGAATATCATAGACTATGATTTTTCCAATTAAAAAATTCGTAAGTTATTTGGAATTTACGATTTACTTAACATGTCAGAATAAGGCAAAATTGAGCACAAACTTCCATTTTGAGGATCCTAAATACATTAGACAACTTCAAAATTACGTTTATGCTATTTCTTTGAACATAATTGAATACAAATATTCTACTAGGAATATTTCGTAAAATATTCGTAATTTACGATTTTATCAACATAGCGGAATTTTAAATTTTTCATATAAATATGAATTTTGAGGATTATTGCATTGTAAATAGTAGCATGAAAACTAAACAACGGAATTGACCCTGATAAAATAAATTAATAGATTAGAATAAGATAAATATATCGAAGTGAACGGTGGATAGCCTATTAGGCGGGGATTTCATTCTGTCACTGTATCAAGCTTTGGTCAAATTCATTTCTTTTAACATGATTATAATATGTCTCGCACTAGAAATTTCTGAGAACATAAATATGATGTGGAACTGAGCGGAGTCCACCTATGCCAACTATTTTTTTTTTTTTTTTTTTAATATTGTTACTGATTGAATATATACATAGGAAAATATAGAAGAAAGTCTTGTGGTGGACACAACATACTAGTTTTTTCTATACTCACAAGAAGAAAGTATTAGGTTTGTGAAAATGTCAATTTTTGGTTTTTGTTGGATATACGCATTCTGCGATGGCCTAAACCTTTTTTTTTTTTTTTTTTTTTTTTTTTAACGAAATTTAACCAAACTTGGTATTTAGTTGGTCTCTGACATAAACTGGTGCTGATTACATTTGGGGATCAATAGCTCAACAGGTGGCGCTGTGATCGCATTTTTTCTAAATTTTTAACATGGCAGTATAGAACAAAATTTCGTATAAATGTACATAATGAGAGTTATTTTTCACTTGTGATTGTAAAATTAATATGAGTTATTGATAATAGTAATAGTTAACTAGGAAAATAATTCTGTGCATGTTGGGACATCGCTTCCCCCCCAGGGGGGGAAGTACCCCCACGAGGGGAGTAAATTTTCAAGATGGGTATCTTTCGAAAGATCTCGTCAATACCTTTAAAACGAATGGTTGAACTACAAATCTGTGATAAGTTAAAGCAAAGTTATCGATTTTTTTTTTACTTTTAACAACAAAAAAAAAAAAACCTTAGAAAAAAAATCGTATTTTTTTTTTTTTTTTTTTTTTTTTAATATTGTTACTAATTGAATATGTATATAGGAAAATATAGAAGAAAGTCTTGTGGTGGCCACAACCTACTAGTTTTTTTTATTTATTTACTTTAAAATTTGAAATTATTTATAAGTCTTGTACATATTTTACCATCCGATTAAAGTTTTAATTCACTGGAAGGTAATATATGTTTACTTTCTGTTAAATGAAACGCTAATGATAGTTAAACCAAATCATTCAAAGAAACGTTTCAAAATAAAATTCATGTTTGACGACCCAGTTTTCATATTTTCTCAGGCAAGACAGCTTTAATAAAAGACACCTCTGGCGACTTTACAATTTTGAAGCCATATTGGAGAGATCCCCTTATTACTTTCTTCTATATTCAATAGAAGAAAGTATTGGACTCGTAAAAATTTTTGACTTCGGGTTTTTGATGGATTTACACGTTTTGAGAGCTGTAGAACACGATTTGACCATTTTTACGTTCTTCTATATGTAATATAGAGAAAGTATTGGATTCGCGAAAATTTTCGACCTCCGTTTTTTGACGGATCTACACGTTTTGGGATGTCCTGAACACGAATTGATAGTTTTTAAAAAATGTCTGTCTGTGCGTCTGTCTGTCTGTCTGTCTGTCTGTCTGTGTGTCTGTATCATTTTTTTGTGGACGCTGTATCTCACGAACCAATGAATGAAATTTAACCAAACTTGGTATTTAGTTGCACCCTGACATGAACTGGTGCCCATTAGATTTGGGGATCAATAGCTCAACAGGTGGCGCTGTGATCGCATTTTATGCAAATTTTTAACATGGCAGCATAGGACAAAATTCCGTATAAATGGGCATAATGAGAGTTATTTTAAACTTGTGATTGTAAAATTAATATTAATTATTGATAATAGTAGTAGTTAACTAGGAAAAAAAAATTGTGCATGGGGGGGCATCGGTTCCCCCCTGGGGGGAAGTACCCCCCCGGAGGGGTTAAATTTTGAAGATGGGTATCATTCGAAAGATCTCGTCAATACCTTTAAAACGAATGGTTGAACCATAAATCTGTGATAATTTAAAACAAAGTTATCGATTTTTTTTACTTTTAACAAAAAAAAAACTTAGAAAAAAATTCACATTTTTTTTTTTTTTTTTTTTTTTTTTTAACGAAATTTAACCAAACTTGGTATTTAGTTTGTCCCCGACATTAACTGGTGCTGATTATGTTTGGGGATCAATAGCTCAACAGGTGGCGCTGTGATAGCATTTTATCTAAATTTTTAACATGGCAGCATAGGACAAAAATTCGTATAAATGTGCATAATAAGAGTTGTTTTAAACTTGTGATTGTAAAATTAATATGAATTATTGATAATAGTAGTATGTAACTAGGAAAAAAATTTTCTGCATGGTGGGGCATCGCTTCCCCCCTGGGGGGAAGTACCCCCCGGGGGGGATAAATTTTCAAGATGGGTATCTTTCGAAAGGTCTCGTCAATACCTTTAAAACGAATGGTTGAACTATAAATCTGTGATAATTTAAAACAAAGTTATCGATTTTTTTTACTTTTAACAAAAAAAAAAAAAAAAGAAAAAAAATCGTACTTTTTTTTTTAAATATTGTTACTGATTGAATATGTATAGGTAAATATAGAAGAAAGTCTTGTGGTGGCCACAACATACTAGTTAGAAAATGTCTGTCAGTCTGTCTGTCTGTATGTCTGTGTGTGTGTGTGTGACAAAATTTTGTGGCAACTGTATCTCAAGAAATACTGCACAGAATTTGATACAAATTAGTATGTAGTTGCACCTTGACATAAATTAGTGCCTATCAACTTTTGTTAAAAATTGTTTTACAGGTTGCGTTGCCATCCCGCTTTTTCTAAATTTTTAACATGGTGATATAGGACAACATTTTGTATAAATGTGCATAAAGAGAATTGTTTTTTGTAATCATTATGAAATTTACAAGAATTATTTATAGTAGAAATAGTCAACTGGGAAATTTTTTTTGAATGTGTAGGAGCCTCCCCCCCCCTGGGGGTGAAGTCCCCCCTCCGAGGGGAGTAAATTTTCAAGATGGGTATCTTTCGAAAGGTCTCGTCAATACCTTTAAAACGAATGGTTGAACTATAAATCTGTGATAATTTAAAACAAAGTTAACGATTTTTTTTTACTTTAATAAAAAAAAACTTTGAATTTTTTTTTTTTTTTTTTTTTTTTTTTTTTTAACGATATTTAACCAAACTTGGTATTTAGTTCGCCCCTGACATAAACTGGTGCTGATTAGATTTGGGGATCAATGGCTCAACAGGTGGCGCTGTGATCGTATTTTTTCTAAATTTTTAACATGGCGGTATAGGACAAAATTTCGTATAAATGCACATACTCAGAGTTATTCTTAACCTGGGATTGTAAAATTAATATGAATTATTCATAATAGTAGTAGTTAATTAGGAAAAAATGTTGTGCATGTGGGGGCATCACTTTCCTCCCCTGGGGGGGAAGTACCCCCCAGTGGGAGGTAAATTGGCATCTTTCGAAAGGTCTCGTCAATACCTTGAAAACAAATGGTTGAACTATAAGTATGTGATAATTTAAAACAAAGGTACCGCTTTTTTTTTTTTTTTTTCTTACTTTTAACGAAAATAACTGAAAAGCGTATTTTTTTTTTTTTTTTTTTTTTTTTTTGTTACTGAGTTAATTTGTATAGGAAAATATAGAAGAAAGGTGTATGTATTTATGTGGTGGCTAGAACATACTAGTTTCATTTTATTTTTATTATTTATTCATTTTGATATAAATTTTGTTAAAAACACTTAGTACCAATGTTGATTATACTTTGTATTATTGCATTTTTAAGTCAATTTATGAAAATGTTCATATTTTGTTTATATCTTTAATGTATTGCTGGGTTTAAAATGACGCTTGTAAGGATTGAAATGATGCAACTTTGAAAAATATTTCTTTCTTTATAATAGTCTAATCAGACAAATGTCTTTTTTTTTTTTCCTCTTTATTTATATTCTTTCTTTTATTTTTCTTTATTTTTTTTTAGCACGCAGGACTATCTGTTTGTCTCAATCTACGGATAAAACATTGTCGCAAGTTTTACGGTGGTTGGACATTTATCGAAATCGAAAATTTACTAAACTAAATTCTGTTTTTACCAGGATTTCATCAAAATCATTTTTTTTTTCTATAAGAAAAGGAAAAGAAAAGAAAATTATAAATAAACAGTATCAAAAAAGTTGTAAAAGCCCTTTCTTAGATAAAAATACATAATTTATTTTAATTTTTAATTGTTGACAAAAAAGTTTTAAGAGTTGATTTTATTTCTTCTTCTTATTATTATCATTATTAAAATTAATTTATTAATTATTTCTTTGATTTTTCTCTATCAAGCAGAAACGGTCGTTTTGCCAAGCCAAGCTCAGAGAAAAACAAAACAAACAAACTACCACTAACACAAAGCAGAACGCGCCAATAATAAAATCGACAGAAACAACCAAAGATCGTTAAATGCTTATTATACAGAAACCAACTTTCCCATGTTAAATCGGCAAATTTTTTTCCCGTAAAGTTTTAAATATTGGACGAACGAAATATCGCAGTAAAATGAAACAAAAAGTAAAATATTCGTATCAACGAGATCTTTAATTTGAGATAAAAACGAACTTTCTAAGTTAATAAGTAAAAAAATGGGAGCATTTTCAATTTAGCGTAAAATTAGATGTTTTGACAACTTTTTGAAAAAAATTCTTCTTCAAGAAATTTTTTTTAAAACAAGCTAGAGAATTCATAAATGTGCAGAATTCTTTGAAAACTGGTTTTTCAGATAGACAATTACTTAATCTAGGAACTTTTATAAAATTTAGCTTTTAAAAATCAAAATTTCCTATCTTAATTGCTGAAAAACTGTTAAATATCGCCAAAGAGACATAAATCGCCAAATATGAAATTGCTTCATCTCAGTTTACCCGAAAAATATTAATTTCAAATTGAGCTGCTTTTTCTTTTTATAAGTTATTTTTTTAACCAAAGAATCTTTGCTTTTATTATTTTGTACAATTTTAAATTTTATATCCCTGAAAACAGAAATGAATACATTTTTGAATAACACTTGTTTCAAATCTATAGCTTGAATTGCAGATTTTTTAATATTTTTCATACCTAAGAATAAGAAAGTCAGTACACGATATAGTATCCAATTTTAATATCCTTCAATTCAATCTGGCAATGATAATTATGATACATAAAGATTTCTACTTCCTTCTATATAGTATACTAGCAGGCTTTGCCCGCTTCGCTTGTCATTTTATTGAAATGAATTTCGACTTTCGGTTTTTAATGGATTTACACGTTGTAAGGGCTCCTGAAAACAATTTGACTATTTTTAGAAAATTTCTATTTGCGTGTGTGTGTTCTATGTGTGTGGCGAAAGTTTTGTTCCAACTAGATATCAGGAGCTACTGCTCAGAATTACATATAAATTTATATGCAATTGAACCTTGATGTATAATAGCGTTTATCAATATTTGGTGTCAATTGCTCAACATGGTGCTGCTATACAGTGACTGCCGCAATTTCAGAGAAGGCTATATCTGAGTAACTAATACATGGAATTGCATAAATTTACAAATAAATTTACATTGTTACAAATTATAGTGCTTATCAACTTTTGTACCAATATCTCAACATGTGGCGCTGCTATACAGCGATTTTCGCAATTTAAGGAAAGGTTCTGTTGCATATAATGAAACAAAACTTAATATGTGAAAAGGCCATTATGAGACATTATGCTGATTCAATCTCGATGCCTATCGGCCGATAAGTGGAGCTCATATACTACAATTTTTTTTTAGAACTGAAAGGATGCCATCTGCATGGTGAAAAATTACTTCCGTTGGACATTTTGTGCAACAATACCTCTCTGAGTTGATAATATTCAGCATTCATAATGAAAAAAATAATAAATAATTTGTGCTGCGTTAATATGTATAGGAAAATGTAAAAGAAAGTTTTGTGATGGACACGACGTACTAGTCTGCATAGAAAACCCATGGATAATGTCTAGCAACCAGAATTATGGAAAGTTTAACGCAAAGAACAACATCGCACGAAAGCTGAGTTGAAATCCAGGAGATATCTGATGTAAAGTATCAGGTTAATTCCAGTATATATAAAAACTATTTAAAAAAAATAAATGATATCTACAAAAAAGACACTTAAAATGTACAAAAAAGCCAAGCTCAAAGAAAGAGAATTGATTAAAGTTGTGTCTAAAAAGGGTGTGATATCAAATTCCCAAGCTTACATTCAAATACTTATTTAATATTCCCTTTTAACTAAATTTTCACATGTGAATCAAGTGCCTTATGATAGGTTGATAGAAATCCTTCTTTCCTGTACTAAATACATCATAGCGTGTTTCTGAAAAATATTATTATTTTTATTTATGTATGATGGGCTTGGCGGCCATCTTTTAAGTAATGAATAAATGTCTCAAAGAAAGAGAATTGATTAAAGTTGTGTCTAAAAAGGGTGTGATATCAAATTCCCAAGCTTACATTCAAATACTTATTTAATATTCCCTTTTAACTAAATTTTCACATGTGAATCAAGTGCCTTATGATAGGTTGATAGAAATCCTTCTTTCCTGTACTAAATACATCATAGCGTGTTTCTGAAAAATATTATTATTTTTATTTATGTATGATGGGCTTGGCGGCCATCTTTTAAGTAATGAATAAACATTCACACAATTTGAAAGAAGTTTCTTAAAATACATCTCATATAAAATTACTTTTGCTATTCCATTCAGCAGAGACGGAAATATTTCGATAACATGCATTTCTTATAATTATTTAGTATTAAGTGCACTTCCATCCTATAAATGCCGGGAATAAAGAATATAAAAATTTAAATTAACGTAAAAACATGAAGGAGAGGGGGGGAAGCATAGAAGCTTCCACCCCCCGTTATATTTACCCAATTTGAGTGTATCGTCTTGGAATAAATATCTCGTAAAAATAATATGGTTATTCTATTCAACAGGGGTTGAAATATTCAGATTAAAAAAGAAAAAAAAATGCATTAAAAACATCGCAAAAGCCCCGTTAAGCACACAAGTTGAATCAATTTAAGTTTTAACAGTGTTAAGTTTGGCGCACTCCCATCCTCCCATCCTATAATTATTTCTCATTGCGCAGCACTAGTGCGATATAAAACTCAAGTAACCAACCAATCAACCAACTCATCCTATAATTGATGAAATTTATAGAATTCAAACTAACGTAAAACTCTGAAAGATGGCCGCCAAGCCCATCATACATAAATAATAATAATAATATTTTTCAGAAACACGCTATGATGTATTTAGTACAGGAAAGAAGGATTTCTATCAACATATCATAAGGCACTTGATTCACATGTGAAAATTTAGTTAAAAGGGAATATTAAATAAGTATTTGAATGTAAGCTTGGGAATTTGATATCACACCCTTTTTAGACACAACTTTAATCAATTCTCTTTCTTTGAGCTTGGCTTTTTTGTACATTTTAAGTGTCTTTTTTGTAGATATATTACACGATGATTTATTTAACGCTACTGAACTTTGACCCCATAGCTCATAATGATAGAGAATTTTCTTTCTGTCCCTGCAAAAAACCTAAACCTAAGTATAAATGCTAGATTCTCGAAAATACTTATAGTTAGTGCAACAGTGATTTATAATATTCATATAAATTTTTAGCTCAATTCAATAAGGCGTTTAGATGCTATCGCACATTTAACTAGTATGTTGTGGCCACAACATAACTTTATTCTATATTTTCCTATACAAATTCACTCAGTAAAAATATTTTATTAAAATTATTATTTAAAAAAATTATCTTCCATGATAATGCAGATGATATCCATATTAGAGAAGTAGTATATCACTAAATATCGAAAAAAAAAGTCAATTTCATTGTTAATATTACATTTAAAAACTAGTACGTTGTGGCCACCACAAGACTTTCTTATCTATTTTCCTATGCAAATTCACGCAGTAACAATATTTTGAATATATATATATATATTACGTTTCTTTCAAAGTTTTTTTTCGATAAAAGTAAAAAAAAAAAAATATCGATAACTTTGTTTTAAATTATCACATATTTATAGTTCAACCATTCGTTTTAAAGGTATTGACGAGACCTTTCGAAAGATACCCATCTTGAAAATTTACCCCCCCCCCTCGGGGGTAATACCTCCTAGGGGGGGAAGCAATGCCCCAATTTTTTTTCCTAATTAACTACTACTATTATCAATAATTCATATTAAGTTCACAATCACAGGTTTAGAATAACTCTCATCATGTACATTTATATGAAATTTGGCCTATACTGCCATGTTGAAATTTTTGAAAAAATACGATCACAGCGCCACCTGTTGAGCGATTGATCCCCAAATCTAATCATCCCCAGTTTATCTCAGGGATAAACTAAATACCAACTCTGGTTAAATTTCGTTAAAAAAAAAAAAAAAAAAGTTTAAAAGTTAAAAAGTTTTTTTTTTCGTTAAAAGTAAAAAAAAAATCGATAACTTTGTTTTAAATTATCACAGATTTATAGTTCAACCATTCGTTTTAAGGGTATTGTCGAAGGGGGGGGTCTTCCCCCCAAGGGGGGTGGGGAGGCTCCTACACATGCAAATTTTTTTTCCCAGTTGACTACCTCTATTATAAATAATTCTTGTAAATTTCATAATGATTACCAAAAAATAATTCTCTTTATGCACATTTTTTATAAAATTTTGTCCTATATCACCATGTTAAAAATTTAGAAAAAGCGGGATGGCAACGCAACCTGTAAGACAATTTTTACCAAAAGATAATAGGCTCTAATTTATGTCAAGGTGCAACTACATACCAATTTGTATAAAATTCTGTGTTGTAGTTCCTGAGATACAGTTGACACAAAATTTTGTCACAAACACACACACACACAGACAGACAGACATTTTCTAAAAATGGTCATATCGTGTTCTACAGCTCTCAAAACGTGTAAATCCATCAAAAACCCGAGGTCGAAAATTTTTACGAATCCAATACTTTTTTCTATTGAATATAGAAGAAAGTGAAAATTTCGTTTCACAGGCCATAATGATAAAGAATTTTTCTTTGTGTCCCTGTAAAAAAAAACTGTAAGTGCTAAATTCACCAAAATCTATACCGTTCGCGGAACTGTGACGTATAACATGTGTACAAATTTTTTTGTTCAGATTAAATAAGCGTTTAGAGGCTATCGCACTTTTAAAAATTTGGCCCCATAGGCCATAATGATAAAGAATTTTTCTTTGTGCCCCTGTAAAAAAACTGTGAGTGCCAGATTCTCCAAACTCTATACAGATTGAGTAACTGTGACCTATCAAGCAGAAACGGTCGTTTTGCCAAGCCAAGCTCAGAGAAAAGCAAAACAAACAAACTACCACTAACACGAAGAAGAACGCGCCAGTAATAAAATCGACAGAAATAACCCAAGATCGTTAAATGCTTATTATACAGAAACCAACTTTCCCATGATAAATCGGCAAATTTTTTTTCCGTAAAGTTTTAAATATCGGACGAACCAAATATCGCAGTAAAATGAAACAAAAAGTAAAATATTCGTATCAACGAGATCTTTAATTTGAGATAAAAACGAACTTTCTAAGTTAATAAGTAAAAAAATGGGAGCATTTTCAATTTAGCGTAAAATTAGATGTTTTGACAACTTTTTGAAAAAAATTCTTCTTCAAGAATTTTTTTTTAAAACAAGCTAGAGAATTCATAAATGTGCAGAATTCTTTAAAAACTGGTTTTTCAGATAGACAATTACTTAATCTAGGAACTTTTATAAAATTTAGCTTTTAAAAATCAAAATTTCCTATCTTAATTGCTGAAAAACTCTTAAATATCGCCAAAGAGACATAAATCGCCAAATATGAAATTGCTTCATCTCAGTTTACCCGAAAAATATTAATTTCAAATTGAGCTGCTTTTTTTTCAAATTGAGCTGCTTTTTCTTTTTATAAGTTATTTTTTTAACCAAAGAATCTTTGCTTTTATTATTTTGTAGAATTTTAAATTTTATAAACCTGAAAACAGAAATGAATACATTTTGAATAACATTTGTTTCAAATCTATAGCTTGAATTGCTGATTTTTTAATATTTTTCATACCTTAGAATAAGAAAGTCAGTACACGATATAGTATCCGATTTAAATATCCTTCAATTCCATCTGGCAATGATAATTATGATGCATAAAGATTTCTACTTCCTTCTATATAGTATACTAGCAGGCTTTGCCCGCTTCGCTTGTCATTTTATTGAAATGAATTTCGACTTTCGGTTTTTAATGGATTTACACGTTGTAAGAGCTCCTGAAAATAATTTGACTATTTTTAGAAAATTTGTATTTGCGTGTGTGTGTTCTATGTGTGTGGCGAAGGTTTTGTTCCAACTAGATATCAGGAGCTACTGCTCAGAATTACATATAAATTTATATGCAATTAAACCTTGATGTATAATAGCGTTTATCAATATTTGGTGTCAATTGCTCAACATGGTGCTGCTATACAGTGACTGCCGCAATTTCAGAGAAGGCTATATCTGAGTAACTAATACATGGAATTGCATAAATTTACAAATAAATTTACATTGTTACAAATTATAGTGCTTATCAACTTTTGTACCAATATCTCAACATGTGGCGCTGCTATACAGCGATTTTCGCAATTTAAGGAAATGTTCTGTTGCACATAATGAAACAAAACTTAATATGTGAAAAGGCCATTATGAGACATTATGCTGATTCAATCTCGATGCCTATCGGCCGATAAGTTGAGCTCATATACTACAATTTTGTTTTAGAACTGAAAGGATGCCATCTGCATGGTGAAAATTTACTTCCGTTCAACATTTTGTGCAACAATACCTCTCTGACTTGACAATATTCAGCATTCATAATGAAAAAAATAATAAATAATTTGTGCTGCGTTAATATGTATAGGAAAATGTAGAAGAAAGTTTTGTGATGGACACGACATACTAGTCTGCATAGAAAACCCATGGATAATGTCTAGCAACCAGAATTATGGAAAGTTTAACGCAAAGAAAGCTTTGTAATACAGTTTAACGCAAAGAACAACATCGCACGAAAGCTGAGTTGAAATCCAGGACATATCTGATGTAAAGTATCAGGTTAATTCCAGTAAATATAAAAACTATTTAAAAAAAATAAATGATATCTACAAAAAAGACACTTAAAATGTACAAAAAAGCCAAGCTCAAAGAAAGAGAATTGATTAAAGTTGTGTCTAAAAAGGGTGTGATATCAAATTCCCAAGCTTACATTCAAATACTTATTTAATATTCCCTTTTAACTAAATTTTCACATGTGAATCAAGTGCCTTATGATATGTTGATAGAAATCCTTCTTTCCTGTACTAAATACATCCATAGCGTTTTTCTGAAAAATATTATTATTTTTATTTAGGTATATGATGGGCTTGGCGGCCATCTTTCAAGTAATGAATAAACATTCACACAATTTGAAAGAAGTTTCTTAAAATATATCTCATATGAAATTAATTTTGCTATTCCATTCAGCAGAGACGGAAATATTTCGATAACATGATTTCTTATAATTATTTAGTATTAAGTGCACTTCCATCCTATAAATGCCGGGAATAAAGAATATAAAAATTTAAATTAACGTAAAAACATGAAGGAGAGGGGGGAAGCATAGAAGCTTCCACCCCCCGTTATATTTACCCAATTTGAATTTAGCTTCTTGGAATAAATATCTCGTAAAAATAATATGGTTATTTCATTCAACAGGGGTTGAAATATTCAGATTAAAAAAGAAAAAAAAATGCATTAAAAACATCGCAAAAGCCCCGTTAAGCACACAAGTTGAATCAATTTAAGTTTTAACAGTGTTAAGTTTGACGAACTCCCATCCTCCCATCCTATAATTATTTCTCATTGCGCAGCACTAGTGCGATATAAAACTCAATTAACCAACCAATCAACCAACTCATCCTATAATTGATGAGCACGGAGTAAAAAGACAGGAGAAGAAGGTAACGCTGAAATTTTGTGATGTTGTTTTCTAATGTTTACAGATGGCGCCAGCGTGCAATCCTTCCTTCTCTCCAGCTTCCGCAATGTTATTCAATGGGGAAATGTCTCGTTTTAATTATTTTTTTAAAAATAATATCAAGCTGAAAAAATTTCGATTGAAAGCAAATTTCATTAAATAGAGTATTCTAACCAACATGTTTTTTTTAAGAGCCATTTTATACTAATTTTACTTTGAAAGAAAGCTTTTAAAAAATGACGATTCTTATGAACCGAAGCTAGCTAAAACAGATAATTGGGAGGAAGGAGAATGGATGAAATTTTGTAAAGAAAAAAAATAAACTTACTTTAGGTGCAGAAAACACGAACTCGGACTTTATTTTTCTCCTGGGGCTTTTTTTTTGTTTTTCTTATCACTATCATAGCCTGTTTTACAACTAGGAACGAAACATTTATTTGAAACAATTGAATTATGCAGTTTTAAGAACTTACAAAGAAATTTAATTGCTTAAAATAAAAAATTTTAAATGTACTCCAGCAAAATTCTATTGAAAACAACAGTATATCCGCGCCGAGGTAGGGAGGAATGACAAGTGGCGCCCTCAATATTTACCAAAAATTTAGATCACAGTTTCGTAGCTTTTTCCCATTGGACCTTCAACTCCTATTAATATTATTCCGTGTTGATGAGATTTATAGAATTCAAACTAACGTAAATTTTGAAAGATGGCCGCCAAGCCCATCATACATAAATAAAAATAATAATATTTTTCAGAAACACGCTATGATGTATTTAGTACAGGAAAGAAGGATTTCTATCAACATATCATAAGGCACTTGATTCACATGTGAAAATTTAGTTAAAAGGGAATATTAAATAAGTATTTGAATGTAAGCTTGGGAATTTGATATCACACCCTTTTTAGAAACAACTTTAATCAATTCTCTTTCTTTGAGCTTGGCTTTTTTGTACATTTTAAGTGTCTTTTTTGTAGATAATATGTAACCTGTAGTATGACCTATAATATGTGAACTGTAGAAATTTTTTGCTCAATTGAAGAAGGCGTTTAGATGCTATCGCACTTTTCAGATTTTGGTCCCATAGACCATAATGATAAAGAACTTTTCTTTGTTTCCCTGTAAAAAAACTATAAGTGCTAGATTAACCAAAATCTATAGGGTTAGTACTATGGTGACTTACAATATACGCACCAACTTTCAGCTTATTCGAACAAAGCGTTTATACGCTATCGTGTTCACTCACAGGCATACACACATACATACACACATATATACGTACACACATACACACACACATACATATATCATCGTAAAAGTAGTGAAAACGGACTCAGTGGACCTCGAAACGTATAGAAACATCAAAATCTCGAATTCAGATTTTTGACATGATTACAATACTTTCCTCACTATAGTGTTCGGAAAGTAAAAAACGGAAATGTTTCCCTTACTTTGTCCAACAGCTGTGCAAATAAAGAATTTTACTTTTAGAGATGATCAACCTTTTTGAAAACGCAAGCGAAGTGTGACGTCACTGACCGTCCGTGGATGCAAAAAAAAAAAAAAAGATTTCCTACGTTAATCGCCCATTCGATTTTTTGTAAAAATTTATGAAATATCGAGGAAAATTATTTCCCGATTTTAATCCCCGTATTTGGATATAGATATGTATTAGTTATACTATGCATGTGTTAGATTCAGTTATTTTGCTGCCATATAGGCAAAATTTTAATTTTAAATTTCAAAACTCTATCATCCTTGGCGTTTTTTGTATTTGGCGATCAAAAATGTAATACGAAAATATGCATGCCAGATGTATATTTTCGTAATATGTATTGTGCGAAATATTGTTTCATACTATTCATTACTCTCTTAGTATAAGTTGCTAAATTAACCATGATTTTTGAAAGGAATTAAATATGACTGCTAGATAATTTGGGGATATATATATATACATATTTTCGCCAAGGAGGATTGATATGAAATCTAGTCCGCTGCAACATATGAGTATCTTATATCAGACACTTTATTTAGATATTTGAAAACAGATTTGACTTCAAATTATGATAGAATATTTATCATTTTCCTTTTAATTAGTATATTAGTTGGATATTTATTGTGTAAATATCATCCTTTGAAATGAAATGTTTACGTTTTCAATCGAATATCGAAGTTTGCCAATTTTTTTCTAGAGTTTTGATATTTAAAATTCAATTTTTATCAATCGTACAGCAGAAACAACTTAATCTAACGCATGCACGCGATAAATAATACAATAGTACATATCTATACTCAAATATGGGAATTAAAATCGGAATATAATTTTCTTGGATTTTTATTTTATTTTATTTTATTTTATTTTATTTATTTATTTTACAAAAAATCCAATGGGCTATTAACATAAGAAGTCATTTTCTTGCATCCACGGACGGTCAGTGACATCACACTTCGCTTGCGTATTAAATAAGAAATTTATTTGTACCTCAATGGTTTTTTAAAAATTATATATATTTTTTAATAAACTGAAAAACAACATCTGAACATATATTACAGTGATTAACATATATTCAATATCGCAATGCATTTTTATTAGTTATTCTGTATTTGAATCCATATATATTCTTAATGTATAAAACAAATTTGTTTTAATTGCCATTTGTTTTAAGAGTAAAAAGTGAGTGTACATTTATTATAGTTATTGTAATTTTTGTTAAATATTATACCTTTAACTTTTTTACAAAGGCGTAAAATCTTATTATACATAGATTTGGCACACTTTTTAATTTACACCAAATAATCTTTGTGGACAAAAGCAATAACCAATCTTAAGGTAACATTAAAATGATCTTGTTCGTTGTAAATACGATGCTACGGCATATTAAACAATTACCTTATTATAAACCTAAAAAAATAATATAATATTATGTAAAAAGATTAAAAATAACCGACAATAACATCTTATAGATATGTTTTTCTCGATAGAAATGAAAGTTTATGGTATTGGTTGAGAGGTTTATAATAAATCGCCTATTTGGCGATATTTTGTCCTATTCTGAGATTTGTAAATTATTACGGTCTTCTAAATCCTTCTAAACGCAAACAGTTTAAAGCTGAAAATATACCAATGCACAACTTTTAAAATAAATTTATTTAAAAAGTACAAAATTATAACCAGTTAGAGTTAAGAAGTAATAATAATTCATAAAATATATGATCTCATGATCTAAATAAAATAATTTTGGTGTTGCAAGAATTACTGTACGCTTAGTACATATGGGAACAAAAGAACATAACGGGTTACAGCTACGTCGCTGTCCATGAACTTCAAATGCAGGAAATTTCATAGTGCAGCAATCACTAACCCACACGTATATATGTTTTGAACATCAAAACTAAAAATATATTATAGACGTTGGTGGACCTCCAAATCTTTTTATTGAAGGAGATTTAGAAACGTTTATGTATATTTAAGTATAAAGAGTATTAGAGGTATGTTATATATATCTATATTAATAAAATCAGACTTTTGTCTCTAAATTTGTCGGAATCGAAAAATTTTGCGATATCTTCACGTTTCACACCCCATGAAAGCCGAAAATGACATCAGAAAATTTTGCCTGTGTGTGTGTGTGTCATCGTGTCCGTATGTCGCTTTTTTTGGAACAACTATAGTATTTCCCCTCAGCTAGATTTGGCGATTTTTCGTTGGCGATTGTGGGTAAATTCTACTTTTGAAGTGGTTGCCATGGGTTTCTACCGTAAACAAAACCGAAATATGTTTTTCAGAATGGCATCATTAAAATAATTCATTGAACTTATTTCTAATAATAACAAAACAAATATGTATTTCACGGAGTAAAAAGACTAGGATTAATATTACTCCGTGATGTATTTAAAATTGACTTACTTTCTTGATGTTTATGAATTTCGTTATGCTTTTACATTCCATACAGTTATTCAGTTTAAATGCTATTTTATATTTACCGGTAAAATATGATTATATAAATTAGAATTTCGTTTAACATTTTTAACAAAAGGAAAAAATTATTTTTAATGTACATATATGTACATTTATTTATATATAAAAAAAAAAAAAGAACAGCTTTACTATACGGCACCCATTGGTTATTGCCGTTGCCGATGTTTTGATCACGTGGTATGATGGTGTTTTGATTCAGTTTGTGAGTCGGTACTGCGAATCGTTTCATAACGTCGTGAATCGAATCAAAATGTTATGAAACAATACTTTTCATCACTATGAAACATTTTTTTTTTTATGTTTCACTATGTTTTCTGCAGTTTGTTCGCTTCGCGAGCATTAAAACCGAAAAAAACATCACTGGATGCCCCTAATTCGTGGAAAATGAATCATTAAAAGCATGAAAATTCATGGAGCAGCGGTCACTATGTTTTCTACTGTTTGCTCGCTTCGCGAGCATTAAAACCAAAAAAAAACATCACTGGACGCCCCTAATTCGTGGAGCATGAATCAGTAAAAGCATGAAAATTCATGGAGCAGCGGTCACTATGTTTTCTGCTGTTTGCTCGCTTCGCGAGCATTAAAACCAAAAAAAACATCACTGGACGCCCCTAATTCGTGGAGCATGAATCAGTAAAAGCATGAAAATTCATGGAGCAGCGGTCACTATGTTTTCTACTGTTTGCTCGCTTCGCGAGCATTAAAACCAAAAAAAACATCACTGGACGCCCCTAATTCGTGGAGCATGAATCAGTAAAAGCATGAAAATTCATGGAGCAGCGGTCACTATGTTTTCTGCTGTTTGCTCGCTTCGCGAGCATTAAAACCAAAAAAAACATCACTGGACGCCCCTAATTCGTGGAGCATGAATCAGTAAAAGCATGAAAATTCATGGAGCAGCGGTCACTATGTTTTCTACTGTTTGCTCGCTTCGCGAGCATTAAAACCAAAAAAAACATCACTGGACGCCCCTAATTCGTGGAGCATGAATCAGTAAAAGCATGAAAATTCATGGAGCAGCGGTCACTATGTTTTCTGCTGTTTGCTCGCTTCGCGAGCATTAAAACAAAAAAGAAAAAAAAATACCTGGATGCCCCTAATTCGTGGAGCATGAATCATTAAAAGCATGAAAATTCATGGAGCAGCGGTCACTATGTTTTCTGCTGTTTGCTCGCTTCGCGAGCATTAAAACCAAAAAAAAACATCACTGGACGCGCCTAAATTCGTGGAGCATGAATCAGTAAAAGCATGAAGATTCATAGAGCCTCGGTCACTATGTTTTTTGCTGTTTGCTCGCTTCGCGAGCATTAAAACAAAACAAAACAAAAAAAACATCACTGTATACCCCTAATTAGCGATGCATGAATCAGTAAATGTTACGTTTCGATACAACAGAAAAAAGTATCGATACTCTGATTCGGGTCTCGAATCACCGTCATATCACGCGATCAAAACATCGGCAACGGTAATAAGCAATGTGTGCCGTATAGTAAAGCTTAGCCAAAAAAAAAACAAAAAAAAAAAAAACAATAGAAACAAGTTCCGTACTTATAAGTAAACAATATTAATCACTAATTTTAATTTTCCTGTCCTCCCATGGTAATTAAAAAACATAACGCTAGTTGCTATGGCATAAAAAATAAATAGCCTGCAGACGATGTTGAAGTGATGTTATAATATTTCACCTAAATTACTACAAAAATCATTATATAAAACGGTCGTATTTTATTTTTTACTATTGATTAATTTTGTTTATAATTTATTATTAATTTGCATGGTAATAAAAAAAAGACCAAACGCTGGTTGCTATGGCTTAAAAAGTAAACTGCATGCAGGTTGCCATATTGTATTGCAAACAATCCAGAACGACATCGTTATCGCTCAAACCGGCGCCAACGAAAAATCGCCAAATCTAGCTGAGGGGAAATACTATAGTTGTACCCTTTTTTTGTCCGGGCATCACTTGAGAACGGCTGGACGGAATTCAACGGCGCTTGGCAGGAATTTAGGTCTTCACCCAACTTAAAATTATATCTATCAACTTTTCAGAAATTCCTCCCCGTTCCCCCCTGGGGGGTAAAAGACTAAAACACGTTTGTCCGAGCATCACTCGAGAACGGCTGGACGGAATTCAACGGCGCTTGGCAGGAATTTAGGCCTTCACCCAACTTAAAATTATATCTATCAACTTTTCAGAAATTCACTCCCGTTCCCCCCTAGGGGGTAAAAGACTAAAACACGTTTGTCCGAGCATCACTCGAGAACGGCTGGACGGAATTTAACGGTGCTTGGCAGAAACTTAGGTCTTCACCAAACTTAAAATTATATCTATAGAAATTTTCAAAATTATGGTTAGTGTTTAAATTGTGAGTAAAAAACACCTGCGCATGCGCCATAAATATTTTTTCACTTAAACGCTTTGAATGGAAAAATAATCTATATTAATAAAATCAGACTTTTGTCTCTAAATTTGTCGGAATCGAAAAATTTTGCGATACCTTCACGTTTCACACCCCATGAAAGCCGAAAATGACTTCAGAAAATTTTGCCTGTGTGTGTCTGTGTGTGTGTCATCGTGTCCGTATGTCGCTTTTTTTGTCCGGGCATCACTTGAGAACGGCTGGACGGAATTCAACGGTGCTTGGCAGGAATTTAGGTCTTCAGCCAACTTAAAATTATATCTATCAACTTTTCAGAAATTCCTCCCCGTTCCTCCCTGGGGGGTAAAAGACTAAAACACGTTTGTCCGAGCATCACTCGAGAACGGCTGGACGGAATTCAACGGCGCTTGGCAGGAATTTAGGCCTTCACCCAACTTAAAATTATATCTATCAACTTTTCAGAAATTCACCCCCGTTCCCCCCTGGGGGGTAAAAGACTAAAACACGTTTGTCCGAGCATCACTCGAGAACGGCTGGACGGAATTTAACGGTGCTTGGCAGAAACTTAGGTCTTCACCAATCTTAAAATTATATCTATAGAAATTTTCAAAATTATGATTAGTGTTTAAATTGTGAGTAAAAAACACCTGCGCATGCGCCAATTATATTTTTTCACTTGAACGCTTTGAATGGAAAAATAAAATATAAAAATAAATTTTTAAGTTAAGGTTTTTTTTATTCGCGTGATTCGCACTACAAATTATGAAAAAAATTGAAATAAAGTGTTGCCATCTAAGTTTCATACTTTAGTTAATTTAGAAAAATCTAATTGTCGTATCGAAAAACTGTTTACACCCCAGAATTCAGAAAAATCACCCCTTTAATTTGGTACTGAATTTGTAACGACAGGTCTGATGTTTCTAATTTATTTTTCCCTTTTTCCGTTGCCACTTAAATTTCATACTTTCCTTATTTTTTAAAAATCTAATTGTCGCATCGAAAAACTGTTTGCACCCCTGGATTCAGAAAAATCGCTCCTTTCATTTGGTGCCAAATTTATAAATACAGGTCTGATATTTCTAATTTATTTTACCCATTTCCGTTTTCAACCCAGATTCGGTAGAAGGTTTTATGTTTACGCATTTTTATATATTTTTTTATTTTCCAGAAATAAAATGAAATATTTTTAATTTCACGTGAATAATAATAAATATTAGAGAGAAAAATACCTGTAAAAGTTGGTGATTTTTTTTTTTTTTTTTTAATCAGGAATTTGCACGTGGATAAATATTTTCATAGAGATATTTGGCATTAGTTTAATATTTTTATTTAATTAAGCAGTACTTTTCTTTCCTGTAGTAAAACAAAATTTTTTGTTGTGTACCTTATGAGGTTCATTTATATTCTCCCCTTGATTGTAAATTATTATAATTTGTATTTTATTAAGATTTTAGGTTGATTTCTTTAGAAATCGACCTATTGCAATCACTTCGTTTATCTATCTATATATATATATATATATATATATATATATCTATAATGAAAATTTTGTCATCACGATAACTCCCGAAATAATACTCGAAATCGAACCAAATTTGGACAGTGAACTAATCTTATAAATATCTTGGATGAGTTCGTTAACCAAGTTGCTCCGACTTTTTGTTTTCAAGTTGCAGCCACTTGAAAATTTCAAACCGGCATTGTAAAAAGCATATTTAAAGCAAGATTTGCTTGAATTTTGTTGTAAATACAGATCACATGAGGGTCTCAATGATGTTTATTAATGAAGTTTATCCGCCATTTTCAATAAAGTGGCAGATATTTTAAGTTAAACGGGACCACTTGAAATCAGGCTACCACTTGAAAATTTAAAATCCCTATAACTTCCGAAATAATACTCCAAATCGAACCAAATTTGAACAGTGTCTTAACTTATCTTATAAATATCTTAGATGAGTTTGTTAACCAAGTTGCTCCGCCATTTTGTTTTCAAGTGGAGACCACTTGAAAATTTCAAATTCAAATTGTAAAAAGCGTATTCCGATTTTTTTTTAATTTTGATGTATACATAGATTACACAAGTGTCTCAAATAACTTTATTAATTAACTTTATCCGCCATTTTTAATAAAGTGGCGGATATCGTAAGTTAAGCGGGACCACTTGAAATTAGGCCACCACTTGAAAATTTAAAACCATGATAACTTCCGAAATAATACTCCAAATGGAACCAAATTTGAACAGTGTCTTAACTTATGTTATAAATATCTTAGATGAGTTTGTTCACCAAGTTGCTCCGCCATTTTGTTTTCAAGTGGAGACAACTTGAAAATTTCAAATTTAAATTGTAAAAAGCGTATTCCGAAATTGTTTGAATTTTGATGTAAATACAGACCACATAAGGATCTCAATGAAGTTTATTAATAAACTATATCCGCCATTTTTAATAAAGTGGCAGATATCTTAAGTTAAGCGGGGCCACTTGAAATCAGGCTACCACTTGAAAATTTTAAATCCCTATAACTTCCGAAAGAATACTCCAGATCGAACCAAATTTGAATAGTGTCTTAACTTATCTTATAAATATCTTGGATGAGTTTGTTAACCAAGTTGCTCCGCCATTTTGTTTTCAAGTGGAGACCACTTGAAAATTTCAAATTCAAATTGTAAAAAGCGTATTGCGAATTTCTTTTAATTTTGATGTATACATAGATTACACAAGTGTCTCAAATAACTTTATTAATGAACTTTATCCGCCATTTTTAATAAAGTGGTGGATATCTTAAGTTAAGCGGGACCACTTGAAATCAGGCCACCACTTGAAAATTTAAAACCATGATAACTTCCGAAATAATACTCCAAATGGAACCAAATTTAAACAGTGTCTTAACTTATCTTATAAATATCTTAGATGAGTTTGTTAACCAAGTTGCTCCGCCATTTTGTTTTCAAGTGGAGACAACTTGAAAATTTCAAATTTAAATTGTAAAAAGCGTATTCCGAAATTGTTTGAATTGTGATGTAAATACAGACCACATAAGGATCTGAATGAAGTTTATTAATAAACTATATCCGCCACTTTTAATAAAGTGGCAGATATCTCAAGTTAAGCGCGGTCACTTGAAATCAGGCTCATACTTGAAAATTTAAAATCACGATAACTTTTGAAATAATACTTCAAATCGAACCAAATTTTGACAGTGATATTATCATATAATTATCTTGAATGTTTTCACTAGGCAACTTGTCCCGACATCTTGTGTCTAAGTTCCAGCCACTTGAAATCACACTGCCACTTGAAAATATGCCATCACGATAACTTTTAAAATACTAAACTGATTCAAATAAAAGCTGGTTAGTGAACTTTTGGTTCAAATATCTAGGATAAGTTCTCTTGATGACTTGATCCGCAATTTTATTTTCAAGTGGCGGCCACTTGAAAATTTGTCATTATGGTAACTTTAGTAAGACAGAATCAATTCGCTTCAAGTTTGGGTAGTGGATTTATCATTCAAATATCTCAGATAAGTTCGCTAGGCATCTCACTCCACTTTTTTTTTACAAGTGGTGCCACCTGAAAATTTCTTATGATTATAATTTTTGAAATTCTGATTTAATTTAAACTAGAACTGGACAATGAACTTATCGTACAAATGTACTGAATGATTTCGATGGGCAAGTTGTTTTGCTATTTGTTTTACAAGTCGCAGCCACTTAGACTGCCACTTGAAAATTTGCCATAATAATAACTTTTGAAACACGGCACTGATTTAAACCACAGTTGGACAGTAACCTATGCTTCAAACATCTTCGATGTGTTTGCTGGAACTTTAGAAATACTTAATCAATTCAAATCAAAGTTGAAAAATTGATTTATCATTCAAACAACAAAAATTTAGAAAATTCACGTAACTCATGAACCAATCACGTTATTGCGTCCATCTTTGGTATATCGATAATAAGTATTTTCTCGCCAAAACTCGCCAAAAAAGTCGCCATAGGGGAAAAGTCGCCAAATTTGGCGCCAAATCCATTACATGCGTTACTGGATCTTTTTAATCCGTTTTTAAGGTAAAATTAGACTATTTTAATGCTAAAACAAACTAGAAATGCAAGAAACTAACATTTTATCAACTTACTAAGCCTCTTTGAAAGAATTTCTACAAAAAAAAAAAAAAAAAAAAAAAAATTATTTTCAAATTTGCAACGATATCTTAGATGAGCAACTTTCTCTGCCATTTTTATCGAAGTGGCAGCCACTTAATTTTTCAACACAATGACTTTTGAGATTTTGAATTAATTCGAACTATGTGTGTACAGTAGACTTATCTCACAAACGCATTTCATATATTTGTCAACTTAACCCATCATTTTTTTCCCTAGCGCCGGCCACTTGAAAATTTTAAATTCACATAAAAGTGTATTTATGAACCGATTTGCTTAAAACTCCATATGTGCATAGCCTACATGAATATTTCTACCAAGTGCATTAATAATTTGTAGCCGCCATTTTGAAACAAAATGACGGCTACTTGATAAGGAAAAAGAAATCAACCTACCCTTCCGAAAAAGCCGGAAGGTCTTGTTTTATTTTTATTTTATTTTTCATTTTTTGTAAATATCAGAAAAGAGTTTTATTTTATTTTATTATTTTATTTTATTTATTTTGTGTATGGAACAGCTTTAGTATTGGATCCCTTTGGCAAAATTTGAAATTCGGCATCGAAGTAGCTCGGACGTTTCTCGCCAAGATCTTTAATTGCACAATTGAGATAGCCAATCCAGTTCATCACAAAAATGGCTTAAAATATTTAAAGTCACCAAAGAGTTTACTAAGGCTGTGCTTTTTGTACTTATTTATTTATAATATTTTCTATTAAAGACTTCTGTGGTCACGAAATTTGGTGCGTAAATTGTTTGTATGCATCCGGCACTTATTGTAACTGGATTTCACGAAATTCAAATCCCCCCCCCCCTTCTCGGAGTCGGAGGGCAATAAACATGTGTAAAAAAAGAACAACTTCAGTATAACCCCACAACGATTTGGCGATTTTTTGTTGGTGATTAGGGTTAATCATAAATCTAAAAATCATAAATCATAAAATCGTAATCCAAATCATAAATCATAAAACATAAAATCATAAATCCAAAATAAACAACATATAGGCTGCCATATTATATCACAAACAGTCCAGAACGACATCGTTATCGTTCAAAACGGCGCCAAAGAAAAATCGCCAAATTTAGCTGTGGGGTTATACTGAAGTTATACCGTAAAAACATGTCTTTCCGCTTGAATTCGCTTTGAATTATCTTAGAAGGGCGAATTTTGGTGTGTGGATATTGATTAAGTGTACGCATTACGTACATTAGTGGGATTTTGTAAAACTTCGAACTCACCCGCTAAAGAAGGGGAAGTAAGAAGTGGGTTAGTTGTGCCGAAGACAGTGGGGACCCATACTCCTCACGTTGCAAGCGAGAAAACCTCTACCAATCACAGCGAGAACTTAGGTTATTAATAAAGATATAGGATTTTGACAACTCATTTAAGTTTAATGTCCAGCGAAGCGGGCAAAACCTGCTAGTATATATATATATACCGGGTGATCCAAAAGTCAGGACAAACTTTTAAAATGAATATTTCGAAAACGAATCAAGATACAAAGATACGGTTTGCACCAAACGGATGAAAAAGAAACCGGGTTTTGTGTTGCAAAGGAAAAAAATTTGTTCTGTTGGCGACCAACAGATGGCGCTATAGTGTTTTATTTCACCAAAAGATGATTTACAAATGAAAAGAAATGTTGCCAACTTACAAGTCAGCTTAATTGCAGTTAATTAGTACTACTACAGTAACTGTTCAATGTCCATCATTCAGAAGTACAGCTGTGAGATGATTCACCAGTTCGTTCACAGCATTTAGTAGCATTTCTTGCGTTATGGCAGACACATTTTGGCGGATGGCATCTTTCAGTGCTGCTAGTGATGCCGGTTGGTCGCGGTACACTTTTGACTTCCAAGAATCCCCACAGCCAAAAGTGACAGGTGTCAGATCGGGAGATCTTGGAGGCCATGCGTTATTAAAGTAGCGACTGAGAATGCGATATTTCGATGCATATAAGCTTCGACTATCATTACCTGCTGTAGTTGTTCCTTTTTATATCGTTTGGTGCTTTACATAATCCTACATCAGAAATACGACAGCGCCATCTGTTGGTCGCCAAAAGAACTATTTTTTTTTTATTTGCCACACAAAACCCGGCTTCTTTTCCATCCGTTTGGTGCAAACCGTATCTTTGTATCTTGATTCGTTTTCGAATTATACATTTTTAAAGTTTGTCTTGACTTTTGGATCATACTGTATATATATATATATGTATATACGTACAGACGTACGTGTTACTAATTGCTGCAATATGTAATTATATGTATTATTAAGATAGGGGTGTTCTGTGTTTTTTTTCTTTTTTTTTTTTTAAGCTTTCATGTACGCGAAGCTTACAGACGTGCGTATTACTGATTACTGCAAAATATATTTTCATGCTATTTTGAGATTCATGTATTTTGAGAAAGGGGCATTCTGTGATTTTTTTTTTTTCATGTATGCCAAGCGTACAGACGTGCGTATTTACTAATTGTTGCAATATGTAATTCCATGCATATTTGAGATTCATGCATTTTGAGATAGGAGTATTTTGTGATGTATTATTTTGGTTATGTAAAATTACAGAGAACATAAACGGAGGTGTTGAAAAGTAAATTTATGCATTTTAATGACATATTAATTTAATTAATTATTGGCACGAATATGTTTGTGACTTAAAATGCTTTTTCTAAAGTAGAAACATTTATTTTAAATTTTCATAGAGAAATTCAAAAATTAAAATAGATCAATATACAGAATAAAGATTGAGATTCCCGATTACTTATGTTTAATTAAGAATTATTCTAAATTTACAGAAACTTTGGATAATTATTACAGTAAATTTACAGAAATGTTTTACAGTATTGGAGCGGCATATCACATTATTTTAGTTATCGAATTGGAGATCAAGGTAAATTACAGATGACACATTTTGTTTGCGACACTTGTGCCAATAACGTGTTCAAGTTTAAATTTTTCAAAGGTCGTTCAATGTCTTTCTATAGTGCGACCACGTTTCCTACGACTAGCAGTGAGGCCGAGTCCAAAAGTTTGGAGGGATGCAAAATTGGCCGAGAGATAGTTATTTGGCAAACATCCAGTTATTCGGTGTTCCCTTATCGCTTGTTTTCTCTCAGTCACCCCTATTTTAACACTGGACTCGTTCAATCCGCACTTGCGCAGATGCTTCCATGGTCGCAAGAAATGTGGTTAAAGAATACTGCTTCTGATTTGCAAAGAGCCTACAAATTATTCGGACTGCTATTTCTGTATGATATAAGGAATTTTTTTAAGGAATATAGCCTATCAAAACAATTTCTCAGCAATTCTGTTTTTCTACATGGGGAAACATCTACGTAATTCGGAAGCACGTATGAAATGAATTGTGTTAAAATAATAAGGGACACCAACGATAGTTCTTCAAATTATTATGATTTTTCTGTATTTTACTTTGTAACCATGAGATGTGTATTTCATTAATTTCATTATATTACGTTGCCTATTTCACGTATTGGGTCTAATTATTTAATAATATGATAATTTTCTGCTCTTTTAAGGTCAAACAAATCTAAGTACCCACCTTTGTATGAATTTATAAACCGTTCATTAAAATAATTTGAACAGTATAAAATTAGATGACTAAAGTGTACTTAAAGTAGTTATCAATTAATTTTATATACTATAACCAAAGAATCTAATACAAATAAATCTGAATAACTTCATTTGTAGGAATTTATAAAAAATAAAAAAATAAAAAATGTTTTGAACAGTATAATAAAATGACTAAAATGAGCATAATATAACTATCTATTAATACCATATATAACCAAGTGTAAAACTAGCTTTAAAAAAATAATTGATTTTGTATTTTTTTTTTTTTCTAATTTTCAGTTGAAAGAACACTTGCTAACAAATTATAAAATTACTACGCATGGCTGGCATTGAAGTAATTTAGTTATAATTTTCTATAAAATCTTTAAATTTTCCACCGAATATAGATGTTTTATTTAAAAAAATGATTTATGTATTTCAATGCAGAAGCTACGACATTTATAAAAAAGATCAGTTAAAATTTAGAAGATTTGTAGCTGAAAATTCGTATAAAATATCAATGACTGGCTGTCTTGAATTTAATTAAATACTATCTCTCCATAAAACGTCAAAATTTATTTGAAGTAAAAGATTTTGGACTAGGAACTCATAATCTAGATTTTTTTATTCAGTTTAAAATTTATATCAAGAGTGGTTGGAAATTGGAGATTTAAAAGAAAGAAAAAAAAAATGTTTTTATATTCCAATCGAACGACTACGTGTTTTTTTCATCTAAGAGGAATTGAAGGTTGGAAGCGTGTGATTGCACATTTTAAAATATCAATGAAAATATGATTGGGAAAAAAAATGCATTTTAATTTAAAAGAAAATCAATTGAACAGAATTTCGCCAAAAATATTTACGAGCAATCTCTCTTAAATCAGCTTTGAAAAAAAAAAAAACTGCATTAAAATTGCCCACGCACTTTTCCTTTTTTTTTTTTTTTTTCTTTTTCTTTTTTCCCTTCGACATCGCATTTTTTTGGTTGAGGTCGATTAGAGTTTTAACATACTTCTTTTTTGTTCAGGGTTAAAAAAACATTTCTCATTCCTTTTTTTTTTTTTTTTTTTTTTTTTTTTTGATAGGGGCTAATAATAAAGTAATAATTAGCAAAAGTCTGCGTTTAACATTACAACGAAATAGTATTGTTTTTCAGGAGGAGGGAAGGAAAGCCCGATGCTGGGTGAATAAAGTAAATTGTGTTTAGCTACTTTTGGCCAAATGTAAAAACAACCTTAAATAATTCCTACCGAAACAATTTTTGAGTGTTTTTGGAATTTATGATGTCTGCTTTAAAAGTTCTTTTTTTGTTATAATAATATTAACTTCAAACAAAATTTCTTTACACAATATTTTGCATTAATAACAGAAAATATATAAGTAAATTCCAAACATGTAGATTTTACTTTTTTTTTCTTTTGTTAAATAAGTGATGCTTAAAAAGTTTTATTATTATTATTATTTCTTTTATAGGGAAATATGCCTTATCCAAGTAATTGCAGTGAATCTATCTTACCCAGTATATATCTGACTTCCAGAGAGGAAAATAAAACAAAAAGCTATCCTCAACATGTATTCAATTCCATAAATACAAGAAAGTGTAATCCAAACCAAAAATATATGATTTGTGATGACCAGTTCCAATCAAGGCATGGACCAGTGCTAAGGTTTTATGCACAACTGGACGATAGAGGTGAAAATCCCAGAGATCAAATGAAGTTCAGGAATTGCATTATTTTGTATTATGTTGAAGATGGAAAAATTAAAGTTTATGAACCTCATCAAAAAAATGCTGGATTCACTCAAGGCCTTTTAATTAGTAAAAATCGCATTCCAAAAGGAGATGGCGGTTATTACTGCTTAGACGATCTGAATGTTGCTAAAACTGTTGTATTTTTTGGAAAGACTTTTAAAATATTAGATTGTGATACCTTTACAAAAAACTACTTAATGGAAATGGGTTACAGAGTGGGAACCCCTGAAGCAGAAATATTAGATCCGGTGTATGCTGATAGGCAAGAAATGGACAAACATCGGACGTTTATATCAAAGTTTTTACAAAATAAACAGTTAAAATCGTTTTATAAAACTCATCCAAAGAAGCTACATTTTCGCGTTATTTATAATAACAAGCCTTCCCATTTTGACGAAATACGTTATGCATCAATGTACTATGACATCACGGAAGAAACTATAAAAATCATTGATGAAAAAAAGTTACTTGAATATCAAAAGCAACTAACTTCCGGGAATTATGATACTTTCGTAATCCTCAAGCCCACGAGGGTTCCTAAAAGATTAACATCTGTCAATCCCGTGGGAAAAATATCCAACCCTGTCATTTTAAACCTCAATGCAGGAACGAGGAACAAGAATCTTCAAACTCTAATGAATTCTCGCGCAGGTGGCGCAAATAATCCAATAGGATTTTTGCGTGATTCCAATCCAAGTATTTATGAAACAGAAGAAGAGTATTATACAGCAAAAGATTTTGATCTTGGTAAAACTATTAATATCTTTGGCTTTGAAGTATACATTTACGATTGTGATGAATTTACGAAAGAATTTTACAGAAATGAATTTAACAAAGAGATTGTTCCAGTTGCTCTGCCTGATATAAAGATGGATAGATATCCAGTATTAGTTCACAAAGAAGACTTTGGGAATCGGGAGGATAGCTTACAGACTTGTAAAAAATTACCTTCTCTTAATACTTCAAAACAACTGGAACAACTTTATGACACTTCTAATAAGGTAGTTCACAAAGGTTCGCTTTCAGAAAGCCTTCTTAAATATTATTTAAATTGCAGAATTGGATGTGACAGTCACATTTTAACATTTTTAGCCCGTATTATAACACAAGATGTATTCTTGAAAAGTCAGCAATTTATAATCCGATGGTACCTAGAGGACGATACTATAGACATAACTGGATTAAATTTTAATTTTACTCTTACAGAATCATCAAAAGCTATGTATATGAAACGGCGAAAGTTGACCAAACCCCATTCAAAACTGGAAAATGCAGGAACATGTTGTTATACACAAAAAGATATGTTTGTTGGAAATGTAATATATGTCATGGAGAAGGCATTTGTACTTGTTGATGCAGACGATTACACGTTTGATTACATGGAACGTCACTGTGATGTTTTTAGTCATTCAAATGTAAAGAATATAATGACAATGCTGTTTCTAATAATTAGACAGGATGCTTGTAAACTGAAATCAGCTTTTGAAATCAGCGATATTCAGAAAACTGGACATGTAAAATATAACGATTTTAAAGCCATTCTAATGGATTTCGTCAAAGAAGATATTAAACCTTTAATTTCTGAACATCAAATAAAAACTTTAGCCCGTCATTTTGCTTTAGAGGAATATGTTGGGTTGCGATTTGAACAGTTAATTTCAAAAGTACAGATGGAATTAAAAAAACAAAGATTTCAAGATTTCGAAAAATTGGGAATATTATTTCAAATATTTGACATGGATAACACTGAAAATAAAGGTCATTTTAAACCAGCACAAATTTACGAAATTTTGAGGTCTTACCCGTTAGATATAAATAGAGATTTACTAAAATCTTTAGTTTTTAAATTCCCACAAAGCGATGGATTGATACCATACGAAGAAATCGTTAAATCATTAAATTACCTTGAGAATCCAGCTAATCCTCCTGATCTTACACCATATGCTTTAAATATAAATTGGGAGAGGCGAGAAATTATAAAAAATTTAAATAAAATACTTTATGCAGAATTTTTAAAAAAATTGACCGAAGAAATTTGTCCTAATTGTAAATAATGTATACTTCGGAAAAAAGAAAAAAGGAACTTCATCATATACTATAATTATATCACAAATGCGGTTTTAGTAAGTCACATTTATCTGATTTATAAATTGAATGAATATTGTTAAAATCAAAAAATATATTTTCAGTATGACACTGTATTTGCTTTTCCTAAATCAACAATAAATATTATTCTAGAAGAAAAATATTATTAAAATAAATCTTTTCAAAAGTACTATATATTATTAATTATATAAATTTTAACTCAAACAAGTTTGTATAACAATAAATGTAGAAATTTCCCCAGAAGAATAATCTTTCTTTTGTTATAAGAAATTTTAAATAAAAAATATTATTTATAAGACTCTTTTTAATTAAATGTAAAATATTTATAATATATTAAAACAAAAGTAATATTTTAAATGCAATACATAATAAGTATTTATTTTCATCAACATTGTAAACATTGTAACAAAATAAAACAGATAAATTTAATTAAAATTATAAAAATAATTGGAAAGCTTTTCTGAATTTTTAAAGTATCCAAATCAAAATATATAAATACTTCGAAAAATGTGAGTGTTTTACTTCAAATTTATTTTAATTTTCGATATATATGTATATACATGAACTTAGAAAAAAAAAATAGAAGTCTTTATTATATTTAAAATGAATGTTTAATAAATAATTCTTTCTACACAACTAAATGTAAAATTCTAATATGGAAAATAAATTTAAAAACCTTTTTTTTTTTTTTTTAGGGCGTTATTAAAATAAAACTAGTTGGCGTAGATTGACTCTGCTCAGATCCCCATCATATATACAGTACCTGGCCAAATTATTAGACCATTGGCAACTTATACACTTTTTTATGTTTAAAACCTTATTAATGAAGAATTTTATTCAAAAAGATATTTTCTTCATTCATATTTCGAAAACATATAAATTAAGGAATACAATGACAGAAAAAATGTTACAATACAATACTTATTGAAGAAAGAAAAAATTGGTAAATTAAATTTAACAGAAAAATCAATATTTCGTATGACCACCTTTGGCAACTAAAAGAGCTTTAACACGACGAGGCATACTTTCTATGCATACTTGGATGTTTTCTTGAAGATGCTTATTATGATTCCGCTGTATGTTAAAGATTCCAGCAACTCTACCTTGTTTGTTATATTTTTCTTATACATTTCTTTTTTCAGCAACTCCCAACCATTTTCAATAGGGTTCATATCAGGCACGTCGCCAGGCTAATCAAAAACTTTGATTTTTTTTTCGCTCTAAATACTTCGATACACTTTTAGCTTTATGGTATGGAGCCCCATCATGCATGAAGACTGGTTCCTCGTCTCCAGGAAACCATTCTTACATTTGTGGCATGAGCCTGGTTTGTAAGACTTTCAGGTATTGATCTTGTTTCATTGTATTTTTGACCACATAGAGAAGACCAGAACCTTTTCCTGATATGACAGACCACACCATGACTGATGGGGGATGTTTGATGGTGGGAACAATACAATCTGACTTGTGTTTCTCGTTTGGACGCCGCCGAACGAATTTGGTTTTTTCGGTTAAAACATGAAAAACCGATTCATAAGAGAAGCAAACCTGAAAATTAAACAAAATTGCTTTTTATTTAATTTCTTTACATTCATTATAAATGCCAATATATCGTTGATCAAAATAAATAGCTATATATCCTTTTCCAGTCTTCTGTTGTCCAATTTTTCTACTTTTTTGCCTACTCCAAGAGTTTTTTCATCATTTCTGATGTAAGCCTGTGCTTGCGAGCCGGTTTCATGGCAATGAGTTTATTTTCTGCCAAGCGACGTCTCAAAGTTCTTTCTGATATATTAATGCCTTCATTTTGAACTTCTTTCATCAACATGCGTAGCGGTTTCTTTCTGTTATTTATACAAATGTCTCGTATTTTTCGATCCGTCCTCGGCGTCGTAATGCGAGCTCGTCCACTATTATTCTTCCGTGATGGATCCAAACTTATGTTTAAGACCATTTTCTTTTTAATATTTTTTACTGAGCTTCTGGATACTCTTACCCTTGCTGCAATTTGATTTTGGGTCAGTTTAGTGGCCTTCAGTAGACAATAAACCTGCCCTACTCTCTTTGGTGAAAGGTCAGCCTTTCTTCCCACCTAAAATAAAGGAGCAAAAACTTTTTATGATAATAAATGAATAAAAATGTTAAATATCCCACACGATATTAATAACAATTCAAAACTTACTTTTTGCAGCAAAATATTCGCTTCAATCCAAAATAAACAAGCAGAGCAAATTTTACGTTATAATGCAAGTTTACACATATGCCACTGTATCACAGAATAATAACTAACTATCTTGTGTTGCCAGCTTGAAAATGTTTCTGTAATAAAGGTACTGAAATAAGCTTAAGATAACACTAATTAAATAATAATAATTTTGAGCAGGTCAGGTATAATAAACTTCCAATTTCAAAAACTTTAAATATTTTCTTTGGTCTAATAATTTGGCCAGGTAGTGTATGTTCTCATAAATTTCTAGTGCGAGACATATTATAATCATGTTAAAAGAAATGAATTTGACCAAAGCTTGATACAGTGACAGAATGAAATCCCCGCCTAATAAGCTATCCACGGTTCACTTCGATATATTTATCTTATTATAATCTATTAATTTATTTTATCAGGGTCAGTTCCATTGTTTAGTTTTCAGGCTACTATTTCCAATGCAATAATACTCAAAATTCACATTTATATAAAAAATTTACAATTTCGCTATGTTGATAAAATCGTAAATTACGAATAATTTACGAAATTTTCCTATTAGAATATTTATATTCTATCATGTTCAGACAAATATCATAAATGTAATTTTGAAGTTGTCTAATGTATTTACGATCCTCAAAATGGATGTTTATGCTCAATTTTGCCTATTCTGATATGTTAAGTAAATCGTAAATTCCAAATAACTTACGAAATTTTTAAATTGGAAAAATCATAGTCTATCATATTCATACCAGTATCCTAAATAATATTTAGAAAGTGGTTTGACATCTTTCTGATGAAAATATCCCTCAAGATTGACGTTTATGTGAAATTTTGGTCTATTCTGCCATGTTAAGAAATTCGTAAATTTCCAATAACTTACGAAATTTTTATATTGGAAAATTCATAGTCATTAATATTCATGCCAGTTTCCTAAATAATATTTCAAAAGTAGTCTGACATCTTTACGATGAAACTATCTCTCAAAATTGACGTTTATGTGAAATTTTGCCCTATACTGCCATGTTAAGAAATTCGTAATTTTCCAATAACTTGCAAATTTTTTAAAGTAGCATATTTATAGTTACTTATGTTCATTCCAAAATCAAAACTGATATTTTAAAACTGGTCTGACATTTCTACAGTAAAAGGTTTCCATTAATTGCACGTTTAAGGGAATTTTTGTTCTATTCTCCCATGTTAAGAAAATCGTAATTTTCTAATAACTTACGAAGTTTTTTAATTCGATTGTTGCAAATGAATAGGGTTCTTGCCAGTATCGAAAGTAATATTTTAAAACTGATCTGACCTCTCTGCAATCATTTGTTCGTGAGATATCGTGTAAACAGACTAACAAACTAACGGATTAACACGCTAACACACTAACAGACACCATACAAATTTTGTCATTTTCGGATTCCTCACACCTGAAAACTTTAAAAAAGTCGCAAAACCGAGGTTGAAAATTTTCACGATTACCTAAGTTCCCCATACCTATATTGGGAACTAAATGGGGAACTAAAAAATTTTCACGATTTACCTAAGTTCTCCATTCCTATAGTATGATGGGGAACTAATAATATAGAGACTTATAAAGTCACTGTAAATACCAATGGAGAATCAAACTTTTAGTATCAGGAAAAAAAAAAAAAAAAAAAAAAAAAAAAAACTTCATTATGTTTTGATGAAATATTTACATTTACAATTTTTCCCAATAATCATATTAAAATTAAATTTCGGAATAAAAGTTCATTGTTTAATTTTATGATTTTATTTAACAGATTCACTTACTTAATAGCATCATATTTCATACCTGCTAACCTAAACCGGGAGATTGTTAATCCCGCCCCTTTCCGCCTATTTTTTCACACCAGTCTTTTTTTAGAGTACTTTTCTCCTTATTTAGTCTTAAATATATTTGAAGAGAATTACTAAAACATTAAGTAGTGTTCAAAAAGGGGCGGGAACTAACAATCTTCTGGGTTAAGTTTGCAAGTATGATATTTATATATTTTCAATCACATAATTAAAATCTATGTACTATTTACAGAATATTTCTTAAAAACTAAAAATATTCCTCGTCCGTACAGTCCTTTAATTTACTAAATAACTTTCGACTCTTCAAAAAACGGAAAAATGTATAAGCATTTCAGTTTTGATTTTTTTTTTTTTTTTTTCTAACCCGCAATTCTTTTTCTGTTGGTGTTGGTATGATGGTTAAGACCATATGGCTTCTTGAGTTTTCTAGGCCTTTTTAGCCCTCATGGATGTACTCTCAGTCCCTCATTAGTCCCTCATTGTCTATAACAATTGCAAAATGGCTTCAGATGACGTCATTTCAAGGATTAAAACATCCGTTGAAATATTTTTCCATTTTACCAGATGTAGTTATTGTTGCATGCACACGCACATGCATGCATGTGCATAGAAAATCAAGTGTTCGTCCCATGTGCTTGCGCATTCTAGCATATTCATAGCTTGCACATTCTAGCTAAACTTTGCACATTCTAGCATATACACGCATAAAACAGATAAAGATGAGCACACACATAACACATACTTACATACACTTTCACGCATTAAAATCATGCCGTACGCATTTTTTTTTTCTTTTTACTTTTACCACAGATAAAAACGAACACGCACATAACACACACTTACGTATACGTTCACGCACTAAAATGATGCCGTACGCATTTTTTTTTCACTTATTTTTAGGTAAATATATCGTCTTTGAGGGTGAAATAAGTAACTCTGTAGTTATCAAATTTTACTTGCTGTTCGGAATTCCTTTATTTATTTTATTTATTTTATTTTTTCGCAACTGAAGCTAAGAACTTTGACACATTATTTATTTATTTTTTTATTTTTGGGGTTTCAATAGTTTATATATATATATATATATATATATATATATATATGTATATAATTACATACACACACACACACACACACACACACACACACACACACACACATATATATATATATATATATATACATATATATACGTCATATGTAATTTATTCATTTATTTATTTTTCTTTCCTTGAAAATTAGTTTATATCTTTCTAGATTTCCCCAATCGTAAAGGGTGTCGTGCTACTTGCGACCGTGCGATTTCCGAAATAGGGGATTATCGTGCGTTTTCCGAATGGAACA